>JAUYWG010000051.1:15963997-15996341 GCA_034779775.1 Enteromius afrohamiltoni
ACACATATATTATGTAAAGAAAAACTTTTATTTTGGATGCGATTAATCGCGATTAATCATTTGACAGCACTATTTAATATATTTTAAATATAAATTATATACTGTATGATTTAATTAAAATGACTTTCTTTTTTTTTACTTTACTACACTTATGAAGTGTGAACAAATGCTTTCAAATCTTTTTTGGAGAAAATAATATTTTTATTTAGAAAGATTCGTTTAATTGATTAAAAGTGACAGAAATCTTTTTGTTTCACATAAATACTGAAAGGGAACCAAGAAAATGTTTTTATGAATTTTCATTATTATATTAATTATTATTATTATTATTAATAATAATAAATGTAATATATAATAAAAATAAATGTTTCTTAAGTAAAGTATATTATTTATATAAATACATTACTGCTTTCAAATGATTAATCACAATCATATCTAAAATAAATTTTTTGTTTACATAACGTGTGTGTGTGTGTATTATACATATATATATATATATATATATACAAACATGCATGAATATATTTAAGGAGAATGTTTTATATTAAATATATTTATTATAAATTATAAGTATAGAAATGTATAAACAGAAATATTTTCAAAATACACACTGTGTGTATGTATATACATAATAAATATACACAGTACACATAGATGTAAACTAAAGCCTGTTTTGAATGTGATTAGTCCTGATTAATCTTTTGACAGCACAAATATATATAAATAAATATACACACACACATTTAAAAACACAGTGTTTGATTTCTAAAACATGTTTAGTTCAGAGGTCATCAGTATGCTAGTTCACAATTTTGAACTTTAAAAATTTAATTTCCAGCCAGGAAAATGGACCAATGCTATTTATGACTCATCCTGCACTATCAAGCTATTTGTCCAATCAGATGTTCATTTGAAAAGGCCCCTCCCCCCTCTTCAGCTAACAAGATGCTAATCATGGCTCACAGCTGTGACATAACTGAACCCTACTGGTTTCCTAGAAATAGTAGAATCCTCAATTCTTGTGGAATGCGTCACCTCATAGACTTCCATAGTAAGTGCATTTCTACATCTGCAGATTTTATTTGTTTGTTTGATTTACAAACTGAAGCTGTTATCTGTGGTTATCTACATATAATTATCTGAATCTGTAATGATCCCATACCAATGCCTTTTTTTGGTAATGATAGTTGTACTTAACAGTAGCTGAGAATTTGCATGCAATCCACACGCAGCAGTGAGAAATTCGATTTCTCACTAGTATTATCATTTAAGGGTCTGCTTCAGGAAAATATTGTTTACTCCTCTTGATCTTCTACTGAGAATCAGAATACATCAACAAATCTCAGGGGGAAAAAAAAGCATGAAACGTTCGATCAGCTGGGCTGTTTAGATGCGTACCTTCTTGTTTTTCTCACAAAGGTCTTTGAGGAGGGCGTCAAGCTCATTCTCGTCCATGTAACCGTTCCTGTCCTGGGAGAGGCAGAGAGCATAGTGAACATTAACGAGCACAGATGTGTGAAAGCCACTGAGGAAACTCAGCGTCATGCCACTTTACCATCATTTCCTGTATTCTCTATTCAGACATTAGGGATGCCTCATGCAATGTTCCCGAGGGAGAGATTGGAAATCAGGGCATTAAGGATCGGTTTTGCACACAGAGTCAATGCAATGACATGCTGGGTCTCGGGGTGTTCATTTGGTGCTTTGAAGAAATAACAGCCAGAGATAGTGGGTCTATAACGTCCTTTAGATGGTCTGAGACATTTAGACATGCTTCTGAAAAGCAGTGTATGTACTATATGCATTATCTTTGCTTTAAAGGAAAACACTTTTTTTATTCACCATCATGGCCAACCAAATCTTTTTTTATTATTTATTTTATTTTAATTTATTTTTATTTATTTATTTATTTATTTATTTATTTTTTAATTTAAGAAAGTAGATTTTATTTTATTTACTTTTACTAAAATGTATACATGCATAAATCATAAAATTGTTTATTGGCATTAGGCATTTTAGTGATCGTAAATAAGCCCTAAAATCACCTCCTTATATTTTTCTTGCATTTTAAGAAACACAGAAATATTTTATTTCATTTTATATTTGGACATAAAATAACAGTTTGGGATTGCAAACATGCTCTAGAACGAATTGAATTGTTTTAAACAATTTCGTTTTTTATTTTGTTTTGTTTTTTATATTAAAATAATATTTTTAAATAATAACATAAATTACATTTTTGTGTGAACTATTTTGTTTACTACTGCATCAAAAATAAGCTTCATGAAGACTGTTCAGGAGGTATTAAAGCATTAAATTAGAAATAAACCTGTCAAGTAAGTCTCTGTATCTCCATAATATTCGCAAAGTGACCTTAAATCACCTCTTAATGAGCTGATGAAAGAATGAGCTTGCCTGTTGCATAGTCCCAGAGCAAACCGTATGAGGCCAAGCCACACGGTTGCTAAATGCAGACCAGCAGTCGGTGTGTCTGTAATGAAACGCTCCAGAGCTTTAAGCACATGCTGCTGCCTCTAATGCAGCATCATCACTCTGTGTTTCTAATAGCCCAAAAACGGGTATGTGTGCATTTGAGCCGGTTGCAACCCGAACCTGCCAATCAATAAAGATCAGGGGTGCTGTCATCAGCAGTGAGGAACTTGCCCTATTCAGGGACACCGTAATACATTTCAATGAAGCCAGGGCCAAAAGATTCAATGGTGTTGGAGGTGATATCCAGAAAGAGCACTGTCTTTGCATACTAATGGCTGCTTTCCTCTGGTGTTATACAACCGGAGACACACTGGCTGATCTATGCATGCTCGATTATGCATAAAATCAACCAGTATTAAGTTTAGGCATGAGGTATTTTAAGGCTGTCAGGCACAGAGGATTTTGAGTAATTGATCAATGCAAGAGACTTACCTGGTCGTATAACTCAAAAATCTTGTTGAACTCTTTTCTGGCCATTTTTACCCCCTGAGGAAAAAGATTTGTTCAATTGTAGGTGGTTAAGAGTAAGTACATGCATTTATGAGTTCATTGACATACCTGAAATTTGAGTAGAAAGTTCTCCTGGTCCGGTAACAGCCTGTTACAAAAATTATTTTCCATTTTTATATCAAAGTTAGTATGGCATTGCTAAATATTCATAACGAATTTGCAAGCTCACTAACCGTGCCATTTCTGACAGACATAATTTCCCATCCTTATTTGAATCGAAAATTTTCAGCTGTAAAAAAAAATAAACAGTATTTTATTCCCTCAAGCGGTAAGTTCTCAAGGTGACACTGAATACAGGTTTCATTGTGCTGTAAAGTTCACTCTGAGCTTACCGTAGTCAGTGTGTACTCCTCTAATTTCTTCTCATCATATGGTTTTTTAGCTCTCTGAAGCAGGTCTTTCAAAAAATTCTGAAACACATTAGGTTGGATTATACCGTCATTGAGAAAGTGTGGGGTCAGTAAGATTCATTTTTCAACATTAAAACACTTTCGAAGATGCATTATGAACAATAATCTATAAACCTTCAATGAGGTTCTATACTTTGAGGTCCAAGGTTGTTAATTTATACAATGCAGTTCTGTTGCAGTCATCAGTATGGATTAATTTAATTTATTTACTAAATATTCCTGTTCAAAAACAATTCCCTGTGAAAAACCTGTGATTATGCACAGAAATCTCCACCAATCGGACAATCACAACAAATAAACGCTTCTTTTAACCACTGCAAATGACAATGCACACTCAAAACTGCCTAAATATTTGTTTTGATATTTTAGAAAGTTAAAAGTTCTTTGTCATTTTTAATTGAATCAATTGTGATGCTTCATCTTTTTGTCGATTTTCAAGTGCTGATTTTGTGATTCACGCTGTAGCTAGTTGGTTTATGTCAGAGATTATAACTATTAAACAAAGATTTTTCCAAATCCATATTGGAAAAATTAATTAGAAAAATACTTTCGGAACCAAGGATGCTGAAAAAGCACTTTTGCACTTGATTATAGAATACAACCAATTTTGACCAATCAGCATCCATGACTGGAACTATCCATATTATGTTTTGTATAGTGGTACTGTCTCCAAAATGCAATGTCCATAATTCACAAAGCTTTCAGAATTTCCTTTTTCTGCCGGAGGTCCATTAGTTGTTCCGAAAGCAGTCCAGTGTTGACAGATTGCACTCATCAAATCACTGACTGTAAATCTGGCAGCTGTTCAAAGAAACCGCTCCCTATTTTAATTTAAATGCACAAATCCTCAGTGCCTGCTTTACACAAGCCCCTTTGAGGGAGGCATATGGTTAGTAGCGCTGGTCTCAATATCAAATCTTTTGTTCTGTTTGTTGTCGTACCCTCCAGTTCACATGCTAGACTTGGAGCCCTGCTGACTTTTAAGAAGGAAACTCTCGAGTGGTTAAGTATGGCTCACGATTGACTTCATGAATCTCTTATAAGGGATATAATTATATATTGCCTTCTAAGGTGATTTGCATCTTTAGTTTAATTATGTGTTGTTAATTGGTTTACTCTTTGAGAAGGTTCGTCCTGAGTGATATGACACAAGATCATAAAGAGATAATGGGGTGGAATTGAACTTTAAGTATGTGCTAGTGCTTTACTCACTGCAAAACCAAAAGATGTTAACCCTCATGTTCATCTGAGAGCTCTGAAGACTAATTTAGTGTCTTATCTAACAAACTTTAACAATTCACTTAAAAAATAAATATTTCCTTACCTTTTTGTTTCTTTATTGAATTACCAGTATCTGCAGTGAGTGGGTGCCGTCAGAATGAGTCCAAACAGCTGATAAAAACATCATACAGTAATCTACATAATCCATCAATTAATGTCTTGTGAAGCAAAAAGCTGTGAGTTTGTAAGAAATAAATCCATCATTGAGGCTTTCCAACTTCAAACCATTGCTTCTGGCCAAAACACCAATCTATAATTTATGAAAATGCTCACCATAATAATGCATCAATTCACAGACATTTGTTTAGAAATGTTGTGGACTGTTTGAGAAAGCAATATTATGATAGAGAATCTTAGCTGGAAGCAACAGTTTAAAGTTGGAATATCTTAATTATAAATTCATTACAAACACACAATTTAATTTCACAAAATGTGTATTGATGGGTTGGAGTTATGATTACTTGTGGATTGTTGTGATGTTTTTTTTTTTCAGCTGTTCGATCTCTCAAATCTGATGGCTCCCATTCACTGCAGAGCATACATTGGTGAGCAAATGATGTAACGCCACATTTATCCAAATCTGTTCCAATGGAGAAACAAACCTCTCTACATCTTGGGTGGTCCAAGGGTGGGTTAGTTGTTGTCGGTTTTTTTTTAATTTTTTTTATTTTTTATTTTTTTAATATTGCATTTTTTTTCTCTCTAACATATTTTTGACCTTTGACCAGATATTTCACAGTACTCCCATTTCTGAAAAGTCCATGTTGAGTGTCGTGGTTAAGTAAAAGCCACACACACGTTTGAAGGGAAAATGCATTACTGTTTAAGTATTATTTTCACACTTATAGCATTGGAGTGTCTTTACACACAAGGTTAAGTTCCTCAACAAAGATGGTTGCTCTCTGAGCTCACCTCTTGAGAAGGGTAAAATGTTTATTACTGACCTTAAGTTCATCAGCTTCGATATATCCACTGTGATCAGCATCATATATTCTCCAAGCCTGGTGGAAAAATCAATAACAAGAAATATTGGAAATATACAAAAATACATTAAATACAGTAATATTGTGAAATATATTACAATTCAAAATAATGTTTTTCCATTTTAATATTTCCAACTGTAGTTTATTTCTGTAATGGCAAATATGAATTCTTCAGCGTCATGTGATCTTTCAGAAATCATTCTAATATGCTGATTTGGTGATATAACCGCTGTAGTTGTATTCTTTAAATACATACAATGGTATATTGCAGTTTGTATAAACCTCACCTCCATAAATTCTGCACAGGATTTCAGCTGTTGTCTGAAAAATAGTAAGAAGTTTTCCTCTGTAGGGAGTATTTGAACCAGCTGCGAAAGACATAAAGACTAAGATCAGATCATCACATCAAAAAGTATGCACTGTTTGGTTCATATAATGTGCAGGACTTCCTATGGGAAAGAGAAGTTGGCTGTCAGCTATGAAGGATGTTTATGAAGTGTCAGAGGCTGCTGGGTCTGAGGATATCGGCTCAGAAATGATGCTCTCCAGAGAGCTGCTGACAGCTGCGTTGAAGACTGTAAATCCACACGCGTTTAACAATGAGTACAAGCCATTCAATTCTGTTTTTTAGTGAAGTTATGATGGTCAGAGGTGTCTTATAGTATTTTTGTTGGATTAAGTTATTTTGTAAATTAACAAGCATTTTTGTCCGCAGGTAAATTACCACCACAAGAACTGAATATGTTGTTGTCAACTCGCCAAATGTTTTTAATTTTGGAGCCTAAACACTGCAAACTGTGCCTGCCAGACAAAATTACTTGTGCCAGCTATTTGGACAGTCAAAAAATCTCTTATTTTATACCATAGCATAGGGTTTTAGCTTTCTTACCTCAATGATACCTATTTTTCCATCAGCATTTTGCTCATATTTTTCCACAAAGGCCTTCATTTTGTCTGTTAATTCCTGTGGGGGAAAATCAAATAATTTAACACACAGGCATTTTAAAGAATGGTACAGTTTTTAACTCTTAGGTATTTAAACATAAAATCCAGTTTTCTGCAGATTTCAGTGGCTATAATCAAGCTTCCGGCTGTTAACAATCCATTTCGTCTGCCTTCTAAAAGCTACTGATGTGTAAGAACAAATATGCAGACAGATGGGATGTACTGCTATCTTCAGCCCTCATTGCACAATGCTGATTGTGTTTTCATATTGCTTTTGATACAGATGAGTTCTTGTTCACCAAAAATGTTCACTGCCCATCTTGGCATAGGATACAGACCATGCAGAAATCAGTAAAACGGGAAACATTTGCAAGATGGGGTAATGCTTAGTTCATTTGCAAGATGGGGTAATGCTTCTGATAAAAGTTAGGCCCAGACTTCAGAGTTTGTTACATTTTGCTTCAAGCACCAATAAAATGCAACCCTCCAAGGTTTCGAAACATTAGCCTGTTTACCAAGAGTTATTTGTCTTACTACAGTTTCAGTGAGAATCAATAGGGTGACCGAGACCGATGAAGGCACATTCTCAAGCAGGCCTCTCAGAGAGGGCATGGCACTGGTGTAGGACAGAATCCTAAATTGAGTGTACTGTTTCCAATGTGCTTTAGCATAGGAAGAACTTAAAAAAAAAAAAGAAAAAAAAATGAATCTAATCAATTCCTAATAATATACTATATTTATAATATATACTGCTCAAAAAGATAAAGGGAACACTAAAATAACACTTCCTAGATCTGAATGAAGGAAAAATTCTTATTAAATACTTTGTTCTTTACATAGTTGAATGTGCTGACAACAAAATCACACAAAAATGATCAATGGAAATCAAAATGGAAGTCTGGATTTGGAGTCACACTCAAAATTGAAGTGGAAAAACACACTACAGGCTGTATGTACTGTATGTGTGTTTCTTTAAATACACATTATAAATATACACAATATATTATGTTCACAAAAACTTAACTTTTATTCTGGAAGGAATGAATCGTCATAAAACATTGCTCAGCACTACTTCATATATTCCATATGTAATGGTATATACCGTTTTTAATTGACTCTATATGTAAATTTTTAAAAGTGGCCCTTAAAGTCGAATATAAACATAAAAACAATGGTCTGTTTGTTTATTGTATTGTAATGCAGTCATTTCTTACCTATGGAAGCATTACTTATTGTCAGTGCTTTTGTCTGGTATCTAATGATCGGTATCTATAATGTCTGCCATAATGATTAATGGATGTACAGTGGTTTCTGACACTCAATTATATTTAATACACAGAGGATTCCATGTGATTGGTTGGAAAGACAAATTGATTAATTGTACAGCCATCCTGATATCTTTTGTATTTTTTGATTTCTGTCAATATAAGTGACAAAATCCCAGAATGTTTCTGCTTTGGCTGATATGACCGTGAAGGAAGGATAAAATCAATTTAAAAAGGATTGAGCAGCCCTCTTTCAGATAATGATGTAAGTTTGATGGAGTGAGTTTGAATTAATTTTTCTGTATGAATTATGTTATGATTATAATGTTTTTAAATAAGTCTTTTCTGCTCACCTAATCTGCATTTATTTGATCCAAAGCACAGCAGTAAACAGTAAAATGTTAAAATATCTTTTCTATTTTAAAATGTCATTTTATTTGTATTGTTTTTGATGATTATATTATTATTATTTATTATTATTATTATTATTATTATTATGAAAACAGCTGAGTAGAACCTTTTTAGGATACTATTATAAATAAAAAAGCTTAGAAGAGAAATCGCATTTATCTGAAATATAAATCTTTTTTAAAAAATTAATTATACTGATGTTACAAAAGCTTTTTATTTCAGATATGCTGCTCTTTAGATATTTCTATTCATCAAAGAATCTTGAAAAAAATGTACTTGACTGTTTTAAATATTGAGAATGATTTCTGAAAGACCATGACACCGGAGACTGAGAGAATTTGGCTTTGATCACAGGAATAAATCACATTATAAAATATATTCAAAGCAGTTACTGTAGTACAATAATTTCACAGTATTAATGTTTTTGCTGTAAAAAAAACGTTTTTTTCTGTATTTTGGATTAAATAAATGCAGGATCACTAGAAGAGATCTCTTTTTAAAAAAAACATGAAAAACATTTAGCAGTTACTGATCATTTTTGTTTTGTTGCTTTATGCTGCTGTTGATGGGGTTTTTTTTTGTCTGCTTATATTGTTACTCAATGTTTGTAGATTGTCACCATCAATGAGGCTTGTGTATGAAGGAATCATATGAATGGATTTTCAGTCTGCCTTATTTGAGAGCATCATGTAAACGGAGCCCATGTACGTTAAGCACAGATGCAAAAGACTAAATGAAACCTTGACACACACACAATCTATAAGTCTTAAAGTCTGACTGCAGAGGCCTGTGAGAGACATTCAGGGTGCAGAAAAGCACAGCACAATATCATTAGAGGTGTGAAATGACCCAGTGGCTGCTTTTCCTCAGTCCTGTCACAGTCCATCACCTCCTCTTTACGCCTAATAGGGCTGTAACTCAATGACATGGGAATCTCAATAAAGTACAGCCACTGGACACCACCTCAGGAACAACACAGAGGACAAGAAAGTCACTGTCTTACAATGTCAAACCAGCTACACCCCTGTATATTTGGATCTTAGTAGAGTATAAATGGTGAGTAGATTGTGTCCGTACTGGTAAAAGTTAAAGTGCCATGGTTGACCTATTAGCCCCTTATGATTGATACTCTAACTACCAAACTGGTTCAAATGCTTCTTTAATTCAAATGGACTTTCAGAATTGGCAGTGTATTTATCAGATTTTGTTGCAGAAAACAAATTGCCCAAAGTATTTGGACACCCCAATATTAACGTTACAAATCTTTTATGATCAGTGATATTGTAGGGAGTCATGTGCGTCTAATTTTTTTTTTTTTTTTTATTTTTTTTTTTTGGTACTCAAAACTGTAGTCAAAACTGTGACCCAAACCTTTGGCAGTATAATGTGTATTGGCAATTTTTTATATTTTCAGTGCACATTTTTATTTAATTTTTTGTCCGTAAAGAAGGCCTTGTTAGTAGTAGTGGTGGTTTTATTTTATCCAGTAGAGAAATCTTGTGCATGGTGTTTCAATCCAATCAACATTATTAATGTTTTTATTTATTTATTTTATTTTTGTGCTCAATCAGCCAATCAACATTATCACAATTATAATTGATTTATTTTTGGCCTTAAAACCTTTTAGCTGTTCCCATGACCAAACGTTTTTTTTTTTGTTTTTTTTGGCAATTTTCATTTCAAGGGTCACCCAAGCAACTGCCATTGAGATGGAAATGCTCCCTACAGGTATATTATCTGATCCCATAAAGAGCAAGCCTTGAGGCCTCATGCTCATGGAGTATCGCTAAATAGCTACTTACTCTGACCTTCAAGATGGAACAACTCAAACCTTCACATTTGTTATCAGGACATTCATTACAGTCATTCAGTTCCCAATTATTCTGCATGTGTTCAGTCATCTCCAGCCCCTATGAATGTTATTTGCTTGACAATTTCAGCATGTGTATTTTCCATGAGAACAAACCATCATTCGTACCAGTAATGAGTTTCATCCAAGGTCATTCCATTACATCAAGTGTGCACGCAGTTCCCTTCAATGAGGCTGAGGTTCTTTCATCTTTGTTTTTCTTTATAGATAACAGCATAACCAGCAGATTGCAACTACAGAGGACGGTAGAGTTATTGTAAAACAAACGTAAATGAGGATTTATTCTCTGTGAACCAAATGAGAGGAGGAGCTAAGCAGCAGATGTGCATGGACCCAGATGGGCAGACAGACTAACGCTAACGTGCTGACTGAGACGAACTGGGACAAAGTCTCTGTCCTCTATCAGAGCTTTAACAGGTCTGATAACATGCCACTCCATCATATGATACAGCAAAGGCGGAATTCATCATCATATATTATAAATGCTAGCCTGGAGACAAATGTTTAATGGCACTAAAATTGCAATATCTTCTCAAAAGGTCACATAGATAAAGTGTCCTTTTCCTGAACCAAAATGTGATCCATTTAGATGACCAGTGACCGACCAACCTCACACTCTCATCTGACGATATATAGTAGAAATTATCTTGTTAGGTTGCAGTGGTGCCTTATTTTACAATGTGTGTGTTTTTTTTTTTTTAAATTTCAGTAAAAAATAACTTTGATATCATATCCTTACAATATCAAACAAAAATGGAATAGATTTTAAAAAATGTGTTTTTTTTTGACAAGTATGTTGTATGTATACAACATTTTGTTTTAGATTAATAATAATAATAATTATTATTATTATTATTATTTATTCTCTTTACTTTATTCTTTTAAAAAAACCTTACTCATCTCTTGTTCTTCAGTGTTATAACAGACAAATTAACTAATTGGCTTTTATTTAGTTATTTTTACCACAAAATTGAAAGTTCACAACAGGAATATTATAATAGCCTACATGTTTTATCATGCAATGTCAGGGAAATTTTTTATACTGGAAAAGAAAAGCATGTTGCCTATGTATTCTAGCCTTATTTACCAATCTGCAGCAGAAGACTGAAGAAAACTGTGACTTACCAGTCCTGCTTGTTTTCGAGCTTGTTGAAGTTCTTTGATAAAATTCTGCAACTCCTTCCCCTCGATATATCCATTACCTGAGATTTACACACCAAATCAATGACACAACACAGATGAGACGTCAGCCAAAAAGTATATTTCAAAACCATCTGAAACGACTAACAATCTGCCTCTTGTCACATTTTGACATCCTCACAGGTTAAAGACTGTCTGTTAGGTAAGATACATTAGACAAATAATTTTAACCAAACTTTTGGAAACCAGTTGCAAAGCAGGTGGCAAGTATAATCCCTTTTTTTTTCTTCCCCAAAATGTTTCAGTTCATGAAATCCACAAAATAAGGAAAGAAATTACCATCGTTGTCATAATGATGGAATATATCCAGGAACTGAGAGGCTGAGATCTCTACTCCTTGCAGGTAGGCGTTTGCCATGTTTTCTCCTTGTGTCAGGCGCTGAAGCTGCGAGACCGATGCTGTGAGACGGGCTCTGTGATGTCTCCAGTATTTAAGTGAAGTTCCGCCCTCCCCTCAGATGATGGCGAACGCCCAGCGCACCTCTGTCTCCGCGCGCCGCAGGTAGCGCGCGCACTGGTGATTTACTGCTGAGCTACACAGATGTGAGGCGCATTTAAATCAGGACTTCGTTCTGCGCGGATGTCACAGACTTCAACCGAGCCCACTAACACTAATAAAACTCAAAATCGGAACCTTGGAACGTTTGGCCACAAAAAAAATGCAAATGTACAATCTGACGTGCATGAACTGCGCTTTATCTAAACAGTGACACCGGTGGTCATAATCAATCTTCTTCTTTTTTTTTTTGCTCTGCTATTTTAATATTGCTATGGTTTAATAGACTGGTACGTCACCTGTATAAATAAAATGTTTTGTCGTTTATCAAAAAAAAAAAAAAAAATTAAAAAGTGGTTTAGGGGTAACTTGCACCTCGACAGATATCATACCAGACTGACACTTCCTTTATATTTTCACGTTGTCTAATAATATAGAAAGCATTCAACACCAGTGCCTTAAGGTGACATCTTTTCTCCCTGAATATCATAAACGTATCCTATAATTTTCAAACTTAACCTTTTTTTTTTTTTTTTTTTTTTTTTTTTTTTTTTTTTTTTTTGCTGGACATTTTGGTTGGACATTTATGTGCAATTTCGTCCTTTGAGTATATCTTGCAGATGGATCCCAAAAATCAAAATTAGAACATAGGAGGAAAAGTGAGTCTAGACTTTTATTTTACTGATGTAGTTTGGATGGCCTTGAAGGTTTGGTTCAGTGAGTTTACAATGCCTTTTATTTAATTGTGGTTAATGGTGATTAAGCTTTACCTCATTTTGGATATTCATGGAGTTCAATTTTGATCAGAATCTACAAAGGTAAACTTGTAGTTCCAAGACACAGAGCACCACTGATAGCTTGGCCATCAGAATAATCATCTGTATGCTGCATGTGTGTATGAATTGACAACTTATGAAATTTATTTTAATTTTGCGTTTAAATACATCATTCCCTTGTTCAGTTTTCTTGTTAGTTTTATCTTGTATACAGAACATTAATTCGTAACAATAAGCAATGACCCATGAGATAATTGCTCTCCATATGTTAATTAATGAAGCTCTGCCCAGACAATGATGGCTGGGTCTCTGGTCCTCTGTCATGGCGTCCTGCCTGGCAGGTCTGCAGGCAGACAGATAGATGGACAGTTCACCACACACAGCATCCCATGCAATTAGAAACTTCCCTGGTAGTCTGGCAGAGGGAGTAAAATAAGCTTAAATTAGACTGCATGGTGCTAATGGTGTGTCCAGATGTTATCACAACACAACACTGGAGTTTCTTAGCATTCGATGTGGCATATGTTTGTGGTGTCGGCCACTATTTGCTATGTAGACACACAGATGGGTTGGCTGACAGTTGTAGTGTGAACCGAGGCCATTATGAAACACTCCTGCAGAGTATTGTTGTGAGGAGCTTGCATCACACCTTAGCAAGTAAACAGTGGCACCTGCACATTTAAACAACTTATCTACATCTCAGATGCTGAGATACACACCATACCTGCAATCAGAGTTTGAGTAATTGTAAACAGATTTCAAATGTTCAGCTTCACTATTTCATGTACTGTATACGAGAAAGAGTGCAATATGGTTTATTATGGTATGGAAATATGGTAATTACAGATTAACATTTGAAGTGGATCAAAACCTTTCATTAAAGTTGTCCTAAAAAAAATACCCATTCTCATCTTAGAATGAACATTTGACGAACATGATCCACTTCAAATGTTGACTACTATAGATCCATATCATAATCCTGCTTGTGTGATAATAATTCAAGTACATTTTTGTGGTCTGCATAACTTTTAATAAGCACATCTTGAAAACTCTCCTCATAAAAAGACGCCTCAGTGTATGTTATTCATGGAAGAACAATTTATCCATTAAGCGGATCACAGTCGAGCAACCAGTGGGAAATGAGAAGCATTTTGGTTATTATTTTTCGTTTGTCTTGATCACTCATATGCCGATTTTTAAATTATCTCTTACTTACAAATTTGACTTTTTGTTTTTCATAATAGAAATGTCTTCACTAAAATAATTGTAATATGAAAACTGCTTACATTCATATTTTCCAATAATTTGCATCTAACCATTTATAAAGTAGTTCGACTTTGCTCCCAAGTTAATTGCCAGCTATTTTTAGGAAGACTGATTACAGCCAGCCTCAGCCTGGACATAAAGAAAGTCCTTTTTGTCCCTGATCCTGAAGATGCAGCAAATAGCCTAGAGCGCAATCAAATCTGTGACAGCTGAGGTCTATCAGCAACCACACAGACATTTTGTCCTGGGTATTGTGGAACACCTTCTAACTGTGGTGGCATTTGTGGGGAATGCAAGTCTGGGTTTCTCTGATTATTCTACAAAAAGCAGTTTTGGCCTCGCTAATGTATGTGGGGCTTAAATGGTCGAAGTTCAGCCTTATGTTCAGTGAGAGATTTAACAGTCTGAAAAGATCCGCATTTCTAGCAGAACTTTCAAAGACCGAAAGACCATTTCTCAAAAAAAATATCTGCATTTAAATGAATTTGAGCCTGGTGAACTTTTGGTTTCTGCACTTGACATTCAAAGAAAATCAAAGAAGGTCATGCCTGCAACACCAACATAGTCAAAACTTTGATTAAGTAAAAATCCATTTTATTGATACTCATTATAAGATGGCGCTAATTAGAATGACTTTGTGACCCTAAGAGTTGCATCTTAGAAGAGCAAAAATGAAAAAAAAAAAAAATGAGTCATTCAAAATATTTTGCCCCAAGCTGGTCTAATAAATACATTAATCTAATAAATACATTAAAAAAGCAGCACCTGGATATAAACCACTCAACTACAGCTCACGTTTGAGATTCCATATAACATGATTGAAATTTGCCAGCTTATTGGAAATTGATTGAAAACAGTAATGGTTCATCATGCATTGAAAAATAATATACGTCCATATGCTTATGATAACCGAAACCAAAAGAATGATAAATTATTACGAAAAAATTATAAATCATAATTTAAGGGGTCACAAACTGCCCTTTTTTGTATTATTTTGTAAGTAACAAGTCTGCCACACTTGCTCTGAGGGAACAAGAATTACCATAAATCGTGATTAAATCTAATGATCGGTTAGCTCATATCACATTAAACAACTATTATTAATGTTATACTTTATTCTCAAATTATTAAGGTTAACAAAATCAGCATCATGTGACTAGTCTTTAGTAGCGTGTAGATTTTAGTTTCTGTCAATTTTCACATCATTCATTCACCAAAAGCAAACTATGCTCCCTTCCAAGTGGTTGTCTTTAAAACAAATCTTGTGTAATTCCAGGCTGTAATCACAAGCACATTTAAAACTGGAATATAATTCATTTTAATTCAAATGTGTTTCATATAATCCTTCGTGGATTACAATACTCCATGAAAAAGATTTTTTAACGTCAAATTATTCTAGCTTATTATAGACTGCAGCTTTAACAGATTTATATTTATTATAGTGAAGAATAAGTACCATACAGGACATTGTATTTCTTTTCATTTATACGGATGTTCCATCATTTCACATCATTTGAACTGAGGGAGATTTATTTACATTGTACATTTGAGGGGTTTTTTTTTTGTTTTTTTAATATTTCTTTTTCTAGTCAGGTAGATACAATAGCGTAACAACACAACAATCACATTCTGAAGATCAAATACATCCTCCACATAGGCACAGCGACATCTGACATGATTCAAACAGATAAAAAAAGGCTAATCATAACAGGGAACCTTCAAGATCTGTAGTACTATTCACATGACTTTCACAGTGCCCTCAATTCAGCCGGTTTGATTGACCCTACACAGCATTTGAGTAAATGCAGTCACTGTTGTTGATGGTTTCCACTTGATGAGAGCGAGCGATGAAGGTAACAAGCACGTTCTGGAGCATCTCCGCTCTCATCTTGCTGATCTGCAGCACCTCCTCGTGATTCACCTTCTCCTCACGGCTGTAGTCCAGAGAAACCTTGTTGGTGATAAGCGAGAGACCCAGGACCCGCAGTCCGCAATGCTTGGCTACCGTCACCTCAGGAACCGTGCTCATGCCTGAGAGGGCAGCAGGAGGAAAAGACAAACAGAGAAAGACTCCTAATTAAATGGCAGTCATCTCTGTTGTGGCACAGTAGGTTATTCATTAATAAAGCAGACCAGGTCTGGGCCTTACTTAAAACTTAATGAGGACTATATGGGGTCTTGTTGGGTACACAGGCAGAAGGATTGACACAGGAGCTAGGAACTGGCCAGTCTGGCCAGGGGAGCCCACTTAGCACATACCCTACGGTGCTGCAGTTTGGTAATCGGAGCCCAATTATCTAAAACATCATTCAGCTCATCAGAAGACCAGCGGTGAGAGTGGTTTATGCCACTCATATGGTCAAGAGAGTTATTCAGATCACTGATTAAACTACTCCCATATAAAGTGGGTCACTTTGGCCCTTTGGGTGGGCCTAATCTCCATCAGTTAACATGGCAGGTCCCCTCTGCTGGTATGGTACATCATTATTTACCAGCTATGATTTTTGTAAAAGATCGATTAAAGGAGAGACGTATACACAAAAGAAAACCGCAAGTTCAACAACTACTCAGAGTGAGAACCTTACCATACAATGCTGATATTTTATTATTTATACTATTTGTGACCCTGGACCACAAAACCAGTGAAAAGATTTTAAAAATGATTTAAACATTGTTTAAATAGACTTAAAAATCATAATAACATTGATGTATGGTTTGTTAGGACAAGACGACATTGGGATATTTGAAAATCTGGAACATGAGGGTGCAAAAAAAATTTAAAAAATGTGAAAATCGCCTGAAAAGTTTTTTTGCGGTCCAGGATCGCATTTATACTTTAAGAGAATTAGCTTTTTCAATATTAAGTTTCATTGATTTTATTATTTTTTTGTATTTCTAAGTACTTTAACTTTTATTTCAGTTAATTGTTATTGTCTAATGTTTAGTAAAATTTTTCGTTTGGATAGTTAGATTTGTTTTTAGAATTGTGTACTGTAATCGTCCATACCAACAGAGTCACTTCCTAAGATGTGCAGCATGCGTGCTTCAGCGATGGTCTCAAAGTTGGGTCCACTAACCATACAGTAGACCCCCTCATGCACAAAATTCAAGTAGCCCAGCTCAGCAGTGATGTCCAAAACTAGTTTCCTCAGGTCTTTGCTGTAAGCGTCAGACATGCAGGGAAACCGGATCCCAAATCTAAGGAAGAGATAAAAAAAAAATCACATCCTTTCTATGAAATGGAAAACAACTGTCAAATAGTATCCAGTACCCCCTCCCTCTCTTTTAACACTTTGTCTTTTTCTCTCCCTTCTCTGCGTACCGTTCATCATTGGGTCCGCACAGTGGGTGCTGCCCAGCAAACCCTGGCAAGTTAATATGGTCCTTAATGACCATGATGTCTCCCACTTTCAAATCCTGACAAAGACCTCCAGAGGCATTTGTTACGACAATGGTCTCCACACCCATCAGCTTAAAGATCCGCACGGGGAATGTGACCTGGAAAAATTCCCACAGAAAATACAAGCTGTTACTTAGAGTACAGCAGGAAACCTCTCTGACTAAACTGTCAAATATATAATTTTCACTTTAAGACTTAATTAATGAGCCATTGCCTCTCAGGTGTAGATGTATTTAATGGAATATAATCAAAGATGTAAAAATAGCATGTGGCAAGTGCAATCTTTGCATCTTTTCTGTCCCTTTTATGTTAACTTAATATTTAACTCTTATGTTAGCCGTCTCTTTTATTGTTCGTTTAATGAGTGTATTTTAGCATATGTGACATTTGACCAAAAAAACTAATGTTAAGTAGCATGGGTATATTTGCTGAAATGGCAAATATCATAATGATTTTTTTATATAAAAGACTTTTAAGATATTTTATACATTTTCCTCCGTAATATATATATATATATTAACTTAATATGCATTGCTAAGGAATTTATTTAGACAACTTAAAGATGATTTTATCAAGATTTTAATTATTTTGCACCCTTAGATTCCAGATTTTTATATAGTTGCATACCTTACATGAATGGACAGCTTATTTATTTAGCTTTCATTCATGTATAAAAGATAAAAAATGTACCCTTATGGTTTTGCGTTCCAGGGTCACATATAGTTTGTGTATTAAATACGTTAATGTAATCAGTCAGATGGTGATTTACAAAAACTAAAATTTTGTGTACATTGGAATTACAGAATTTTATATGACTGAACAAAATAACCCATGTTATGATTTCCAGAAAATAAGGTACCAAAATGGTCTTAAACAAACCCTGTACCAACATATGTTTATACACATAAATAAGTTATTATTATACATTTATTTCAAATTTATATTAGACTGGAAAGGTGCCTTGTTTCATTTCAGAAGAATGTGAACATGACAACATCCACAAGCCTAAATGTGCAATGGTATTCCACAGTGCCTCACAGTTTTAGGCTAGTATTAAATAAGCTTTAGTGATTCTAAATGGGATAAATATGGGATTGTAAAGCAGGGAGCCATTAAGGGAGGTGTCAGTGCGAGTAGGAGAAGAATAATGAACTTGCGGGCTCAGTATAGCACAGCTCAATAGGGATGTCACAGTCTGTCAGCCTGCTCTCCAGCTGATGAACCAGGGTGGACGTGTGGGGCTGCCACAAGCAACATGGCCATTACAGCTATACACAGAAGGGTCAGCGAGGTGGACCGGCATTCTCAGGAAATACACCCCAATTTGATACCCTCTAAATCAAAGCCGACTTCTTCGTGGATTGTAAACTCTCAAGAGATCAGATCGCTTTATTTCTGCGTCTTTAACTCTACTGAGAGAATTGGTTTATAGGTGCTGTATTATAGATCTTCAGATGGTTTGTTGATTACCCGTCACCGACAGCTAGATTAATGTGCACTATTATGGAGTAAATCTCATGTCACCGTATGAATTGGCATATATTTCAATTTTTGTAAAGGTGGAAATTCACTTAGAACGATTTGTGCTTGCTGATTACATCATCGCACTCTGTATTTTTATCTAGCACTGGATTTACTAAAAATTAAGCTAACTGAATTGCAGAGATCAGGCACAGTACAATATTTGCCTTTTTCTGATAACAATCCTGCATAGAAAGGAGGGACATTTGTGCTAAAAAAAAATATTCATTGCACATTTATCATTTACTTAGAATTCACTAAACCCTGTCCATTCTAAGCTGTAATATTGTACATAAACATGCACGTTAAATACTGAAGTGAGCTGAAATTATCTCATATTTTGACCTATATCATATCTTAAAGCTTCTGTGAAGGAAATTATAATCAATTACAGTGTATAAAACCATCAGTAGTAACAAGATAAACACTGTAACAATATTATAGCCGAACGAATTGGTCATGAGTCTATGTTGGATGAGAAGATTTAGTAAATATTATATCACTTAAAGGGCAGAAACCAAATATATAGGAATATACAGTGTAACATATATAATGTATGACTAACCTGATAGGACACTAGATTAATCGTGCACTATAACATGGTGTATTTATATCTTTCTGTGGTTGAAATTAGATCCCCCCCCCCTGATGTTCATTAGTGTTTACTTCATATTATAACTAGTAAAGAGGAAGAGACGATCACTTCCCTTGCCCTTGCCATGAAGTAAGGTGCTGCAAAAGACGTACATGTAAAATACGATCATGCCATTGAAATATATCTATTTAACCCATGTGTACATGGAAAAACAATGCAAAAGCAGCATGAGTGGAATGCAATAATGCCCCATTTTTCAGTTTAAACAAGCCCTCTAAATGCATCTGAACACCATAAAGCTGCTTTACTTGCTGCAGAGAAACAGAGGTCAGTGAAGGGCTAAACAAGCTCGACTGTCCAATTACCCTCCGCTGCACATCTCTCCATAACAAAGAGATCACTTAAACAAGCCCTAATAACGGTTTGTGTTACCAAGGGCAAACGTGAAAGCAAGTTTACATCCGAAACTGTAAATGAAATAAGTGTGGTGCATTTTTAGGGCACAGTGAGTTGGCACAGGTTTGCACAGTGACTCAGAGATATGAGTCAGCTAAAGGGAAATGAACAGTGGACTGAAGGTACATTTACAAACCAGCTGTCACAGTTTGACAAAGGGTTTAATAACCAGATTGGTCGAGCTACTGTTTATTATACGAGGGCCTTCAACATTTCTGCAACCCCCCCAACCTATAAAAAAACCCCTACTCATTTATTTGAATGTCCCAATTTGCATACTTGTATTATGCACTAATTGAGCTGTTTACAACTAATTGTTGCTTTAGAGGAAGACAACGCATGAGTCATAACATTGAGTCTGCATATCTTGCATTAGCTATGTTGTTAATAACTAAAGCCAACATTATTAAATTCATTCTCAGCAACTGAAATAACCTAAATTCATATTAGAAATGTTTTCTTGGCAACTAACTACAAATTATGTGCAAACTATAATTATGTACTAAAATTACTAACAATAAATAAAGCTAAAAAACATATGGTTAATAAACTGTTCATATTTGGTTTTGGGAATTCCCAACGACATTTAGACATATATGAAAGGTCAAAAAAACACTTTCATTGTCTTATGCAGTTATTTTTACCTTATTTGCCCAAACAATTTGCTCAACAATTCATTTTTCCAAACCCCTCCTTTGCGTAACACTAAACTGATTTGATTTTATTATGACTTTAATGCCTGATAAATCATCATTTGTTTGATTGTTTTATAAAGCAGCGTTTGTGAATGCAGTGCTGCATTATTTACAGCCGTTACCAGGGAAACAGATATTTTATCGCTCCAATACTGACATCTAGTGGCAAAGAATAAATGGGCATTTTCATTCAGACCAATGCGAAAAGACCAACAAGTGGGGGGGGTAATATGCTAATGTTTCATGTCAACGTGAAGCAGCTTGGGATTAGTTTTTGAAACGCCTCCTTTCAATGATTCAGAGTCGAATCTTTCTTTTGTTATGTAGTATATGTAGTTGGAAAACAAATGTAAGTATGTTGAACTAGCGATATTAATGTCAAGGGTGAAAATATACCCCTCAAAAAATGTATATATATTTACAACATTTGCCTGATAGTATCTGAAAAAAAAAAAACAATTGCATTCTCGTATCATATTTAAAATGGGTACTATGCAAATTGGGAAGCAGTGTCAGTGTGTTTTACGTGCCACATATACTCAGACATTAAATACAAAATAGTGTTTTGAAAGACTGGGGTTTGCTAATACAGGGGGCTGATGGATTTAATGCCCCAGCTGCGTATTAAGAGTGAAAAGCTCTTGGCTGGCTGTAGAGGGCACGGTGGCCATGACAACTGATTGTAATGCATTGTGTCATGTTGTCAGGGCTGCAATTACAGTGACAGTCCCACCCCAGGGCAAGAGGTTGTAGATTCCTCTGTAATTTAGTAAAAAGTAGCTATCTGGCCCCATGTGCAACAGATAAATTATTCTCCTGGACAGACTTTGATGAAGAGAAAGCAGAAAGCTCACATAATTCATGCTGATTAGTTGAACTCTTGGATAAATTAAGATGGAAAACTTGTAAATCAACCAAGACTTTTAACCGATTTGAAAATGTATTCACAATTAATATCACATGTTAATATGTTAATGCATGCAGTTCCATTATTAAAGGAAAACAAATGTGTTTTCTCTCCTGAAAAAAAGGTTCATGGTCACAATAGACTACAAATGCAAACTGAACTGCTTTGATGTGAGAATGACAGAAGAAGCGAGCAGTTCGTTTCTCCTCCGCACCTGCGTTCTCAGCATTCAGCCTCTGTATTCATGCAGTGTGGCTCCTGATTGTGACAGATAAAGTTAATGGCCCATACAGGAGGTAACGGCTCCTTTCTGTTTTTACAAATAGAAGCTGTTTACAACTCGTTCACTTGTCCTTGAGGTGATGCTAAGAGACACCAAGGCCACTGCTTGAAACGCATGCTACAATATTTTATGAGACACTGATGCCAAAAATGGAGTTTGTGAAATAGCTTTTATTTCAAGCACAGACACCACTGTGTTTGTAAGAACCCTATCGACATTCAAAATGAAGTTGATTCAGTTAAGTGAAAGGAAAACAAGATGGATGTGTGGTAAGACCTGCAACAGAGACATCAAACCCTTTTTTGAGCTCACCTTACACAATGAGTAGCCCTCGTAGAGATGGAACCTTCCTTGCATAAAGACACATGACTTGCCTTTGATTTGACCAAACACCAGACACCCTTCATGACCTGGAACTAGGTGTAAAAGACAAACATATAAGTTAAAAAAAAACAACATTTTTTAATATTCTGTTTAAATCATGATTTATATATTTTTCGATCAGCAAGACTTTTTCCCTTGCTTTGTAAAAAAAAAAAACGTCCTATGCATTATTAGGTCAATATTGTGGCACAAAATCTTTTTGTGTGTGTGTATATTTTTATATTTATCTTTTTTTATATATATGTATAAATATATAATGCAGTTATACAATATTTATATAATGTTTAAAAATTGTAATTGCAGTTTAAGTGCATGATTAAATCCTAAGATACCACCTTGAGGTGAGAATTTCATGAGAGTAAAGCCCCTTTAACCTTTACTAACTGTTAAAAACTCTTAATTGTCCTCTGTGAGAAGATGGATCTCTAAATCATACAGTGAATGTTGGAAAGGGGTCAATATACAGAAGATGCTATAAAACCTGAGAATGTATTGGAAAAGTCATGGAATTTAACAGTCATGGATAATCCAGGAAATTACACACAGTATTAAGTATCAATGGTATGTAAACTTTTGAACAGGGTCACTTATATAAATGTTATATATACATCACATGCAATTTTCATGATCTCCCTTATTTTGTTCGCATATTCTGCAAGGGGTATTTAATCTTATGAGCTCAGCTGTATCTTTAACTGATTAAAAACCTCCTGCTGTAAAGCTTTTACTCATATATTGCATACCTAAAGGGTTATTCATCCAATAACCTCCCCTGTAATGAGCAAATGAAGGGTCAAATGCTGCCATTGACAACAGAAGCCATATAATCCTTTTCTACAATATAACTTTAACTGACTAATGACTATTCCCTATTCAGAGATCCTGCTGGTTTGGCTGTACTTGGAAGTTCATCGATTTGCATTTGCATGTTCACTCAACATCGGAAAGGTTGATATCTGCTGCTTAGGGATGACTGCTAATGTCATCAAGGATGGCATTAGTGAGACTGATTGTGTATCATTAGTATACGAACAGGTGGAGCAAACATTGTTTTCTAAAATTATGAGCAAGTGGGAGGCTGCAGTTTGTTTGTGGCTTCAGAAACTTACTTTGACATAGGAACAAGGCGACTGAGCCAAGTGAATTGGAGCTTATGTAAATGTAACCTTGAATTTTGGCTGATGAGTTGTGTTTGGCCCTAAAACCTGCAGCGTAATGAGGTTCCGCCAGAATAATAGCTCTGTTTTTGCAGGGGCCGTTTCCTCTTTTCTTGCACGAGCATTGACGAATGACTCGCTCAGAGTGGGGGGCTATTACACTCACCGTGAAATGTATTTCCTGCAACATTGTAAAAATGAATGAGCAAATGAACGTTAGAGTGCATGCCGCCTCATCATGCAATTTTGCAAAACAATTACTGCAACGAGAAAAGTTCTGAGAGAAACGTAGTTATGCTCAAAAATGTCTAATTATCTAAATGTGTCCAAATTTTGAACTGAATTTAGTTTGATCATGTGTGTGTTTATGTAGACTTTTTACATCCATGTGTAGTGACTCTAAAGTGAATATAAATTGAATTTTGATTTATTTGATTTTGACTTGTTGATTTATATGACTGATACAATAGGCAATGTTCACAATTTATTATTTAAAAAATGAGCACAGAGCATCCATAGTTCTCATTATTCAAACTGTCAGTCATTCTTCTGTTGATCTCCATAAACCAGCAAATTTAAATTATGAAGTGGATTAGAGAAAGAATGACAACACAAATGGATTCTAAGACCCTTTCCCTTAATTACAAATGCTCTTATGCTTCAGCCATCATTCAAGTATACACACACACACATCATAACGGTAGTGCAAATATCATGTGATGCATCTGAACGCTTCTTAAGATTATTCACCTCCCCATATAAATATTTAAACCTGTCCAAGATATCATAGTATGAACTCCCTGTGGCAGATATTAGAGTCTATTTTTGCTCCAGTCATGATATTTTATTCATAGGCAGTAGTTATTCATTTTGTAGCTCATATTACCAGGAGCGGGGCATAATTTGTTAACCATACAATACAATGAGGGACAGAATGAAAACCTCTGTGCTTTCAGATTCGCTCCCTGCATTAGCAACAACTCCCCGTGTCTGTCTAGTGTTTTTTTTTATAGACTCAACATGCTGACTGAAATGACCACACTGTTCAAATTAACAAAAGAACATCCGCTGACGTTGAAAGAAAGAAAGAATTAATTGGTGTAAACCGTTTCTTCAGTTCAGCTCTGATATGCTTCCATGAATCCGGTACCTGTGCTCACTGGGAAATTGGGAATGTCCTCATAGCGGAAGGTCTGTTTATTTGAGACATTATCTGCGAGAAGTCCCAGTCCAGAGCCACACACGATAGCTATCTTTGGCCTGTGTCTCGTCCTGCTCATCAGCCATTCTGTAGTCAGTTTGCAGTCATCAAAGGAACAGCAGCTGAGTCAGGAGAAAGAATGATGGCCAGATGTATTAAAACAGGCCACACTGATAACTGCTCAAATTATTAGTCTTATATCTCAACATTTAGCATCTTATGAGTTTCCAATTATTAGTTAGTGCTTACAATGAGAATTACTTTGATCTTGCAAATTGCAAATTCAACATCATTTTAATTAATTCAAAGCTTTTAGATAATTCATTAAATTGGTTTATATATAATATTGGTTTTAATATTTAAAAACATATATATATATATATTGTATTCCTGTTCAATTTATATTTAATGTCAGACAATTTGAAAGCATTCATTCATTTTTTTTGTATAAATATATAAGTATTCATTATAATAAGATGTAATAATGTAATAATATGCATTTATATCTATATCTATGCTTTGCTTTATCTTTGTTCCTCCCACCCCCGAACAGACGAGAACCACAAACACACACATTACAAACGATCCCCGCGGCATTCAGGTAACGTTAGGCATTTCCCTTTGTCATTTCAACCCAGCATCCAGCTGTTTAACCAGAGCTGCATCTTTCTACTCTAACACACTGAAATAATGCTTGTATTGGCGTTAACGATACTTTAGCATTAAATGTAACATTTAAACGTTACAAAATCATTTCTGCTTTGGATTTTAAACTGCGCAGCTCTGTTGGAAATTAAGAGCTCGTGCGCACAAAATACGCTGCACGTGAACGACCCCTAAGCCTTTGGTGACACATACACAACGAAATTAAATAGTGGATCTCTCCCCTGTCCTCTCCCCTCACGCGGATGTCAGTGGATGGCGCGCGGTGTACGAACACGGGACGCTCAGCTTTCACGATTTGAAATGGCTCAAATCTACTTTTTGTTAAATTTTAATTAATCAATAAATACCATCCAAGGCTGGCTTTTCCAAAACACTTCTTTATTTTATGCTAAGAAGAAATCCCAGAAGATATGTGAAGTATAGCTCCATTGTTGTTCAAAGTAAAAGAAAAGGGGGGAAAAAACAAGGTTATATTATGTATATGTTTAAGAAAAATGTTTCATTTATAGCCTATATTAAACTGTATGAATATAAATATATACATGATATATACATGTACATATGTAAAAAATATATGCTGTATGTGTGTGTATTTATATACATAATTATAATAAATATGCACAACACACACACACATATTATGTAAACAAAAACTTTTATTTTTTGCTTACTTTTATTTATTATATGTATACATTCTTTTTTTTTTCTTCAAAAAGTAGAAATATGTTATATCAATGCATAATATGTAAATAAGGAACAGACCTTCACATTAGTATATTGACAATCATTCTTATACTCTACTCTCAACTATAGACAACTCACAACAACTGCACTGAAAAAGATAACATCCCTTTAATTAAATCAGTTTTGGAACGACATTGGGGGTCGAAGAAGACAAGACTTCTGGAGTCAGTTATGAAAATGCGTTCTGTATAAAGCACACAGGAAATTAACTAGTATGAATGAAAATAACGAAACCACCTGTTGATATTCAGACAGCAAAAATCTGAAAGTATAAGCCTGGCATAATGTGGTTAAATCTGAATAGGTAAAGTGATGGTGAAAATGCAAACAGTGGACACACTCAGTGTTTCTGAATAGAGTTTTGAAGAGTCCAAAACAGAAATTTACAGCATGCAGTTATCAAGGCTTTATTTAATTTGCATCTCATTTGAAGATAATTCCGCTTCATATTGTGACTCAGCTGTGTTTGGCAGGCCTGATATATTTTTATTGACCTTACTGAATTGATTAAATGCGTAAAAGATCATACAAGGATCAAGATAACAGATGTGAATCCAAATTGCACTAACCAGCGACTCTTTACCTCAGGAAATAGTAAATATAAATACATTTTCAGCAATAATGCTTTTAATAATAATTGCTTAATACATTGTCTGGTATGTAAATTATATCAATGACATAAAAACTAAAATTTACCATGAGTTTTCCTTGGTGTGCATGATCTCAGTCACAGGTAGTCACAGGCTGACAGCACCTGCAAAAAAAGCGTGTACTTGTGTGTTATCAGAACAGATAAGAGAGAGAACGAGACGCAGACTGAATAACCTCTCAAAGGACTAGAAGGTCTCATTTCATTGGCTGCATGAATGGTGAGAGGGGGAAATCTCCATATCCTTTCCAAGAAATTATATGGCTCTGAAACGTTACCTTTAGACGCTAAAATAAATACAATTTACTCAAAATGCAGATAGCCATGGGCTAGCCATAGGCTGTATTGCACTATATTTTGTTTATGTTGTAGCCCTTCTGGTACTGTTTATAAAAAATACATGTATAAACTAATATACATTTCTTCATAGAAAAGATATTTTAATATTTTTTTATAATTTATAATATTTTATCATTTTTTTTGTCCATATAATGCACTTCACTGGGGTTCTAAACAACTTTGGTCCACAATGACTTCTATTCTTTTTTTTTTTATTTCCCCAAATGTTCAAAATAAAATTATTTTATTTATTTTATTGTTAATAAATTTCAATATCAATCACCATAATAGTATATATTTCTAATGAATCAGGTAAAATATTTGCTTTACAACGACCTTAGCTTGAATAAATAATAAAAATATATTGTTGAGCCACCCCAGTCTAAAACTGTCAGAAGGGACAGAGTGACTGTTTGTGGATATTTGTGCACTTTTGCTGAGCTGTGAGATTACTGAATACATTATTGCTTAGAGCTTCAGGGTCCATTATAATTCTCTAAAGCCTTTATATACTGTGGCTTGGCATGGATTTGCAAACTCTCTAAATCTAAATACATTGATGCATTTACAGACATCATTTGTACACTGAGATATTGAGCTGATAATTTACTGTAATATGGAAAATAACCCAATATGAAAATTCTATGAGAAACCACAATTAAGCAAAATACCTAACTTGTTTTTCACAAAATTACTCAATAGTGACTTTGTATTTATTGCTTTTGGTGAATGAAACAAGCTCAGTATCAGGGTTTTTTTTTTTGCTAGGGGTTCAAGGTAGTTCTTGTCAATGAGTAACATACCAGATGCGAAATTATGTAACATGTTGCATGGTGTCCACAGCAAGCAAAGCAAACTGACCAAGAGGGTCAGAAAAGTGATTGCTCATTCAATGAGATCCAGTAGTTCAAAGATCATCCTGCTTTTTGTTAAGTACATATTTCCAACTGAAAATGAACATAACTCATGATTAACCAAAAGGAAACTGAAAAGGTATGTGAGAGCCTACCATTCACATATATGCCGACTATTAACCTAACTCTGTTAGCAAGGTCAACTCACTAGAGAAAAATAGTTTCTTTAGCACCAAATCAGCACATCAAAATGACTTAAGTTATAAGGATTCGCGGGAGTCGTGTGGATCCATCAGCAACAAGTTAATGGGAGTAGTCAGGCAGGCGAAGGTCGGTACACAAAGAGAAAAGATAGCCGGGGCAAAACGAGACTTCGCGACTTCCCAGTACAAAAGTCCGAGCTTAAATAGTCCACAGAAGTGAAGAAATGGCGCGAAAGCCGCCGAGGTACGTGGTTCTAAAGAGTCAAGGTGGGAACGTTAATACTCGGGCGAAGGTTCCCGCTGCTGTAACACTGAAGAGTGAAATGATTGCCATCACAGGGAAAAAATATGTTTTAAAATATATAAAAATACTACTGAAGCATATGTCTGCTACAAAAAAAAACTAAGATATTTGCGGCAATAGCCTTTAGGGTAATTGTGAGAAAAAATATCTTGAATAATATTTTTATTCTGTGGAGATGAACGTCCATAAAATAAGAAACAGTTGTTTTAAATGTTGAAATAATATTTCAACATTTTCATCAAATAAATGCCTTGGTGAGATCTCTCTATTGAGAGATCTCTCCCTCTGTGCTGCTATTCAGCTGATGTTGTGTTTTGATCAGTTTTCATTTGACGAGGCCCTGCGGGGTGGATGGGTGAGACTGACCGTGACTGTTTGTCCAGACATACAGTCTGCCAGCTGTCTCCCCAACATGTGCTGGCAGCGCAGCGGGGTCCCTTCAGTTAGCAAACAAGCCTCTATACTGACCCAACAGGACAGGGGACTGTGAACGTGAACTCAAGGTAAGCGAACGGCAGCACATGTTATGTGTTGCGTGTGTAAAAAATGATTTGGTGTTGATGCCAAACATGCCATCTGTCGCTCATCATTGCATAGTTGGTTAGCTGACACCGAGCAAGTGAAAAAAGTTCTATTTTAAATAGTTTGATATTGCTCATATGAATGCAACAATATAAAGTCACTCCAAACCATCTACAAGCCACACGCACAAACAAAACAATACTTGCATTAATATGAATCTCAAAACACAATTTCACCCAAGACTAACTTTCCTCCATCAGCTGTCAAAGTGAGTGACTCCTCTACCCTGCTGTGAACCGCATTATTTCTATAAGATTTCATTAATGATACATGCTCTTTAATAACAATACACTGCATCATACACAATCTCTTTTGAGCATCGTATAATATTACTTGCAGTAATTTACACTCACAGAAGAAAGTCGCACAGGTTTGGAGCAACATAAATGGTAAATTATTCCTATAAAGAGCATAATCTGAATGTAAACATTTAGGGTGTGTTCAGATTAAAACAAACTCCAGTCTGCTTCCAAATTAACTGTGGTTTGACACAATATAGACATATAAATGGACCATAAACTGTTCAGGCATACTTGGTTCAGTTTGGTGCCAAACAGTTGCTGCAGCGTTTAGTTTCCATTGTAATTTTTCAGTAATCAGTGGCTACTGCAACATACTTAAGAATATCTTATTTTGTGTTTATCTGAAGAAAGAAATTCAGGTTAAGGATGGGTAAAATGAAAAATTTGGGTCATCATTATTGGGTGAACTTACTACACTGATATACATCCACCCTTTCAGAATAATGTGACTTTAGAGGGACACTCAACCCCAAAATAAAAATGTTTTCATTAATCACTTACCCCCATGTCGTTCCAAACCTGTTAAAGCTTTGTTCGTCTTCTGAACACAATTGTATTCTCATAGCTTCATAACGTTATGGCTGAACCACTGACGGCAGATGGACTATTTTGACAATGTCTGTCATACTTTTCTGGACGTTGGCGGTGTTATTTACTTTGCAGTCAATGGAACGGTCAAAAGCCTCCCGGTTTTCATCCAAAATATCTTAAATTGTGTTGATGAACAAACCTTTTAAGGGTTTGCAACGACATGGGGGTAAGTGATTTAATGACAATTTTCATTTTGGGGTGGACTACCCTTTAAAAAGTCTCCCTTCGTTATCTTACCTATAGCAGCTCCATAATGCAGAGCTGGTCTAATCGCATGGAATTTGTTGACTGCCTCAGCATCAGCACTATGGACTTAAATTAACCTATAATTAATCATCTGACCTTTGTCTTTGTGGAGGGCAAAGGTTAATGATTCATCAAGCCTATATCCGCTGAGCAGCCCTGGCTGATTTCAAGTCTGAAACCTCTAGTCTGTCCTTGCCTGTTTTTAACTCAAAAAAGCAATTTGTGAATTAAGATGACTAGACTAATAAAGACATCACTTTACTAAGTGTCAATAAAATTGTATTTCTCAATCAATTTACGATAACTGTGGAATTCTTCCTCCATTTCTCCTTTCAGAACGCAGTGCTTATTTAACTGAGAAAATATTGATGTGGTTCTCTGGGGGCATTTTAAATCAATAATATTTCTGCCTTTCACTCACACTGTACTTGGATCTTCTGCCAATAAAAGCGCATCCTGTAATCAAGGTCACTCTGTGTAAGCATGCAAAATCAAATATTGCATATACAGGCCAATAGCTCAGGAAAAAAAAATATATATATATAAGTCAGATTTCCTTTGTTGTCAATAAATTAATCATCACAGTCTCAAGAGGTTTCTGTTCCAATGAACTCGACAAATCAGACCCAATTACATTTCAATAAAACAAACTGCTGATGCAAACAGGGAAGCACATAATCCAGATCCATAATTCTGTGCATCCCATCAGCAGTTTCTCAGCTGAGAGCTCAGGACTAATCATGTATTAATAATGATCTTACAGCACAGTCATTGCGAAGCTATACATGATTCTGACATCATTTACTTACGACTGACATTATTTCCAAACTTGAATGAATGACGTTCTCCTGTGGAATGCAAAAATGTGTTTACATAAAAATGTGAATACTTTTTTAGAGACCTCATACAGTGTCAGAAATGACAGAAAATTCTATATTTTTAATAATTACAGAATTAATAAACGCATGGAACCATGTTTTACCTTTACATTTACATTGTAAATTTGACTGAAAATATTACTGCTATGTGTTGGTGTCAGGCCAAAACAGAAATCTACGATGCTAAGAAAGCAGTTTTGCAAAGTGAAAATGTATATGAGAGGAGAAGGAATCAGATTTTGAATTGGTCATTTCATTTCCTTCTTTAATGGTTATGCACACACACAGAAATACTTGCGAACAGCCACTCCAAACTTCAATCATAGATACAAATTTTCAACACTAGAAGCCCATTTGCTGTGACTCAGGAAATGTCTTGTGTAATGTCACAGAACAGGTATTACATTTTCCCCAAAATGCTTAATGTTCCTTGAATGGAATTTTCTTCTGGTAAATCAGCTGAGGAAACGGGGAAATTACTTTTTGACAAGTCACATGTGAAACACCACTTTCTATTAATCTCTGAATAAATTCAGTTGCAAATGAATTCATATATATATATATATATGTGTATATATATATGTGTGTGTGTTCTATATATTTAATTGATACAATAAATAATAGCTTATCTAGCCTATAATATTTTTCAGTTCATTTCTCTATGCTGTGAGTGCGTTTTGTAAATGGGATTTCGGGCACTTGCAAGGCTCATTATCCAAAAAACACTGGATCACGTAACAAAAGCCTACATGCAACGCAATTACTTAGGTCGCATATTAGGTCGGTGTATTTATTAACGAAGTCGTTAAAGCGTTAAAACGGTTAATGTAGTAAGTTTGTTGCCATCTTACCATCATGAAATAAGCATCCCTTGTCCACTCCTGTTAGCTCCAGACTTAAGAAAACGTGATGACATTTCCGGTAAGCGAAAGTGTGGCATTTCTCTTTCACTGTGGTTTTATTGAACGAACAATGAAACAGCCCTATACATTCTTACAATTATTAAGAAATAAAAAAGGTTAGGGAGATTTTCTTACAGACCCTTACAGTCGGGGGAGGAGTAAAGAGACGGCCATCAGGTCGGACACTTATAAGTTTCCGTAGTGTGCTGAATCGACGTCAGTAACTCTTATACAGGTCCTTTAAAAAAAATTAGCATATTGTAATAAAGTTCATTATTTTCTGTAATGTACTGATAAACATTAGACTTACACACAACTGAAGTAGTTTCAAGCCTTTTATTGCTTTAATATTGATGATTTTGGCATACAGCTCATGAAAACCCAAAATTCCTATCTCTCAAATTTAGCATATCATGAAAAAGTTCTCTAAATTAGCTATTAACCTAATCATCTGAATCAACTAATTAACTCTAAACACCTGCAAAAGATTCCTGAGGCTTTCAAAAACTCCCAGCCTGGTTCATTACTCAAAACCGCAATCATGGGTAAGACTGCCGACCTGACTGCTGTCCAGAAGGC
>JAUYWG010000051.1:15996441-16012833 GCA_034779775.1 Enteromius afrohamiltoni
AGGACATTTAAGAATTTTTAGAAACATGTCTTACAAAAATGCATTATCTGTGAGCATTTTAAGACCAAACAATGACAGTAATGTATTTTAATATATCTCAGTGCAAGCTTTTTTCAGTTTAGACAGCTCTTCACATTTATTTTAATCTAGGACTAGTCTTAAACCCTGTTCGGGATACTTGCTCTTAGTGTTTGTTTATATAAAGATCTAACAGGTTTGATAGTCAGTTGAGAAACCTCCAGACAGTCACACAGTAAGATAAGTGTGTAAAAACATTGCATGCGTGTATAACTTAGCTGCTTTTAGAAATATATATAGTCTAATCATGTAAAAACAATTCAGATTTGTTCTGATTGTTCTACACAGCCTCTTAACATACATATCGGCCCGGTTTCACAAATGGGGCTTAGTTTAAGCCAGGATTAGGCATTAGTTAAATTAAGATATTTAAGCAAGTTTTACAAAAATGCCTTCTAAAAAAATATTACAGGTGAGCATCTTAACACAGAACAATGACACTGACATGTTTTAAGATTTGTCAGAGCAAGATATTTTCATCTGAGCCAGCTCAAACATGCAATTTAGTCTGGGACTAGTTTAAGCCTTGTCTGTGAAACTGGCGGAATAAGTTTCAAATTAGAATCTAAAATAACCTAAATATTTAACATTATTAACTGTTTCAGTTTCCTTTTGATTGATCTTAATTATAAAACCACTCATTTCCTTCTTTCTAACTGAAAGACACCCCAATTCAGAGTCAAACAGCTGTTCTGTAGCCACTGTGAGTCAAGTCATTTCATTTGTTAATATATCTGTGTCTGTGCAGTTACATAAATGACTATATCATCCTGCATTTAACTGACATTTCATATGATCTAAACCAATTTACTGCCTGCTGGGGGAAATTAAATAAATTTAATTTGTGTAGGAGAATTTCATGAGATCTTTTTTCATGAGAATTTTTTTGAGATCTAAAAACACTGCATCTACTACATTACCTTAATCTAAAGTCCTTAATAAATTCTGTGAGATAGCAGTTTGCCATTTCTGTTGAACACTTAGGCCTAAAACCAAACAGTTTAAAGTGAAGTAATTATGAACAGGTAGTCTGTGTTACATTAAAAAAATATATACATTTCTGACCTTATGAGTGTTTAAGATTTACAAACACTTACCTACATCTCACTGGCAATTTTATAATATCATCCTTCTAATAAGAGGGATAAAAGGCTAGAATATAAGAAAAAAGCAATGTTTGGGTGTGCCATACTGAGCTCATGCTGGAAACAACAAGGGTTGGCATTCATGTTTCTATCACTACAAGAAGGGAAAGCGTATAAAAATGTTGTTTTGAGCTTCATTGTGATGATTACCTCTGGGTTTTGGGGGATGTTAAAAAACAGTTATTATTGCCGCTTATAGATTGTTTAGAGGAGCTGCTGCTGAAATGCTGAGTGAGATAATTTCCTTTTTCACACACAGACATGATGACTTCACATGGCTAATCAGGTCAGTAAGTTAACCACCCTACAGAGCATCAGACTAGTACTTCAGGAGGTTAATTAGAGTGAATTTAAGCGTGCTGATTGATTACTCACTATGGAGAATCATGGGGGCTTAGCATGGGGGAAGGTCAAGAAAAACCACCAACTTAGACTGACACTGATTGAAGTATAATCTCAAGCATTCTTTGAATGCTGAACCAAAATTGCTTCTGTAAGTCCATTTGACAAGTCTACATAGCACACTTTCTTAAATGCAATTTAATTTCTATTATTTATATTTAGGAGTTATGTTACTTGCAAAAAATGTCAAAATGGTAGATATACTGTATGGCACAGTTTATGGTGGACTAACCAATATTAATGATATACTAGTAGTCCTGGGATAGTAATATTTAAATATAAATCTTATTACGATATTATCATACTTTGTTTGTCTCATAAAGAAATATGTTTAAAAATAAATTCATCAGATCAGCAATTCCAATGTTTGCAGTTGTGATCAGGTGGATTATATTTGAAAGTTTATAGCTGTGTGATTACATACAAAATGTTGCTTCGAGGCAGTTATATATTGCACATTTTATCCGATCAGTGCATCTCATTCTGAGCGCAACAGGAGGCTGGACATGGAGAAAGAACGAGTGCAACAATCACAGGTTAAAGACCAGGTGCGAGGTGCAGAGATCTTTTTAACAGAGACATAGATCTGTGTGTAATCAGATCAGAAAATATCCACCAGCTTTAATGGTCCACTCAGATTTTCCATCATTCTCTTACTGGCAGGTGGTTATGACATGCCTCAGGCATGTTTGTGCCACAGGTGAGCATCACCTCGGTCTTAAAGATGAAAGAATGCTCATTGTGGAGATGACAGGTTTAGATTCTGAGTGATGACATGCAGTCTGAGGATGTTGTTGGTGGTTTGACAGTTCAGTGATGGGAGAATAGACGATCGAGCCCTCACCGTCTCACTCTACCTGTTATCTGTCACTGCCGTGTCAAGAGAACATGTACTTCCATAATCTCTCTTCAGGGAATCCTCGCTACAATTTACCTCCCTCTGCCACAGATCTGTGCAGGGACATGTTTTCTGTTTCGCGTCATCCATATGGCTGTTAAGAAACGCCCGAGGCAACATATCAGCTATGATGTGCTCATGATAACACTATTATGAGATATGACTGGGAAGATGTCCAGCTAGAATCATACATCAGATGGTCAGATGTGTGTGAAATGTTACAAATTGTGATAAACTGGGTCTTTTTCTGTCAGTGGTCTGGTGGTGGAAAGATAATACTAATACAATAAAGATAATGGCCTTAGAGTCCTATATTTTACAATATTATGCCACAAACTGATGAGGGTTAGTTGTCACAGAGAAGGGTGTTTTTCATATTGGGTCGGGCAAGTTGTCACATTTTTTGACGCTTTATGTTTCAGTAATTAAATGTTTTATGTTTTATTAATTCAATTTTTTGGGACAAATTTTTTGTTGCGTTTCAGAATTTTGCCTTTTAATTAATTTAGTTTTTTCATAAGTTTTTATTGCTGACATTTTGCTAAAAAGCTTATAATAGTCTGTTCTAGGTTCAGTACAAGCTTGATCAACAGCATTTGTGCATAACATAAAAATAAATGAATTAATTTAAACACATTACTTTTTGGTTAAAATCAAAGTCTATGATGAGGCACTTAAAATGAAAGTGAATGGGACAAATCTTTGGAGAATTTAAAAGCGAAAATGTAAAGCACATGATTTTATGAAATTATTAATATGATTTTATGAAATTACATTCATTCTTATGTTAAGATGTGTGTATTAATTGAGCTGTAAAGCTGTTTAAATCTAAATTTTGTGATGTCATTTGTAATGTAATGTCATTGCAACAAACAAGGATATACTGTAAATTTACAATTATTAAGCATTTTTTCACACTAAAACAATGTTAACATGCACATTTTTTTATTTTACATTTTATGACTATATACTTTTAAAAGAGTGGGTTTTTTAATGCTTACAGATTGGCCCTATAGATTGTCATTGTTAGTGCCTTTCTTCAGCTCTGTAAAAAAAATCCCAAAAAACAAGTAGTTTAAATTTATTTTGTGATAAACAAGTGTTTTGGTTAAGCATGTTCCAAACACAATATTGCTTTTAAATGGCAGATTTCATTCTGAAAATATATCCATGTAATGTAACAATTTTCCCCATTATTAAGATCATCATGTTTAATAAACTGTATTTTATTGATCCATTTGGACTTGATAAACTCACACCAAAACTAGTAGGATTTTATATTACCCAGTATAAATCACTGATATAAGCGTTGGGAAAATCAAAGAATATTTGGTCGTCAGGTGAAAACAAAAGCAAGTCGTTTTGGTACAAGGTTTTTAAAAAGAAAGTCCCTGCAGGCAGCTGAGGCACATGTCCCCTTTTTGTGCATTTGACCTGAGAGAAAGCCAGATGTGTCAGTCCGCTCATGCCTGACAAGTGAAGAAAGGTTAATGGTTGTGTATTTCGGGAACACGGGATTCATTCTGTTTCACCTTATCTGAATGAGAGGCCCACGTGGGTTTGCATATCTTTGAATTCATTAGGGCCCATTAGCGACGGGGCTTGTTATAGGCTGATCCATCGCTACATTCAGGATCCGGGAGGCTTTTGTTCCTCAAATGCCAAACACTTAACGATTGTGCATCACAGCTACGCTTCCTCAGTCACAGATCGGGTTTCAAGCTAAAATAAAATGAGACCGAGGTCAGACAAGACCAGAAAGGGAAGAGGACACTTTTAGGAATTGCTAAGTTACTGGAGAATTTAATTAGGTAAATAGGTGAATTAATTGAAGCCTTATATTGCTTGTCATCACTAGAATATTCTGTAGATGATTTAAATTGGAGGATGATAATTTAGGCCAACTTCGTCAAAATAAAACAAAGCATTTGAGTCACAGTGAAATGGATTCAGTGATTCACTGCTTGAGAAGTTTTTATGCATTGCTGGTCTTTGCAATCAGTGCTTTGCTATAGTCAGTGGTCTAAGCCACTCATATGCTGACTAACAACATGCTGCTAACACTGCCAAACATGAGATTTCAAGTTTTTAATATAATGTATATTTATTACGCATATATAAATAAACACACATACATGTGTATATTTAACGAAAATATGTTTATATATGAAATTATACGACTATTAATATATACATGTAAATAATTTCCAAATATATGCTGTATATGTTTGTATTTCTATATACATAATAAATATACATTGTACACACATTAACAAAATGTTTAATTTGGATGAGATTAATTGTTTGACAGCACTTCTTGATTTTGTAGTATTTGGTTTGTCCATCTTTTTAAATATTTTTTTATTCATTTTAATTTCTATTATCAGTCTAAATGTTTTAAGTTTACATTTTTTCAAAATAAAAACATCAATAGCCTACTTTATTATTCCCCCTCTCTTGCAGCACTTAAACTGCATGAATGGTTTAGGTTTATATGAAACCTGATAATTATGTTCCCATAAATGATCATAAGCAAGATCATCTGACTATGCAAAAAAAAAAAAAAAGCGATTTCACTAATTCTTTCCAGACATCTTTTAAAAAGCTATAGACAATTCTGAAAATGTTGCATCTATGATAGTGTTTAGGCTCCCCCTCGGTTATACAGTGAGTTGTGTTGTTGGGAGTGCATTGTAATTCTCATCTCGACGGTGTTTACACCCCGGTGTTATAATTTCATGCATGATCACACACGCATACACACATACACATGCTCTGATGCTTGGCAAAGTAGCGCTGGCTTTCCACAAGCAGCTGCTCTGTCCTGCCACATCTGCTGAGAGCAAGCAGAAATGGTGAAAAAAATAGAATATTGCTCCTTTTAAGTTGCATTATTAATTTATTTTTCACAATTTATGTTTTCTCTATTTAACATTAAAATACTGCAACACATGTGACTAGTGGAGTCAAGAAAACATTGATTCACATGCTATTCTTTGACCTCTTGACCTTTAAAGCAATTATTTGTTTCATTGCCGATGGAAAATTCACAGCTATTAAACTGAACCCTGATATAAAGGCTTAAACCAATGAAAGCAACTATTACCAGGACAGCACATAAACCTGTCAATTTTTTTTACTTTACGACTCTCATAAATCTTGCCATCGTCCTCCCCAGCCATGTGTTTTCATGAGTGGTTAATTTCAGAGGAGAGAAGGCCTTCACAGTGGTATCATCATGCCCGCTCATGCCAACTGCTTTTCATAGGCTAATGGTTTCGCGATAATGTATGTTGTAAATCATGTGAGATTATAACAGTTGTTTATCTGCCATTATCTCCAAAATTATTACGTATAGGGGCTAAGAGCCAAATGAAAACCAAAAACAAAAAGAGGGAGGCAATGGAGGGTAAATCCTGTCTAATTATCTTCCTCTCAAGGCATCAGTTACACCTCTTTGTGCTTAGTGAATAACAACAGACAGTTTGTTGTATTTGTTCATTTTTATGTCAGCTCAGACTGGCACTAATGTATGAATCTTTGATTAGTCATGAATTTGTAATTAATTTAAAATGTTATACTAATAATGTTTTATTTATTGTTGTATGTATTTTTAATAAATTAAATAAATCAAATATAGCTATTGACCTAAATAAAAACAATATTTCAACAAACCAAATAATAATAATAAAACATTTTAACCAATTTATTTTATTCTAATTGATTTTATTATTATTTAAATGTATATTCTATCATTTATATTAATTATAATTTGTTATATATATATATATATATATCTAAATAAAAATATTTAGATTTCTTTAAATAAACAGTTTTTGTCAGTTGCCAGTAATGTTGCCCTTTTCTGTTGTAAAAACAGAAGAAACTGTAAAAAAAATGTAATTGTATTTTTGCAGTTGGTTTTTTTTTTTTGCATACAGTAGTAGCTGTCACGTTGGCTGAAAGACGAGGAGGTGTGCAAATTCAAATGCAAGTTGTTTTAATGACAAAGACTGAGAGTTGAGTGGAAACAGGCAGAGTAATCAACGGCAGACTGGGACATCAGAGGCTGAGACAAGAGAATGGTCATAAATTGTAGCGTGGTCAGATCAACAACGAGCAGTGTCCAGAGAGCGAGACAGAGACGATAATAGAAGGCAGACGAGGTCAGCAACAGTAAATCCAATAAACCAAGAGAACAAAGAATGCAAGAGAATACAGGAACAAGATTAACACCAACTGACACCAATTAACTTACCATCGATGAACCGTGAAACACAACAGGCATCCGGGGTTTAAGTACACATAGAAATTAGGTTAATGGGTGGAGACTGAATAAATGGCTATGGCACATCCATCCAGCTGATCATGATAGTAGCCCAGCCAGTGGGTCAAAACAACCCAATTCCTGGTTCTGTCTATATTTTACCCAGCGCTGTATTTAACCCAGTATTTTTTAGTGTAGTAGTATTTTATACCTCAGTAAATTATGTATTACAACTTAAATCAAATCCGCATGCATAAAATTCTTGCATCAGTGTCTATGAATTATTTTAGTTTTGCTTTCCTTTTCCATGCGTCAGCATGCTTGTTCTACAATATCACCTCTGTAAACAGTCTGTCCCTAAGGCTTGATGTGTGATCATGCTATATGAATACAAATGTGCCCACTACTGTGGTCTACAGGCTGGTGATAATAAGAGCCAGGCTCCTGGGGGCACTTTGGTCACTCTAAACCTGGCAGTACTTTTGCTTTTCATTTGGTCCCCATTTCATCTGTAGGCCAGAAATCTTTGTCCCCTAAAGCACAAGTGTCAGCAGACTTAACTGGGAGAAAATCTATTCCATTTCCTTTTTGCCCTGTCTTGACATAGAGCTCCTTATTTAGAAAGTGAATAGCTGAAATAGGAATTTGTGTTGACATTAAATGCAGGAAACAGAAAGTCACATCTTATGAGAAAAATAGGAACAAGTGGCTCAGACTGATCCTCAGGGTGGATAACAAGATGTATGTTTTTCCAGTAAGCCCTCGTGTCACCTATAGAAGCAGTGAGGTGGCAACAGTGTTGGAGGTTTATAGGGTTATAGTGATGTGAATCGATACACGGAGTCAAACGTAATGACTAGCCTCCTTCATAGTGATGAATAGAGTGTCCACATGCAAATCAATGTGGATGAACAAGTGCACTCAACATAAAAGATGTGCATACAAGGCATGCGCACCCTGCTCACCCACCGTGGACATTTGTTGTCTTATCCCAGTGATGATGATTCATTACACCGGACGCTGTTTGTTTGGCTCTGTTGCCTCTTTTTGTTTCAGTCCAATCAACAGCCAATGCAAATAGTCATGGGTCATGTGTGATGTCCTACATAGCCATAAAACTGACCGGTAGAGTCATACTTTGGTGCTTTAAAAGTATTATAACAAAAGTGATAATAAATTACACAACAGTGTAGTGATTGATTAACAGTAGGTGATTTTTAATTGTACAACACGACAATACACATTTTTTACAGCACTGTAAATATTTTGGAACAATAATTTATAGGAATAAAAATTTATTTTGAATAAAAAAAAATTCAAAGTTGCTATATTATTTAATTTCACTGTATTTTTAATGTTAATATATTAAATGTTATATCTACAAATATAACCATTAACAAATACAGTCTAATTAAGTGTAGATAGTAATGCCTAAACATTTTTACAGCACCCACAACTACTTCTTTTTTGTTGTCATGCTGTGTTAAGGAATGAAACAATGTGCACCTCTTATTGACTAATCACTGCGGATTTTTTAACATTTTCATTCAGGAAGGTTAGCAAAAGCGGTGTTTTTCTTAGTCACTATCATCCTTTTGTACGGAGACATCATTTATTTTTCAGTGAGTCACGACAATAGGAAGGCAAATAATCAAATCAGCATTGTGTTTCCCTGAGGTTCCAATCAGACTCTGAGCAACGGTGGGGTGGGGGAGGATCCAGATGATGCTGATGATAATAACGGCATGATTTTTGACAAAAGGTTTCACGGGAAAATTACAGAACGATTTAATTTCCATGCTACATTTCCGCCTGGTACAAAAAAATGGGCATTAATAAATCCTCCCCTGTGGTGAATTATAATTGGTAAGCAATAATTTGGAGGGTTTTGTCTTTTGGGTAATCAAAATCAAACAACCACTTGGAATAATAAGTGCAAATTTGAGCTAAAAAGCAATTTTGTTTGTAACAATCAACTTCATTGTCCTCATGCCCACAAGTTGATTGAAGGGTGCATTTACTAATTTCCTCAAGAACAACCAAGGAGCATCAGACGATCGTGAGCAGCGTGGTAAAAGCAGCAGGTGAATGTTTTAAGTGACAACATCTACCAGCTGGAGAAGGTGTGAGTGAGGCCATGCGCCAACCTTTTCTCCACAGGTCACTGCTGTGTCAGACGCCGCCGACGTGGTGTTCATGGCAACCACTGCCTAGAAGAACAATAGGGGCACCACAGAGCACAGTGGATTGCTTTCCAAAAATAGGCAAAACTGCCACTAGCTGATAATTGTGTGTTCAGTGTCATCCTTTTCAAACCTTAGATCTCTCATCTTTCGACAAAGGTATGCTCAGTTGACACACTGCCAAATAAGCTATAGAAGACAGGATGAGAGTTAGAGAGCCCTTTGGGTGTAATTTTAGAAGATCAAGACGGACAAAGAGACAGGAGAATTAAATGAAGCAGTCCAAACTGATACATCAGGTTTCCGAAGGTGAAACATGTGTGTTTACTGTGTCCAGCACGTCAAATGATTGAGCTGCCACACTTCATCAACAGCCTCCTTAATCACCAGCTTGTTATTTGACTAATGATACGTCATAGGATTGTCCCGGTCTCTGTGAGGAAGAAGTTGGAAAAAGGACTGTGAGACTATTGAGATGATTGTTTGAAAATGGTGATCATCACATCGTGGTTATTTGTTTATGGAGCGTGTCTCAAATTTCTGCTTCATTGTGGGTAGAGTAGAGGGGATAATTGTAAACCATGGGTGGAACAGTTATCTGTGTTAACTGTTAACTTGTGGAACCAAATACCACCAAGAAGAACCTCAACTGATCATACCAGGAACATTTCTGACAGAAGATTCCTATTAAACTGCTCCTTTAGTCAGTGTGTAAAAATCTGCTGATTGGTCATGTGGGTTAGTTGGCAACATTGTCTGTTTTCAATAGTGGGAAGCATGCTTCACCCAGAAGTCACTTTTAAACCAGAAGCTTTCTGTTGCAACATTGTCTCACGATCAGTTTGTATGTATTTCAGGTGGCTAATTTGTACAGATTGCTACAACCTCACTTGTACAATTTTATAAGATTTGTGTGATAGGTAGGTTTAGGGGCTGGGTTAGGTGTATGTCATTCGTACAAATTTGTACCAATTCTGCAACTCGTAAAATATGAAAGATTTAGCAAAAATCAGATGAATTTTACAAGTGAGGTCATTAGAATTCATACAAATTAGCCACCTTGTAAAACATACGTAACGTACCGTGTTCGCATGATCACCTTGAAATGGTTGTGAAATCATTTGCCTGTGTGTAAAATTCCTGATCAGAAAAATTTCTGTTCAAGTCACCATAAAATTCACCAAACAAAAGTAAATGTGGCTGCTTAATCAATGTATACAATTCTGTGAATTATACAAAAAAAAAACATATTACATTTTGCAATGGGTTCAAGATGGTTACTCAAATTAGTGGGCATAAAAGATTCTTTATCAATAGTGCCTACAGCTGTAGATTTTTCATGTTAGCCCCATGCTTAATATAGGTTGATGAAACTCATAAACCTCTGAACACCCTCTTTTTTTTGCTCATATATGCAAATGAATTTCATTTATATAATATGAGAATCCATTCATTGAAGTAATTACATATAATACATTTGTTGCCACCTGCTCTGGATTATGCAATCACAATAAATCTGTTCATGTGTAGCTGACCTCTAAACTATATGCAATTTGTATGCAATGACACATTCAGATGTGTGATATATAGTTTGCATTGTAAAGCAATGACATTTCTTTTTCCAATTATTATGTGTACCTCGATCTATATATAACCTTAAGAGTTACCACAAATATATTCATCAGGGAAAGCAGTTGAAAATTAGGCATTATGGCTGGCTGAATTATGGCAGACATCACAGTGTGATGTTAATTAATGTGTTCTGCTCTAAACAAATAAATACATCTTACCCTTAATTAAATCTTTTAAGTCAGCAACCTGTCTATCTGTAAGCCTGTTGTTCATTTTCACTGTATTATCTGCCCGCCTTGCTCTTATCCTTATTGACAGCTCAGGCTTATCATGTCTGAAATATGTCCCGTGTAAAGTGGAGGAAGCCTTCTGATGCAATTATTTCCCCTGCTAATCTGAGCACGCACAGGTGGGCTGCGGACTGGCATGCCATCGGTTCATCTCCATGCTGTCAAGTGACTTCAATTGTCAGCCAATTTAATAGGGAGCATGCAGGGCACCCAGATAGTGTGGCAGTCATTTGTCATATTTTGGTTTAACTTCAGACTGTGAATTATGTTCTTCAGGTCATCAGAGTTTGCCTGATATAGACATTGATGAATTAGGGAACTGGCATGTGCATTAGGATATAATCTTGTTTGTAAGAGGATGGTGATGAATGCTTAAAAAAAGCGTTATGATTACTGTAGCTATCACCTCAGGAGCAAGTCAAAAGTAAAGTAGTATGTGACTTTGAACCAGTTGATCAAGAAGCCAAAATATGAATTTGTGCTAATTAAATGGCTTACTTTTGTGGAAGATAAGACATTATGACAGACATTTACTTTTTGAGTGAACGTTCACTTTAAGGTAAAAACAAAAGAACCGTTTTTACAGCACGTCTCCTCTTAATGTTCTCTGGTTACATGCTGTGTTTTGCAATAATGACACTTCACAAACTGTGATCACTTTAGAAAATGTTTGTAATATATACACTGTCATTGCAAGTGTTTTATAATAAATGTATTCTGATATGTCCACTGATGTCAGGCTTGCTGTTTTTTGCTCTGACCCCCGCTGTCATGTCATTGAACGGAGAGAAACTGCTGAAAAGGCCTTTATTTAAATGAACTTAGCACAACATGATGTTTAGACTCTACAAAGAGGATAAGTTAGGTAAAAAGTATCAAGAAGTGGATCCATGTGCCAAAAAAGGAAAACACCAGTATGGCTGACTCTGGAATAATCAAAAAATGGATTTCATCAGCCCACCCCAGATATTTTTGGTCTTGCTGCAGATAATCATTGCACAACACAGAAATAGGAATCCCAACAACCAAAAAGAAAGAAAAAAGCTGTTCTGAGGCACCTACTCCAGATGTTGTTGATTGTTATATGACAACAAACTACATTCAAACAGACTTCTTGTGACCCAATTTAAAAAATATTCCAAAAGGATTAATGTGAGAATATTTTTAGTTCGTTGTAGTAAAATGACTAAGGCTTTCTTATAACAGTGGGAGCTAATGATCTTTCACAACCTTCATGATGGTCTTTATTAAATAATGCCTTCTAGTTAGGCTAATAGAATACTTCAGCATTCAACATGTGGTTAAATACTTTATATTGGAGATGATATGGCAATTAATTCATCTTATTCTGTGATGTATTAGATTGAAGCAAATAGATTAGTGTGACAGAACGTTGAACCATTTACTGCGTTAAATATTTGATTAATGATATTGTCATGCATTTTAATGGACATTTTTCAAGGTTTTTGCCTTTAGTATTAGATTCTTGGCACTTTCTGCATACAGTAAATTTCCAAATCTGGCTGGCCATGATGAGGACAGTCCTGGTAAATGGCTCTTTGTTAATCCAATTCTTGACACCATGCCAATGAAAAAAAATTATAATTCTTGTTGTCAGCCTGCCACCTCTCTAAATTTGCATCTAACTGTACTGGCCCAATTCAATTCTGTTTAGCTTAAGTAGCAGAAAGAGAATATGCTGTAACTCATTTCTCCAAATGAAAACATGGCCATGTTTGCCAAGAATGTATTCTGGATCTGTATAACCCAGAAGATTTAGTCCAGATTTTTAGCAGTTATGTGCATAAAATCAATCAGTCTTATTATTTTACCCCACAGTGTCCATTTAAACTATATATGGCAATGATGCCAAATTATAATGGTCTGCAAAAATATGTAGCTTAATACTTTAGATGTAAAGAAAACAAAAACAATAAACGTAGCATAATCATATATGCTATGTGACATTACATATTCCAAACCCAGAATTCCATAAATTAAAACAAATTAACAAAATAATTAATAACGCTTTTAGGGTTCATGTTCTGGGTCGCAGCATAAATTACAATCTGTCTATGAGCTCCCTCTAGTGAAAAAATAAGGGAAGATTTGAACAAATTGCAGGCATAAAGTACAGATTGGAGCAGGCTGTCTATTTGCTGGCCCAAACAATGGTTCAATTCTCATCATTGTTTTAATTTTTAAAGGGAAGAGTATAAAGAGGATGAAGGGGTAGAGGGAATCGAGGTTGATCAGGGCATCTACAATTGATGGCTCAGAGAGACTCAGAGTGGGGGTATCGTCTTGATCATATATTTTAACCAGACAATGAGGACCCCCAATACAACCTGAAAAAAAGAGAATGTGGAATAAGGTTGGCTGAATGGATGAAAAAGGGAGGGAAGGGTGGGTTCGAGAGAAAGAGACGAACAGTATGGTAAGAGGAAGTCAGGTGATCATTTGGGCCATGACCATGCTCCGAACATAAGCTAAAACCAGTTAACTCCCTTTGTTTAAAAAGCGTGTGCTTAAGGCTCACTATTTTGTTAAACAAAGATATAATTTGAACCCCAAAATTTAATTACTCATCATCATATAGTTCCAAACCCGCAAAACCAAACGAAGGTCTTATGGGTTTGGAAGACCTGACGGAATTTTCATTTTTATGTATACTATCTCTTTAACAGGTCATTAATATAATCAAGTGCAGTCCATTTTAGAAAATCAGTCAGTGACATGCTACTCTTCTGATGCTCCAAATTTGAAAGTACAAAGGATGCCCCAGTGATCACTGATGAAATAGTCACACTTCAGCTTCTCCAGACCAATCAGGGTCATGCTTTCAGGCTGTAGTATGGCACCCTCTTCAGCTGCTCTGAGGAACAGTCGGTCAAATCGCAGGTGTATAGGATCTGGGATTTCCTTGTTATCATTGATGGATGTGTCCCAGGTATATCTGCTTTCCTCCGGTTCTCCCAGCATCTCCCACACATCAGAGATACCGTCCAGCAGCCCCCCAAGCTTCTTCACCTGTCGTAATAAACGCATCAAACTAACTTACACATCACATTTTAACAAGTATTGAGATTTCTAGGACATCAGGGAAAACGTGTAAGTATCATACACAACCTCCCAATCTCTAAGGTTAGTATCTCCTCCGAATATAACTGTATGGTCCTGTGGAGCCTCCTTCATCCATTTCCAGACTCTCCGCAGCTGATTCAAGCGTTCTTGAGAGCCTCCCTTACAGCTCTCCAAATGAGATGTCATAATGCATAGTGGATGACCTAAAAAGGTTGCCTAAATAAACATGTAAACAGAAACAGGATGCTAAATATTTTAAATGTTCTAAATTTACAGTATGACCATTTCATTATAAATATGGTCAAAGGGAAAAAAGCTATATTCATAATCAGGCATATTAAATCAATTATTCAACGGATAACAAAAACCTACAGATGCTATTAGCAGGTTCTACCCATCTCTGTGGTGGGGTACTTCACAATACTGCTCTGGAGGGACTGCACTCTGTCCTTTTTGAGCAAAATGCCAGTGAAATAGCCCTCTTCACTGCCTGAAACACAAAATGATCTAAAACTCACACCAATAACACATTTATATAATACATTGAGTTTGTATGGGAACGTTGACATACCTTGCAAAAACTCATAATCTTTCATAACGTTCTTTAAAATCTTCAAATAACCAGGAACCAGCTCTTGCAACAGTATAACATCTGCACGGTACCTGCATTAAAATCATAACTTGGTAGCTCATTCATACAAGTCTTTTTGTTAGTGGTTTTGTAATACTATTTGTATTTGTATTTATAGATAATTAAGAATGCTAAATGCTGTAGACATGTTAAAATACTTATTTTTAATATGATATGAAAAGAAAACAATTAACTTAAATTGTTGGTTCTAAACAATGATTTTTGTTTTTTTGAATATATCCATGAGTATACACACTAAACAAAATTATAAATGTAACGCTTGATTTTGCCCCCATTATTCTGAGATCTTAGGTTTTTTTCTAGGTACACAAAAGGCCTATTTCTCTCAAATATTGTTCACAATTCTGTATAAATCTGTGTTAGTGAGCATTGTACAGCATGATTATTGCACAGGGGTGCCTTAGGCTGGCCAAAATAAAAAGCCACTCAAAAATGTGCAGTTTTATGTCGCAGCACAATGCCACAGATGTCGTTTTTAAGGAAGCATGCAATTAGCATGCTGACTGCAGGAATGTCCACCAGAGCTGTTGCCCATGAATTGAATTTTCGTTTCTCTACCATAAGCCTTCTCCAAAGACATTTTAAAGGATTTGGGAAGCTAATCTCGACCTGACTGCAGTTCGTCGCAGTAACTGACTTGAGTGGGCAAATGATGACGTCTGGCACTTTGGTTCTCTTCACGGATGAATCCCGGTTTTCACTGTACAGGACAAAAGGCAGACAGCGTGTATGGCATCGTGTGGGTGAGCGGTTTGATGATGTAAACATTGTGGATCGAGTGGCCCCTGGGGGCGATTGGGTTATGGTATGGGCAGGTGTATGTAATGGACAGCGAACACAGGTGCATTTTAGAGATACTGTGACGAGATCCTGAGGCCCATTGTTGTGCTATTCATCCACGACTATCACCTCATGTTGCAGCATGATAATGCAGTGCCCCATGTTCCAATGATTTATACACAATTCCTGGAAGCTGAAAACATCCGAGTTCTTGCATGGCCAGCATATTCACACGACATGTCACACATTGAGCATGTTTGGGATGCTCTGGATCGGCGTACACAACAGTGTGTTCCAGTTCCGGCCAATTTCCAGCAGCTTCGCACAGCCATTGAAGAGGAGTGGACCAACTCTTATCAACTCAATGCAAAGGAAATGTCTTGCACTGGGTGAGGCAAATGGTGGTCATACCAGATACTGACCGGTTTTCGGGCCCCACTAGATCCCCCAATACAGTAAAACTGCACAATTTTGAGTGGCCTTTTATTGTGGCCAGCCTAAGGCACAACTGTGCAATAATCATGCTGTTTAACCAGTGTCTTAATATGCGACACCTAGGAGAAGTGCTCACTAACACAGATTTAGACGGATTTGTGGACAACATATGAGAGAAATAGGCCTTTTGTGTACATAGAAACAGTCTTAAATATTTGAGTTCAGCACAAGAAAAATGGGGGCAAAAACAAAAGTGTTGCGTTTAGAATATTGTTCAGTGTAGTATCACTGGTTCTACCTAGCAGCACTACCTGTTTCACCAATGACAAACTGGAGTGTCTAGGGGAAACAGATTATTTGAAAATCATATTTTTACAATTCTGTTCAGTGCCACTGATTTTTGCCATTTCACCTTTATATATACAGTAATATTAATTAAGCAAAGACTATTATACTGCCTAAATCTGATGCTTTAAAAAACTGCAAACATACTGAATTTGGTCATTCTTAAATCTGTGCATAAGAAACCTATCCATATTGATGTTTGGACATTGTAGTGCAATGTTAACATATTGTATTAAAATGCTTTCTAAAGAAATTTGCACC
>JAUYWG010000051.1:16018900-16054989 GCA_034779775.1 Enteromius afrohamiltoni
ATATATATATATATATACAATTTTATGATGTAGGCCGAAAATGAGCTTCCTCTATTTGACAGACCAGTAGCCGCCACTAATATATATACACTAATATACTAATATACACTAGCCGCCACTAATATATATATACTAATATATCAACTCGCTTCACTTCAGTCTCCATGCTCACAGCGTCCCGAACACTTTTTTTTTTTACATTTATTTACTTTTATTTATATTTTTCGATATGGACTTATAGGTTGGGATTATATAATATTTGGTAGTATTATATCACATTGGGAATGTTTATTACCAACTTTTGTTGTTTTCTTTTGGTGTCTAGCGTTTGGACAGGACGGAACCGCTCGCTGACGCGTGACGTCAGACTTAACAAGCGGGAGGCAGCGCATTCAAATTTGAGGACGTTTTTGTTGTACTTTATCGTATAAATAAATTAACTGGTGAATAATTTGCATGAATGAATACACACTGACTTTAAAACATAGCGAAGCGTTAAAACGAGCCCTCCGAAACTGATTAAATAACCCCGCCCCTCGCTGATTAACCACCATAGTACGTTACGCATTGTTTGGAAACGGACTAGACTGGTTCCCAAACACGGTCGCATGACTCGCATCTCCGTCGTTTGAACCACATTGGTTCAACGACATAGGGTCATTGTTAATGACAGGTGTTGGAGGAATAACTGTGTATATATATATATATATTTAAAAACTCAAGACGCAAGCATGTATTGTGTGTTTCTGCAGCGTCACAGAGATTACGTCACGTGTTGTCTCCCTCCCTCCGCCCTGTCTGTCTGTCTGCTCTGCTGACACACTCCCTCGCGCAGAAATACATCTCAACATCTCTCGAGCAATATCAGACCTTCATCTCAACACCACTGGCGCAATACCAGACCTTAATTTCAACATTACTGCAGCAGCGTGTGTCCAGCGCGAATTCGCTATGGAGCAGCAGCGTGGAAGCTGATCCTCGATGTCATGGAAACAGATGCTTGCATAAGAGCGTCACATCCAGCTGGTACAGCTACAACTCACAATAGCGCACAGTCTTGCGGTTGCCTTTCTATTTAGCCCTGTTGTGTGTTAGTGGTTTGCGTGTTTTATGTAACAACTAGTGGCAGTTATGTTAATAAATAATGTACCAATTTAACGCAGATAGTAATAATGTATGACATGTAAGATTTCTCCAGAGGTATCCGAGCCGTAGGGGCTGGTTGCTATGAAGGGTTGTAGTCAAATCACAAAAGGCCCAGCCACAAATAGGATCTAGAATTGCTGTGAAGTAGTATTAATTAATTGATGCTCCTGCCCTGTTGTTTTTGACCTGTTTGTTTGTGATACTGAGACTGTGTTGTCTCCCCTGTCCTTAAGTTTGAAGCGGGAATGACCGTCAGCATCCATCACTGTAAAAAAGCATCAGTGGCATCATGAACTACTTCTCACCAATACTCTCGCTTGTGATGCTCTTCTGTATCAGAGGCAAGTATATATATCTGCAGTATTTACCAGCAAGACAAGTCTGCTCTGCCATTCTGGATTATAGTTAGAATCCATTAATAGAATAAAATAGAGCCCAGGTTGTGAAGTATGTTGATGTTGACACCTTGAAAAAAAAATCTGCGTATATGTTTCATGTTTTGATCAGGTTTTTATGGTTACTATAGTATTGTATAAGAATGGGAAAACCATTTTACAATTTCATTTAATTCCAGTAAATGTTATAATATTATGCCATGATGTTGGACATATTTATTTATTTATTTTAGAATTTTTAGAGACCTAAAAAGTATTAACATAATAACAGAAGGCAGAAAGATGGTTTAGAAAAAGTGTTGATCATGTTATTATCTTGAGGTCTGAAAAATTCCCATACTTTCTTAACAGATTCTGGTATGTGGTATGTGCTTTACATAAGCGGCCATTTAATTTGTCATCATTTCAGCACATGAAAGACAATGGGAAAATAACTTGTCAAGACGTTGCAGTGGACTGTTTAGATTTAGTATCCTGAATCTAAAATCCCAAACTCCAATATTTATTTCACCATGCATTTGTTGTGTTTTGTTGATGCAGTATCGGGACAGTGCTGGCAGGCTGCAACCTACTCTGAGAGCGTAGTGTCTCCGGAGCTGAGGAGCAGCAGCATTTTGCGGGTTCCAGATGTGTCATCTCTGGCCCAGTGTGCGGGGGCCTGCTGCGATCTCTCAGGTTGTGACCTGGCCTGGTTTTTTGAGGGTCGCTGCTATGTTCTTGGCTGTCAGCGCAAAGAGAACTGCAAGCCGAAGCAGAGACCTGGTACTGACTCTTTCCTGGCATTTCTGCAACGTGGGCCCCCGCAGACATTGGTTCTACAATCCCTGGTTCGAGGAGAATCTTTCCCAAACCACTGGCAGCCCCTGCCAAGGCACAGGGGCTCAGAGGACCCCATGAAGGACCTTGCCTTGTTAGAAGGCATTCAGGATTTGGACAATAGTGATGCTGAGTATGCAGAGAGTTTTCTAAATTTGGAGGAAAAAAGAACTGAAGACAGAGATTCTGCAACTGTAGAACAAGAAGAGCGGCCTGGGGTATATGATTGGCCAGCTGTTCAAGGAAAAGAGGAATTCAACCAATCAGAAACAGAGAGAGTTGGTGAAAGACTGACTACAGTGCTGGGCCCTCTTGAAAGCAGCCCCTTGCCTCCAAGTTACTTCACAGAAATGAGGAATGAAAGCAAATCATCTCTTATTGAAGCAAATTCTGATGTTATGCCCCCAGTAATAACGACACTTAACACAAGCGTGAGTGTTACAGATTCATGCATATTATTTTCAGACACCTTCCAGACATTAACAACAGACAGGTAAAAAACTGCTTAAAAGTTTGGGGTCAGGAGGGATGCGTTAAACTGAACAAAATTAAAATATATATAATTATAAAATAATAACATAAAGTTATTTAGAATGATACAAAATATTTTTATTTGAAATAAATTCTGTTCTTTTACATTTCTGTTGAAAACAAAATGTATCACAGTTTCTATAAAAATTTCAAGTAGCACAACTGGTTACAATATTACTATAATAATAAGAAAACAGCATATTAAAGTGATTTCTTAGGTATCATGTGACACCGAAGACTAAAGTAATAGCTGCTAAAATTTCATCTTTAACATCATAGGAATAAATGACATATTTGATGTAGTAGGCTACTTACTTATATAATATATACTATATACAGTTTATAGTAGATATGTAATATTTGAAGAGTTCATTTGCAAAAACAGATCCTATTTTTCACACACACCCACACACACACACACACATATATATATATATATATATTAGGGCTGGGTGATATATATCGAACGATATATTATAAGCATCTCATCAGTAAAGCCGGTGTTCTGTCGATGTAGCATACTTTGTCAGAATAGCATACCGGAAGTTGAGTTTTATAGCAGGGTCTATCAATTTAGCCTACTTTGTCAAAACAGCATACCAGTGTTTGTGAAGGGTATGTTGTTTTGATAGCCCCTCGTTTAATAAAAATACAGTTTATAAAGGGGTATGCTGTTTTGATAGTGATTGTATATAATATGCAATTTATTACACCAGCACTTACCGCTTGTAATCTTAGTATAATAATATATATATATACATTATACAGTATAGATATCGTTCAAATAATAAATATCATTTTAAAAATATAAATATAAAATTGACAAGGCTGTTGGCATGGTGATCTAAAAATGAAAAGAATTGTTTTTCTCTTACATATTTGTCAATTCATCATCACTTGAAATGTCATGATTCTATTTTAATGTTGTGGTGTCACTGGGAAACATGGTGTCTTAAATGTACTCTCACTTTGGCCAAGTGCTTAATCAGTCTTTCATATCATTTTTCTCTTTTCTATTCACTTGTATCTTTTATTGCCTTGTCCTATATTAGTTTATAACCTTTGTCTTGGCAAGGCTGAGTGATTGAGAATTTTTTATTTTTTTTTTATCATTAAAGGTTGTTGAAGGCCCAGAGAACATTTCATCAGCAGCTGCTGCCCCTGACGTCCTACAAGACATCAGCACAGAGCCAACAGTGTCCAGAACAGTCAGTTCCTTCATTACTCCACCCAGCACTGAGACCACACCGCGAATGATCTCAGAAGAGCCAGGTGCTACTGATGCATGACTAATGCAAACGTCACTATTATTATTACTCAGGTTAACTTATTCTTTCTTTTCACATGCTCTCTGTGTTCAGTAAGAGCCCTGATTGTGTCCATTAGTGGCCCTGTGGAAGCAACACTGCCTCAAAATACTGTTGAACTAACTGCTTCTGTAAATCAGGATGACACTGCAGGTATGGCATTCAGTATTAAGAATAAAGTGAATTAATGAATCATTATTGTGCATTTAAATTAAAGCTAATGGTGCATTTTTCATCAGAAGCTCCTTACACGTATGAGTGGACTTTGGAAACCTCAGCGGATGGACATCATAAAGTAATAAATAGATGGAACAACAAGTCTGTCAGAATTACAGACGTGAGATGTCACTTTCACTGTTACTGTCAAGTGATAGTTTAAAAGATGAGACAATTGTGTTTCTAAAAAACTGTTTCTTTTATCACAGCTTTCAGTGGGTGTTTATACTGTCAGAGTGTGTGTGAAAGCGCAACAAGCATATGGAGAAAGTGCTATGAACTTCACAGTACGCCCTGGTACACTTTTACCTTCTTTAGATCCTACTTTAATATTACTTATCAAGCATAGATTATGTTCATGTGACCTCTTTGTCAATCTACAGCAGTGAATATAAACAAGCCTCCAAAAGCCGTCACTCTGCCCAAGAGCCAAGATGTGCTTGTCCAAGAAGGTTCCATCTTCATCATTAATGGCAGTCGTATGTAGCTTGTGTCCGTTTCTCTCCGTTGTCTCTTCACATCATCAAAGTCATTAGTTTTTATCCAAACATACATCCTGATGTTTTTCAGAGAGTATGGATGATGCTGGAATCGTCAGTTACCTGTGGGAGAAGGTAGATGGTCCTTTTTGGAAACCTGAGGGCCCTGTTGATACACCTGTACTGCAGCTACAAAATCCATCACCAGGAGAATATACCTTCAAGTAAAGACTTGCTAAGAGTTTGTCTTCAAGATTGTACAGTGTGAATAGACTTTTTTTTGGTGCAGTTTTCAATTTTCACTCACTGTCTCTGAAGCTGTTGAAATCTTTGGTGGCCAATTCCTCTGGGGCCTTTTTAATTTGGCTTAACCTCATTAACTTTATCCTGACCTGATTTTTGCTTGGCCCACATTAGGCTTACAGTGTCTGACTCTGACGGGCTGACCGACTCCAGCACTTCCACAGTAAGGGTCAGCATGCCAAAAGATGACCCTCCTCGGTCCAGAGCAGGCAGTGACCAAGTCGTCACTCTGCCTGTCAACTACCTCACCTTGTGGGGTAACCACAGCACAGATGATCATGCCATTACAAGCTACCTCTGGACTCTTCATCCCAGCAGCCTGGCCCAAGGGATCACAATGCAGGTAAGATCTTTACTTTACCTAGTACATCAATTCTCTGAAGTTGGTTTGGACATTGCTAAGGACACTTTTTTGAGTTTGTCAGACTCAGTTATGGTTAATATTAGTGCTGCAGCTCCTTGTATTTTAAATTGTATTGAATGAAGGAACTGTAATTTAATTTGTGAATTTTGGTAGACAAAAATGCTAAGGAGTTGATGTTGAGTTAATGTATTCATATGCTACTTGTTTTCAGGATACAAGATCACCGTGCCTGCAGCTCTCTGATCTCCAGGAGGGTCGTTATATGTTTCAGCTGACAGTCACTGACTCCAGTGGTCAACAGGATTCAGACACCGTCTCAGTCACTGTGCTGCCTGGTAAAACAAACGTACTTCACCTATCAGTGTGCATGAAGAAAATATATGCATCCTTTATCATTTTTTTTTGTGTGGTAGCAAACAAAGCACCAGTTGCTATAACAGGACCAGACCGGCAGCTCATCCTCCCAGTCAACAGCATCGTGTTAAATGGCAGCGACAGCACTGACGATATGGCCATCATCAGCTACCAGTGGAACTTGATCAGGTACCAGCACACTGACTTGGCATTACTAGTGATGTCTGGACAATGAATGAATGATCTAGATCAGGGCTTCTCAATCCTGGTCCTGGAGGTCCGCTGTCCTGCAAATTTTAGCTCCAACCCTAATCAAACGCACCTGAACCAGCTAATTACGATGTTCAGGATTACTTGTAAACTACAGGCAGGTGAGATTAATCAAGGTTGGAGCAAAACTTTGCAGGACAGTGGATCTCCAGGACCAGGATTGAGAAGCCCTGATCTAGATGGTTCTTTACAATGAACTGGTTCATGGACTAAACAATTTGTTTGCAAAACATTGTAAATTAAAGCATTACATATAAATTATATATATATATATATATATATATATATATATAATGCATCATTTCTGCTTATTTGAATGTTTGCTTCTGAATATTTGCCCTAAAGACATTTCAAAACATTTAGTGTTGCATGAATAATGAAGGATTTTGGTTAAGAGTGTATTGATGTGCTGCCACCACTCTCATATGTAACTGTGAAGTGGCCCTCTGGGCTTGAAGATAAAAGATGCCAATAAAGCAGTTGCCATAGCAACTGGCCTGAGATCTGGGAATTACAAGTTCAGGCTGACTGTGACAGATCAGCAGGGAGAAGCAGACAGCGCAGTCCTGACCGTAACCATTAAAGAAGGTGAGTAGACTGAAATGTATAAATATAAACAACAGACATCATGTGTTTCTGTAATTTGAATGTTATTTCTTTCTTGTTTGTTTAATTACACTGACCCCTAAAAATCTATAGATAATCTGTTCAAAAATAAAGACATGAAATATTCTAGGAAGTTTCCAGCAAACCTGTATGTTGGTAAATTCACAGCAAAAAGCTTGCCCCTGGTCGCCCATGCCAGCGGCAGCCACACACTCACTCTACCCAACAACTCTTTGGTGCTCAGGGGCTCCGTATCCAACAGCGGAACAGTGAATGTGTCTTTTCTTTGGATCAGAGATGAACAGAGCCCTTCTGCCGGAGTGAGTGAGATATTTGTGTTTCTTTCTATAACGTTTGCTATGGCTCAGTGTTTTACCTGAAGATCTCTTTTGTTTCACCTCCATTGAGACTAGGATGTGCTATATGGTTCAGACCATGAGGCCTTCCTCTACCTCGCCAACCTGGTAGAAGGAACGTACCTCTTTCAGCTCCGGGTCACGGATATTCAGGGCCGCTCAAGCATGGCTACAGCCACTGTGGAAGTACGCCCTGGTAGGAAACCGGTTGCTAGATGTTCAGAATGCATCATTTGTGTGTAATACCTACCAATAATACACTACCATTTAGAAATTTGGGGTCAGGGCAAATATTTAATGTTTTTAAGCTCAAATAACTGCAATTGGCAGCAAAGAGGCAAAACTGCAGCTAAAAAAAAAACTAAGAAAGATGTCATCCTTAAAAACACTTTCATATAATATTCTAATATTAAGTCATTTTGTTTTCTATGAGTTGCTCATTTGATGCCACTGATATTTGTGTACAGATCCACGTGAGCGAGAGGAGGTGGAGCTTGAGCTGCAGGTGGGCGTGGCTCAGGTCAGTCAGCAGCAGAAGGAGACAGTAGTAAGACAGCTGGCTGCATTACTGCATGTTCTGGACTCAGACATCGCACTGAAGGGCCTGCATGGCCAGTCAGACATCAGGTACTGCACATATACAGTAACCAAACTAGAACAAGTCTAAGTGAATTGAATCTAATCATAATTACTATAGACTAACCCTGGTTTAGTTAAAGTCAGCATGTGTTTCTTGTGTTTAGCACTGTGTTTAGGTTCTCAGTGCAGGGTCCTGATGGTACAATTTCAGGACCTAAGCTCTCTCGTCTGCTGAGAAACCAGCTGTTGCGAGAAAAAACTGATTTCTTGCTCTTTAAGGTCTTAAGAGTAGACACAGTCAGTAAGTGACTTTTCCCCCCATCTTATTTCACTAAATCTGAGAACAGCCCCATAATAAATACAAAGGTTGATAATGCACTTCTGATTTTACCTTGGTTGTGAATATTTTAGTGTGTTTGCTGCTGTGTTCTGGACGTGGTCAGTGTGATCCCATTACAAAGAGCTGTTCCTGTGACCCTCTGTGGATGGAGAACCCCATTCGCCGCTTCCTTGATGATGGCGAGAGCAATTGCGGTGAGCATGACCTCTTTCTAGCTGCAAGATAGCAGCAGGTTCAGTCATAAAGTGTGGTACATGAAGAGATGCTTCAAGCAGTGCTATACTAATGACATTTTTGCCCATGAATTTTTGCTAATGTGATACCTTTATTGATGCTTTCTGTTTTGTTAAATAATCTAAGGATATTGCTTATGTTCTGTCATGAAAACATTCTAATGTTTTACAGTGAAGGAAAGTCTGAGAGCTAATCTTCTGTCTCCTTTCACAGACTGGAGCGTGTTGTACGTCACAATCTCTTGTTTCGTCACAATAATTTTCCTCTTGTCCATCAGCTGGATTTGTGTCTGCTGCTGTAAAAGGTGATAAAGATTTCTGCATATTACTGCAGAAGATTACATACTGCATACTACATCTAAATATGTGGCACAAGTTATGTTATATACACTATTGTTAAAAAGTTAGGTTCAATAAGATTTGTTTTTTAAAGGAATGAATACTGAGCAAACATGTCAGATATTTAGGCTGTTCCTTTGAAATTTGTATTCATCACATTCCATTCTGGTTTCCATATTAAGTAGCGCAACAATTTTCAATCTTGCTTTGTGAGCACCAAATCAGTTTCTGGAAATATCATGTGACACACTGAGAATAGTGAAAATTCAGGTTTGCATGTTTTTAAAATATATTAAAATGGAAAGTTATAAAAATAAATATTTGTGATATTTCACATTACTGTTTTTACGATATGTCCTTACAAGTAAATTTAGCATTGGTCAGTTTGCAAAACTTAAAAAAGAATTACCAGCCCAAATGTTTTGTGCAGTAGTGTATTTTATTGCCAGTACTGCAAGTCCAGTATTAAAGAGATTGTTCTCCCCAAAATGTAAATTATGTTATAATTTATTCATGTCATGTCAAACCTGCATGACTTCTTCTTTGGAACACAAAATAAGACATTTTGAATTATGAGCTGAAATGCCCCAGTTTTTGCCTAAATGCCTAAAGGATTACAATAAGAAATTGTTCTAATTAGAATTTCTATCATAATGAGATTCTTATAAGTCTCAAGATTCCTATGAGTTTAGTTTTTTTCTGGGATCCATTGGCTATTTAAGTGATTTCCTTCTGTGTCAGTAAACAACATGCTGCAAAAAAAATAACAGGATAAGAACTAAATCCATTGTACAGAAAGCCATAGAAAGGGATCTTATAGGAATGGTCCTAAATATTGATAGAAATTCTAATTAGAATCCCGTGCAGTTTTAGTACTTTATAATTGTTTATTGCAACTGATTCTTTGACAAGGGAACAAGTTTTGTTCTATGGGATAGAAACTAGTTTTGAATGACACAATGATTTTATGTACCTGTGTATTCGTGTTTGTTTTGGACTGTTGTAGAGGGAGACGCACTAAAGTAAGGAAGAAAACCAAGTACACAATACTGGACAACATGGATGAGCAGGAGAGAATGGAGCTTCAGCCAAAGTATAGTACGTTTCACCCCTGAATTATCTTATCATACAGTATTTTTGCAGCGAGGAAAGAAGTTTGATGGTTTTTGGAGGGGTTCTTTCTTGAAGCTTTAAATTGTAGCTGCTGCATTCACTTTTCTGCCTTTGTCATCATTAGACATTAAACACAGGAGTACAGAGCACAACTCCAGCCTGATGATGTCAGAATCAGAGCTGGACAGTGAGCAGGACAACCTTTTCAACTACGGGAAAGCACGGAACCGAGCCAATGGAGCAGTCAGAAATGGAGACACTCTCAGCCTTTGTCCTGTGGAGGGTTGAGTCTCACATGGACATTTCTTCATACGGATATTTACAGTGCAGGGGTGTTGTTGAATGATCAACAAATACAGATGCAGATAAAAGACTGTCTGAACTGGTTGAACGAATGGGCTGCTGAACTACTGACTACTGAATGCATTTGGGTCTTGTGATGAATATTCACCAGGTTGCTGAACGATACTTTCAGTTACCAATAACATATTATTTTTGAATATAAAAAGCATGCATTCACAATCACAGTAGTCCTTTAATGGCCCGGTTTCACAAACAAGGCTTAGTTTAAGCCAGGACTAGGCATTAGTTCAATTAAGATATTTAAGCAACTTTTACAAAAATGCCTTTTATGAAAATATTATCTTAAAACAGAACAATGACACTGACTTGTTTTAAGATTTGTCAGAGCAAGATATTTTCATCTGAGCCAGCTCAAACATGCAATTTAGTCCGGACTAGCTTAAGCCTCGTCTGTGAAACTGGGGGAATATGTTCTTAGTAATACTTGTACGCTTCAGTGACGCAGTGCAAGCAACTGACCCTTCTCTAAGCCACGCCCTAAAACCGCCAAAGGCTAATCGTGGCTTAGCCTCCATTCATAACTAAATTCACAACTTTTTAGCCTGATCTAAAAACTGTCAGGCACAGTTCCATTTGTGCCACGTGAGCCTGGAACTTTTCCTCAGTTTGTTTTTTCGATTTGAATGGTTATCGTATGCGGCGGCTGCTGCGGTGCATACACACTGTTATAGCCGAGACAGGTGCGAAAGCTCGACAGGCGTAGCAACAGTAACTAAGGAGGCTTAGCGAAGGGTCAATTGGCATCAGTTATTTTGCTATTTATACGATGCTTCTATAACACATTTTCGGAAGAAGTTACAAGTAACTGATAGAAAAGCAAAAAAAAAAAAACACATTTTATTTCTACTGAACTTTCTGAATGTTAATGTGCCTGACTGAAATGCACTCATTTTGTTATGGTTTGTCTGCATTTTAGTCTTGGCCCTGATACTGTACATTGGTCTTTGTCTTTATAGCATTCTGGTTTTACAATCTCTTAAAAAAGCCTGCTTAATCTGGAATTGCAATAGAAGCCATCCATCTGTTTCAAGAAGATGCATTTTACCTATATTCCTTTTTGGTTTAATGCAGCTGGAGATGCAAATAATTAAAGACATATTACCCTTTACAGAGGTTAAGACTTATATTTCTATTTATAGGATCAGTGTCAGAAATGCAAGGAAAATGAGCTAAATGAACATAACAGTGCAATAATGCATGATAATGGGCTTAATTTTAAAATAGTGATGAAAATGACAACTAAATGAACAGCAGAAGTTATTTACCAATGCTTTCAGATATTTAGTCTTTGTACCTTTATTTGCTTATCTGCAAAATTTCACTCGCAAAGTAAGAAAATTAATATACTTCTAAACATTTTCATACATACAACACTACACAATACAGTTAGGTATATCAATAAAAAATGAATAATTACAATAATTAATAAAAAAAACAACACAACAGAAAACGGTTTAAAAAAATACATTGACAATTACATTTGGCCACAATGACAATTTTGTTAACTTATTTGACTAATCTCTATGTCTCTATCCAGCAGAATGAGCACCCAAAAACATCCCCTCACAGTCAACGTTTCCTTTTTAACAGTCTTACTCTATTTCTAGAATTACAAAAATAGAACAATTAGTAAGTTAAACGATTAAATACTTTTAAGAACTGTGCTTCGATTTCTCACTGTATCCAACCCCAGCAATATATTTCATACATACTGTATTTATTTGTTAGCTGGGTTTCCTCTTTGTGACTAAATTCATTTACAATTTAAAAAAGTATGTCTTGTGTTCTGTCTAAAATTAAATAAAAGTAAGAATAGACTTTAGATATCGAAGATATATTCTCTCATCTCGTCAAATTTATCTTGCTTTTATAATGTTTAGATATTTGTCCGAGCAAAGAGGTTACATTAATGGCATTAATCTCAGAGGACAATTTTGCAACAAATATCTAAAATATCCTGACGATGAAATGTCTCCGTATAGTCATTATTCAGTTCCATATGATTAATAGAGAACGATTAACACTGTTTTGTGGATTTTTAGTATTGCTTAGATAATGACATACGGCCTACTAATAAGCACTGTCTTTAAAGAGAGAGTCCCCCTAAACACATGTACTTTATTTCTAGATACTCATCAATGCCATATTTGGACCCTTCTCTGCCCATTCCAGACTGTTTGATTCCACCAAATGGTGCTTCTGTGGTGGAGATCAGTCCTTCATTAACCCCAACCATGCCCATTTCCATCTGCTCAGCCACCCGCCAGATCTGACTGATGTCTCTGGAGTAAAAGTAACCTGATGAAAGAAAACAGTTTTGAACGTTATGCCACAGAAAGAGACAAGTGATAGAAGGTATGTAAATTTAGAGTTTATTTGATTAAAAATACTGCATAAAAAATAATATTGTGAAATATTATTATAGTTACTGACAATTAATTTTGATGTACTTTAAAAAGTGCAATATTTAAGTATCGTTTAAATACATATTCAAAATAACCCTTTTGATTTTGTTGCCATTTAGTTTTCAGATGTCAATAAAATTAGGTCTTTTAACCCCTTTGTATCCAAAAATATTTCATGATTGGCTAATTTGCCTCGTTGTCAAATATTGTACATGCTCTCAATAAGGAACACATAAGTAAACAAGCATGTGAGGAAGTGGGCAAACTTTGTCAAATCAGAAACTACAAAGGATGAAAAAAACATCTTAAATTTGCACAGATGGACAAACCTGCTAAACCAACAGGAGAAGCATTGGCAATGGCAAGTGCCTCCTGTTCTGTGTTGAACCTGGTGAAAAAGAAAAAGTCAGCAGCTGGCAGACGTTAACGCTGAAACATGCAGCCCAATAAAACCTATTTACAAAAGATGTTAAATAAATAAACTCAAAAAGTAAGAACATTTAAAGAAATAATGACAATTATTATACAATTTGAATCAAATAAAAACAAATATTGTCACAAATGATTCAAATCAAACTCAAAAATCGTTATGCTGCCAAGTCTGTAGATAAATATGTAATGTATAATAAACAACTTGTTTTAAATGACTAAATTAGAGGTTAACGTGAAGTCAAGTATATACACTCACTTAACAACAGGAATAAGGGGTCCAAAGGTCTCCTCTCGCATGCAGAGCATGTCATTGTTGACATTGGACAGCAGGGTGGGCTGCATGAAGGAGCCCTCCAGTCTCTTTCCACCTCGCACTACGACTGCACCCTGTGACACAGCTTCAGTAATCTGGTTCTCCACCTGAAGGAAACAGCAGCTGATCAACACCATTAAACCATCATCTATTGTGCTTGTTGACAGTGATATCGATGTACTGTATCGGCACCTTTTCTGCGGCGCGGGTGTTGATGAGCGGCCCCTGTGTGGTGGTAGGCTCTGAGCCGTGGCCAAGCTTCAGTTCAGCGTCCATAGCCTTCGCCAACTTTTCAATGAAAGCACTGTGGATCCCGCTCTGCACCAAAAAGCGGTTGGAGCACACGCAGGTCTACAGCAAAGAAACACACTCCAGGTGAGAAATGGAGAGTAGCTGTTTACTGTGACAAAAATCTCAAATACACCATAGTAACGGTACTTCTGAAATTCGGAAACCTTATGAATACCTGAAGTTTACTACTTCACTCGTCATTTATAAAAACATTGACTTTTCTTCCTTGAAAATTGTGACAAGGGTCAACTGAGAGTCAGATATCTCAACATCATTGAGCAAAAATGTATTTAAGATTGCAATACACTCACCTGACCCGAGTTCCTGAATTTGGAAGACATTGCTCCTGCAACAGCTTTATCTACATCAGCACTGTCAAATACAATAAAGGGGGCATGTCCTCCTAACTCCATGGAGACCCTTTTAACCGTTCCTGCAGCATGTCTTAATAGTACCTGCAAAAGCATTTACGTAAGCGAGTAATATATTTAATGTTTGCCTGCACGTAGAGAGGAGAGCTTTACCTTGCCAGTTGCCGTGGAGCCAGTAAAGGAGATTTTGGCCACAAGAGGGTCCGTGCAGAGTAGCTCCCCTACAGCAGGGGTCTTTTCTCTTGAGCAGGGCACTACATTAATCACCCCAGGAGGAATGCCAGCCTGAACCGACAGCTAGATAAGAAATACAATGGATTATTCATTCTGTCATACACATACAGGTATGTAAGCTTTTATTTAATTGATTTTAAAAGAGGTCTCTTATGGTTAAATTTAATTTATACATTTTAATATACAGTGAAACAGTAACTCTGTGAAATACAATTGCAATCTTAAATAGCAGTTTTTGATTTTAAACATAGATGTCATTTATTCCTGTGATAGTAAAGCTGAATTTTCATCATCATTACTCCGGTCTTCAGAAATCATTCTAGTTTGCTGATGCGGTGCTCAAAAACATTATCTTAAATGATCAATGTTGAAATCAGTTGTGATTTTTTTTCTTTAATAATGTAAAAGCTGGGAAACAATTAATTGCATCCAAAAAAAAGGGTTTGTTTATATAATGTATTTGCATGTACCGTGTATATTTATTATGTATATATAAAGGCACACACATACAGTATATATTTTGAAAATATTGTATATGCATTTACATGTACATATTAAATATATCCATATATAATACACATATGTAAACATTTTTATTTTATATATATATATATGTGTGTGTGCGCATTTTTATACATGATAAATATATACAGTGCACACATATATTATGTACACAAAAAACTTTATATTGGATGTGATTAATTGCAATTTATTGTTGCCCGGCACTACTTTTAATTAATTTGATGCATCCCTGATGAATTATTTCTTTCAAAAAATAAAAATCTTATTGACCATAAACTTTTGAATGGACGTTTATCTAAAACCTTTGCCTATCTTGCAGACTGGTTAATGTCAAGTTAGCAAGCTTTCAAGGAAACAGACCTCAGCAAGGGCCAGAGCAGAGAGAGGCGTATCCTCAGCCGGCTTCACCACCACGGTGCAGCCCGCCGCCAGCGCTGCACCCACCTTCCTGGTGATCATGGCACTGGGGAAATTCCACTTTAAAAAAAAAATGAAAATGTGACAGTTTTAGTTATTTACCCTACAGACAGTTGGTGTTAAGTGATCAGAATAAAGGAGGAAGTCTCACAGGTGTAATGATGGAAGCCACTCCCACCGGCTGCTTGACTAACAGGATCTTGCGGTCCTTGGCTGGAGGTGCCACAATATCTCCATACACGCGTCTGGCCTCTTCAGAAAACCACTCCAGAAAGGAGGCAGAGTATGTCATCTCACCGATAGACTCCTTCATGGGCTTCCCCTGCACACACATTTGAGTTATATAAACTGAATCCTTGAAAACGGAAACATTAGATGTTGTCTCCTGTATGTAATGGACCAGAATACATACACACTCTGCTGTGATCAACTTGGCAAGATCTTCCTTGTGCTGATTGATCAGATCAAACCATTTTCGTAATAAAATGCTTCTTTCCTGCAAAAGAGCTTGCATTAATATGTATATCAGAAATTCTAGAGGTAATAATGAAATACTTCATGTAAATAGTAATATCTGTATATTTCATTTTAAATTGACATTTTATATATATATATATATATTTTTTTTTTATTTATTTATCTATCTCTCTCTCTCTCTCTCTCTCCCTATATATATATATATATACATTTAAAATATTAAATTATACAAATCATATATATATAATTATAATGATAATTTTATATTATAATGATAATTTGTATAATTAAACGTTTTAAATACTATTCTTATTTTCATTAATTTATTTTAAATCGTTTACATGGTTATTTTTCCAAGTTAGCAAGGAGAAAAGGGAAAAGTACTTAATTCTCATGAAAATAATCAGTGTTCACAATGCAAATCACAGCACTATGTAAATGGCCTTAAATTAAATAATATACAGAATTTTTTTATATTTTCAGGAGAAATTTGTTAATTTCTTTTTTTGACATTTATTCAAACACAGGTAAGGGATAACACAGTTAACTATCATACACTAACGTTATTATAATTAATAATGAGTGAAATGGTGGAACAGCTAACGTTAGTCATCAGATAGTGTAGTACCATGTTTTTTAAAGTACCTTTAAGTACCATGAAAATACCTTGTTATAAAATAAAGCACAACGGCATTTTCAAACGATATCAGGTGTATCCACCTCAGAACGTTTTTGAAAGTGTAGTAAATACTGTATTTTGTAAATATGCTTAGTACATATACCAGTTAAAAGCTAGATATATTGTTATGAATGAGTCATGCACATTAAAAACATTCCCCTCTCATCTCACCTTGGCCGTGTGACTCTTCCACAGGTGAAACGCTTTGTATGCAGCATTGACAGCGTCTTGAGCTTCTTTTGTACCGCAGTCTGACACCTTCGCGATCTCTTCTCCAGTGGCTGGATCTAACACGGGGAACGTGGACGCGGCGGAGACCCAGCGCCCTTCTATGAAGGCTTGAGTCCGCAGGAGCTGCGCTGACACGTCGAGGCTGTATGGCCGCTGCAGCATGCTAGGTAGGCCGAGGAACACCTGCCGGAGAATACACCGACCTCTTGAGAGATACAAACTGCCCATGACAAGAACTGACAGCTCTAATAAAACCTAGATGTTCGTCTGCAGAATGAGGCGTGCAAGAGTCTGATAACAAGCTCAGTCCAGTCCAGAAAAAAGAGGGCGACTGCTTTGCACGCGCTTTAACAATTTTCTTCTTATTTAACGTTACATTCTCCTAAAGACTGTTATACACAAACACACACAGACACACAAGTAGAAAAATTCGGCGGTCACGCCAAAAACGCTAAAGACGGATTTAATTAATAAGTAACGTTAATGATAATAATTGCCCAGTTGACTGCGTGTTGCATCTCTCTTTGCTTTTCACTCACTGCAGGAAAACAAACCGACTCGAGACGATTTGGCAGCGACGTCCAATTCGTGAACGAATTATTTTTGAGTCGAATCTTTTCGAGGAATGAGTTGAACCTGTTAAAAAAACATCTAAATGATTCATTCACGAATCTTATAACACAGCAGCATATAACATGTCCGATTCGAAATGAGCCATGAACCGAACTGTTCAAAGGAACCGATTAGCCGAAATGAATGAAATGAATGAATGAATCACAAACACATCGATCACAATACTGGCTTGTCAAAATAAAAACGCACTATAGCGCCCTTTACGGAACTTTACTGTTAATTCTTCCTCAATCTACAAATATTTTTTTCTGTAAATGAAAATCTCATTCACATATAAACCGCTTTTTCATCTACAGCTGAGAATCTCATTATGTAATTTTAAGAAACTATCATGTATTAAGATTCTAATGGTCTCCTCAAGGGAGAATAAAAAACCGTCTTTAAACTTATGGTGAAATTGCATTTTAACTTTCAGTGAGAATTCAAAAATATATTGAAATATTCCCAACCTAATTATGGATCTCCCTTCTTTGTTTTGTGCCTCTTTAAATAAGAACATGAACTAGCATCATTCCGGTTCTTGATGTATATGTTGGTACTTTTACAAGACATTATATTTGTACACTAAGTTATCTCAGCAAGCAATGCAAACAAGTGAACAAACCAACGGCAACTGGTGATGCGTTAAAAATATGTATTTATATAAAACAAACTAAATGACATTGTTTCAGTAAGAGATTCAATGTGAAAACTATATATTCCTTTAAAAACTTAGAGAACAGCACTAGAAGTCCCTCGAGCGAAAAACGATGCTCCTTTATCGTGGACTTTAAAGTGAAATATTTTTTGCTGGTTGCAAATGGTCTCTCCTCTCTGTCGCCACCAAACCTCCATCTGAAAAAAAAAAGTCAGCTTAATTCAGAGCCATTTAATACGGAGTAAGTGTAAACTTAAACATGAAATTGTACCTGTCCATGTATGTCCCTGCAGTAGCCCGTGGGTAGGCCCTCTACATGTAAAGCCAAGTTACACTGATGAACTAGTCCCCTCTGAAGCATGTTGGATCCCTCTTCATCATCATCTGCATCCTCCTCCTCACATCTCACCAGAATTACCATATTTCCCTGGATATCAAAAGAGACCGGTCAATATATCATAATACAGTGTACAATCAAATGCATCTTGCATTATATCCTGCACTGATGCAAACACTGACTCACCTGTGACTCAGAGCACACAGTGGCTTGGCAGTAGAGGGTAAAGTCTAGAATTGCTCCAACACTAACACCTAAACTCAGGAGCACACTGAGATCATCTATGAGTAACACCGGAGGACCCCATGATACACTAGCATCACCATCTCCACTCTGACGCACAGAACGCTCCACAAATCTGAACAGACCTTCCAGTCCAGCACCTGGAGACCTAAAAAACAAAAATCGCAAAGCACATTTTTCCTTATATATCTAACATAACATTATAGAAGAAGGAATAAAGCTAAAATGCATTTAAACTACATTTTCATAACACACTATACATGCCTGAGATAACTCAAAGGTTGTGTCTCCTGACTGGTGTCCTCCTGTAATAAAACTCCAATAGCATCCTTTAGTCCTTCAAGAAACACAAGCTGACCCTTCTCTCTTGCCTGGGCCAGACTCACTCCCTGAACATAAACAGTACAATCAAGAAAATGTAAATGTCAACAAAATGTCTGATCGAGAAAAAAAAAAAGTAAACATACCAGCCTCTGACCGACAGCACTGTAGTGACTGAAAGACTGCACGAGACCCAGAAAGCACACCTTACAGCCAGCTGGAAATACACAGGTTTGGAAACATTGTGTAATGATGTAATGAACATTGATAACAAAGTGTAACCAAATTATTTTTACTCGCTCTCTCTCAACACACACACACACACACACACACACACATATATATACTCACTATAAACAGTGGGTCACTTACCACGTAAATAGAAAGACAGGTAGTGATGAATAAGGAATGATGCATCAGCTCGTCTGTCTGACACTAGGATAAAGTCACTCTACAAGTACAGAAAACCTTGTTTTTACTATGACATCTAGTAAGTTACATCAAGCTTGCAAATAAAGTAATTAACGTACCGATTTGAAACTGTCTGGAGTAGAGTTGAGAATACTGTTCAGTTCTGGAAACATGTTTGTGAGATTAACCGAGAGATTAAGGACGAGCAGGATATGCTGCGGTCTCCTCTCTATTTCTCACGCTGTTAAGAAAAACACAATTGTAAATTAAAGCAAAGCATTTATAGTGCATACGTTACTATGTATATAACGTTAGCGTAGTTAGCATGCTAAATTACGATTAGCGTTGCCTCGGTATTAAAAATTTAAAATAAGACGACAGTAACTTACAAGAATTCTAATGTAATTTTACCCGCAACTTCTGAAATTACTTAATTTTCCTTTAAAAAAATGTGTACAAATAACTACGAAGAAATATTTCACGTTTGCCTGTTATGCTAGTCAACGTGTGTACGGAACCCGCATAAAGACAATCTTTCCGAAAACGCGTTTTAGTAGAGTAACTCCTGAGGATTTTTTTTTAAATCAGCGAATGAACATTTTTAAGATTTTATTTATTTATCCTTAAAAAACTGGTAGATATACCAAACCTTAAAAATATTTATTTTGACCAGAGATAAAAACGTAGCTGTAAGTGCACTAAAGACAAGCCCAGATAGTGTTTCATTACAAAAATATATATATAAAAAATATACAAACAAGAAAACTCAGGGACAAACTGTTGATCTCTGTTTTGTATAGTGTGCTTGAGTCTGCTTTTAGTTAGAACTCTAAGCATTTGCTTTTAACACGCTGAAATACAAGTAATTCTGCCTGTTAAACTTTACAAGTGTAAACAAAACTTGCTTTAGGCCTAAAACTAATTTCAATAGATTAGTAACATTTATACCTATAAAGCACTGCTGATGACATCTCATACAACAGAAATTCTAAATACATAAAAAGTGAAAAAATATAAGGGGAAAACATTGTTTTGATCACATGAATCAACCATTAAATAAATAGTACAATGTCCTCCAAAAATCTTAAAAATGGGTTTAGAGGGAAGAAAATACATTTTCTTATACAAGTCAAAAATACAAGTTTTGCACAGCACTGTTAATGCAAGCCATTAAAATTGAGTTCATGGAATGTTAATCATCAGCTGTGTACCTGGAAAACATGCCATAGACGATGCAAAACATTTCTTTCTACGCAAAGATAAGTCTTAGAACAATTAAAATCTAGTTCCATAAAAGTTCATTAACATTTTAAAACTTGTGAAAAGACTGAACACAACTGATGATGTAACTTCACTGAAGGACTGACTGTAAAAAGCTGCTGACGTCTATAAACAAAGCAGCTGGGAAATTTTACAGGGAAAGTCACAACAGGCAAATGGACCAGACCATGAGATGCAAGCAAAGACATGTTGCATATTTTTTAGAGCACAAAAACTTCAATGCAAATCGTGATTTAGTGTCTAACAGAACAAAAGCAATTAGCTAAGATAAAAAAGTGAAAGAACCATTGCTCATTCTTGTACTCTGAATGGAGTAAATTATCTTTATAAACAGCTAAAAGTATTTTAATACATGAATAAGTCTGTTTACTAAGTAAATACATAGCTACTTGAAGGATCATCACACCCCCTGATGCCAATTGCATCAATAAGACATGCCTCACCCTGCAGGAGCAGGCCAATGTTAAACAAAGCTGAGTAACGTCTAGTTTTGTGTGTCACTATTTTAAGAATGTTCCAAGTTCAAGTTAAGCTCTATTGACAGCATTTGCAATTACAATTTTGCCTTGACCTTCAGTTGTTGTTGTTTCTTAAAGAAACTGAATTTGTGGTTATAATATGGCACAACTCTGAACCAGTCAAGAATCATTCAGTTAGTAAACCCAGAAATATTTGCATAATATTTGCTTTTTCCCATTCTCATTTTGCATCTCAAATAATACATTTCTTACTGATTCATTAATGCAGGTGATTTAACAAAAATATCAGCTTCACCAGAACGCTGTCCCAATTTTCTTATCAGAAGTGCATTACAATAAACACAACCTGCACTTAAAGAATAGACTAAAGGGACATCAAAATGATGTACAGTGAACCAAGAACGTTCTTTAAGTACACTACTATAGTATGCATTCAATGTGCATAACGGGGCTTGATTGAAAAACGTTCTTAACTTGCACTGCTGTATGTTAAAAAGACACACCTGGTCTTCCAATTCTGTCAATCAGAGCAGCTTAGCATCACTGTGGCCACCTAAATATAACTCATGCTACATCTTTGTAGAGGTTTGTACAGAAACTGAATGCTATGAGTAAAAAAGGATAAAAACGAAAGGTTATGATTTACAATAAATAAATACAATGTCACACTCTAGGCACACAGAGCATGTAATTCCTGAGTGTTTGGGTCTTTGGTTTTACTGCTACGGTGTGCCCTCGGAGGTGGCTGTGATATCTGCGGCTTCTATTAATGTTACTGTTTCTCCTGTCGTTGAGTCAAGGGGTTCCTCTTTAATGATGATGGCCCCTTCTGGCAACATGACAACTTCCTCTTCACCAACCACCTCCTCCTCTTCCTGGAGCACCACCTCCTCCTGGGGCTCTGTGCTGGTGCCATTGGTCTGCCCGTTGGCAATGGCCTCTAGTTTAAGCCTGTACTGCTCAGCTTCCTGTTCCTTTCGTAGTAACTGCTGTCTGTACTCATGGGCTTTTCTGTTTGCTTCTTTTAGTTGCTGTTCCAGTAGTTCTCGACTGTCCTTCTCTGCAGGTTCCTATAGAAAACCCCAAACAGTTTACTTTCAAATTGACTGTACATTCCAAAAATTAGGATTTAAATAGGAATCTCTTCTCGTCAGACCTTGTGTTTGACATCTGTGTGGTTGAGGGTTGATTCAAATTTCCGTTTCCGTGTCGGAACAGGTTTGGTGTCCTCTGTGATTTCTTCCGCAATCTGACCTGCTGGAACTGCAACCACTGAATACATACAGGCATGTTAGAATATAAGTACTGCATCAAAGTCTGTGCACTATAAACTAGCAATCTGCTCACTTTGCTGCCCCTGCATTGTGACAAAAAATTTCTGTCCCAAGTTGCCAGTCTGCAGGTTTCCCTGTTGGTCGGTTACTATGGTGATGACTCTCTGGCCATCTTCCCCTACAAGATGCTGGATGGCAGAATCTACCGAATCAGCAGCAATCACACTCTCTGCAGCTCCTGCCGGGATATAACAGCAGTTTGTTTGCAAAGGAGAAAAACTCTGATTAATACAATGTCAAAATAAACATTCAACAAACATGAAATGCAAGGCTTAAGTGAGTAAATAAAAGGCATGTTGGCTGGTACTTGTTATGAATTGTGATTCGTGATGTAAAGTGGCATGCAAATCAAAGTCACACAAACCTGCTAAAAAGACTTCAAGACATTGTTTATGTTGTACCCCGACGACAAATCAATAGGTTTATAAAACATGCCAAAAGTTCAGTCATGTACAAAAAGTTTGTGGCCAGTTTTTAAATTTGTTGAGAGAAGTCTCCTATGCTCACCAAATTAATATTACAATTAGGGCTGCACACATAATTATTACATAATTATATATTACATAATTGTCTGTTTTTTTTTTAATGGAGCGGCATTAAATACACAACCGTAGTTCACTGACAAGCTATGCAATTCATGCTCAATCGCAGATGAATGAAGATGAATACATTGCGTGCGATAGTGAATGTGATATTGTGTAGCTTGCCAGAACTACAGCTGTGTATTACACTGTGTGCCGAATTTATCTGTCTACAAAGCATGAAATCAGTCACAACATGCTATCTTTATTAAGTGAGGGTCATATTTTTAGTCCCTGAGAACCTGAAACAATTCTGGAAAATTGTGCCACTGGAGACTAAACGGTTCCTGATGGTTTCTCGCCTAATTCTGCACTTTATTTCTTAATTTCTTCTCCATCTGTTTTGACATTCTGACTCTCCATTACAGTGCTCAATGGTCATTGCATTAATATTGCTTCAATTTTCTCAAGGCTTCAATTTCTGACCTTTCGTCTGATTTAAATTTCTTTGGCTCGTTTTATTTTTTAAAGAAAATCTGCCTAATAATTCTGCACACCTGAATATAAAGAGTTTTTTTTACCTCTTGCCTTCATGGCCAATGACTTATAAATGATTAAAGACATTCAAAAGCCAATAGTTGTTATTACGATTCGTGCGGTTTGGAATTGGTCAAATGTACAGCACAAAAAAGACCAGAATATCAATTTGCCTAATAATCATTCACTCATTATTGACAAGAATGGAAAATCATTTTAATTGTATATACTGAAAGTCATACCTGTGTTAGCCTTGGCATTACTGAGAACAATATCAGAAAGATTGACCACTCCAGAGGAGGAGATGATGAACTGAGGGCTCGCTGTGGCGGGTGATGTGCTGCTCAGGATAGTCCTCTCTGGATTCAAGTTCACTTGGTTCTGCATTCCATCCTAAAATAACAAACCATCAAGTTATAAGACTGCAGTCTTGCTTATAAACAATCTGAAAATCAACATATTAATTATTAAGTTTCATTTTTACTTGTAACAATAGCATCAGCTCAGTGTTTCCTCTGTCCACCGCAATGTTAAAAGGCGTCTTGTCAAACTTGCTGAGGGCGTGCGTATCAGCGCCGTATTTGATCAACAGCTCCACGACTCCCCTGTGCCCATGTTCTGTAGCCCAGTGCAGGGCGGTCATTTTCAGCATGTCCTTGGCATTGATATCTGCTCCACTCTGTCCCAGATATTATATTATGTTATATTATTATATAATCTAACAGATTAAATTATAAACAAATCCTAATACTGTTCTGCTTTTATCAGTTCTTACCTTGACCAACAATTCAACGATGCTTGAGTGGCCCTCTGCCGCAGCCATGTGGAGGGGGGTTCGATCCACTTTAGTCCGGGCATCTCTACTCACTCCGGCACGGAGAAGCACCTCAGCAGTGGAGTAGTGCCCGTATTGTGCAGCTAAATGAAGCGGTGAGGTTCCCAGCTAAAACATATTTCCATCATCATGTTATAGTACAAGGCAGATTATAAATTGCAGACAAGAAGCACTAAGCAGCAAACACATCTCACCCAGTCTGTAGTAAAAGGAGCTCCATTGGCCATAAGTGACCTCACTTCATCATCCTGTCCTTTGCGTGCTGCCTCCAACAAACGCTTTCCCAAATCCACAAGTGACATCTAATCATACAATTCAGAATGTAGTTGACATTGAAATAAATAGCTTTATTTCAAGACAACCACCTGTTTACATACATGGGGTGTTTAACCAGGTGCAATGTTTCAAAGAAAATGCCCAAAGGATGGTTTCCATATACATTATATACACTACATATATAGTGTATGACACTGTGGTTATATTAGTCATAATATAGGATCAAGTGTTTTTAAAAGCCAGAAAGCGAATGTTTGCATTTATTTTTGACATAATTCATTATCAATTACAGAACGGGAACTAGTCATCGTTTTATGATAAGGTAAGTTCCGGGGGAAGTTGTATAACGTTACATGCTTTTGTTGACAATATTACAGTGTGGCTGGACAGACATTTCAGTCAGGTTTATATAGTCAATTATATAGTGCTGCTGTTTAAAAAGCGGTTTTATTTCTACATCATAAGAAACATAAATAAAACCGTAACCGTATATTGTTATTAGAGACTTTCGTCATTTATTTATAGTGTATCGTTCCAAACTATTAAAACTAAGACTAAAAATGCTAATTTATCATTACGAGAAGTTTGAACAAGTTGCGCTGAAGTTGTTTAAGTCTTAAAACAAGTCTTCGTGTTACTATGTAATCATCTATAGTTACTATATCACTAATACAATAGAAATATGTGATTAAAATCTCTTTTACGACAGTACATCAAACTCTTGCAGTCAGTTGCTAGTAAACAGAATAAAGCAAAACTTCAGGTCCTCACCTCGCCGAAAATGTTTCCCGAAGACTAGTACTGTATTACAACACGTTAGAAACGGTAAAAAAACAGACCTATGCTTCGGTTATTTAAAGCGATTTAGTGTTCTATCATACTTTTCGATACTTTTTGAAAACAAAAATAACATAAATGGGCTATTTGTCGTCAAAGATGGCGCACGAACGGTACCGGAAATAGAAATATTTGATTGGTTCTTCTTCGGTAGTTTAAAAGTGGAGGCGTTTGTAGCACCCCCTACTGTACCAGTGCATTTGACAAGATCCGGACAGCAGGAGAAAAATGTGTTGGCTGTCTTATCCATTCTCTGCTTTCGAAAATTAAGAGGTTTATGCAAATACATTTCCTCCAACTTCTTATTTTACTATTTTTATTTAAGGATGGGACTGCTGAGATTTCCCAAAGTTCATGATTATTTAGTTTCTCATTGTAATAAATACACTTCTAAAAGGTTTAAATACACATTTCAATGGAAACAGCATTTTATTAATAATAAATTAAATATATTTTATGCTATTGGTTGTCATCACTAAAACTACGTAGCAAACAACAACAACAAAACCATCCCTACACACTTCACGGGCAAACAGCACACTCGTTTGCTTTTAAATCTTGAGAAATCAAAGCAATTTTATTCCAGAGGTGGAGATTAAATGAAGTAAAACGAAAAGCTGAAGGAGATGAACAAACCTCTCGATTTTTTTTCGTATGTTCAACAAATCAATAGAGAGTTTTTATTGCATGAACATTGTGTATGTATGTGTAGCCGGTTGGTGGCGCTGCTGGTCTCTGGATTGAAGTATTTCCTCATATTAATGGGGGAAACTTCAACCACACCTCAGCGATCTGGGACTCATTTCCACCCTCAGCTCTTCACGCAAGAGTTGCTCACTGGGACTCTCGTTTTCATCCAAGGTAACGTTTTTCTTTCTATTTCAATTGATGCTAGAAAATAAATAACTGTGCAGCGTCTCGATTGAACTTTACTAATTCATTTGAGCCGCTAACATGGCTCGGGATCGGTCGAGCCGGGCTGTTGTGCCAAACTTTCAGTAGTTTCAGAGTCTCTATAGCACCAGCGCCCGAGTAATAAAGACGAGAAAGACAAGCGATGAATAAACTCAGTCGGATGATTCCCTGACAACTAAATCATCGAGGTGCTGCGGTTAAAACTAGTCGAGGAGAGTTTTCTTTTACCTTTTACACACTGGTTTATTGTTTCCCTGAAAACTTCCTCTGGGCTGTTTGTTTTTTCTGCTGCCGTCCGAGTGATGTTTGTTTGTAACATTTGTGATCCGTGTTTACCGAATCCCTTCTTGGTGTGTTTTAGTGGCTGTCAGTGTAAAGGGTTTGTTATTACACTGATTTTCCTTCAGTTGTAACGGTTTCGTAGTATGTAGCCAAGAAAGCGGCTGTCTTAAATGAACTGCCTTCCTAGAGAGCATAAAAAGCCACACTGTAGTTAGGAAGTTCATCTTAAAGCTGCACACTGCTAAAATGTCTAGAGTGGGCTAATGTTAATTTAAACATTTATTAAAACTGACATAGTAACACTTTATTTTTTGATACGCCACGCTATTTTTATTTTGTTTTAATCGGGGTAGGAACATGAATATTTTAATCATTTAGCACAGCTGTATATCAAATCATGGCATTAAGGTACTGCTTTAGTACTTATTCATTACAAGCTGATTTTGAAGTTAATTGTAGTACTGGAGTAATTTTTTCACCTCCATATATTGTATATCTCAGTACTAAAAATTAAAATAAAATGGTAGACTGTTTCTTTAAGAGCTGTTTTCGTATGTATTATGTTAAATCAATGTATGATATATAAGTGTGCTTGTATGATGGATTCATTATTAAAATATGTTTTTCCCTTTCTTTTATTGAACAGATTTGCTCTGCCTCATATAAACCCCACAGTCCCACAGAATCAACTGGAAATCAGGGGCCCGAAATAACTGAGGGAATAAGGGGTCTTGTGTGTGTACTTAAAGCAGAGACTTCAACATTCTGTCAGTGATCAGGACGGAGGTTTTTGGACGAGCCACGACTTATATCGCTGAGTGTTACGGATTAGATTCTCCCTCTATCTTGTCTCTAAACGGCCTGCAGGGTGGCGAGAGAGAGGGGGGAACCAAACCGGTGCTTGCCGGAGATGAGTGCGTTCTGGCATAAGATCGGCTGCTGCGTGGTAGCCAAACCTCCTCCGGTAAGTGTCTCATTTGGAGAGATTTATAGTTTTATTTCCCAGGCTTCCATCATAAGGCATTTTAATACAGTAAAACCTAGTTTTCAGGAATCTACATGAATCACAGGTACTGCCATATCAGGCTTCTGAGAACAACATCTGGACTAATTTCATCAATTAGGCATTCCCCGTGGCTCATGCGAGTTTTGTGTTCGCTGATCACGCGAAGAATGACTCACGCTGGTCTAGGGCAGAAAAGAAACCTTTCAGCTGATGTGAATGTGACCCAGATAGTCTTAGGAGTTTGTCAGGAGTGCAAATGTGTTTTTGAGAGTGAAGCCAGACGTGTAACACAGATGGACAAAGAATGCTCTGTCACTGAATGGGTGAATGTGTAGAGGTACGGGTTCAAACCGCTGTGCGTGAGAGGGAAGTCTGATAAATGTGTTTACACATGCATATTTGATTTTTATCAAGCATATACACTACAGTGCAAAAGTTTGGGGTCAGTAAGATTTAATAAATACTTTGATTTGGCTCGGATGTTTGAACTGATCGGACACGTTTTGTAATGTTGCAAAAGGTTTCTATTGCAAATAAATGCTGTACTTTCAACTTTCAGTTCATTAAAAGCTATAAAAAAGCTTCCCACAAAACACTTTTATGGCGTTTCTGACGTCTGTTAATAGTAAGAAATGTGCATGAAATCGTGTGTTTTTTATATATATATATATATGCACAGAGAGAGAGATAGATAGATATATAAAAAAAAAGTGACCACTGACTTTTAGACTCCAAAACAACAACAAAAAAAACACTAGAAAAGTACTGCATATGACTCTCATATCATATCTTCCTATACTGTGATCATATCATCCTCATCATATATACTTCATTTGTTCCTTTAAGGTAAATTGGTTTTGGTCAATTCACGTAAAAATATCTCATTTTGTATCTGTAGGGATATTATACTATAGTTTACTAAAGCCATATGATTGTGTGATGTGTTCTGTTGTCTAAAAAGTTTGTATTTCAGCGTTCGGATCTCATTTATGGTTATGCCTAGTGCCATATTTGTAGTGCAAACGTTGAACAGTGTTGCCGCTAAAAAGTTACCGCTTCTTGCACATCTTGATCATTATGTGGCAAGTCTGAAAAGCAGTTTTATTTGAATAATCACTCAAATATCTGAATATCTAAATAATTGAACAGCTTTTAAAGACTTTGAATATAGACCATGAGTCATATGGATCTCTTCATGGCGCTTTTATGATTGTTTTTGGCGCACGCCAATCGCTGGTGTACTTTTCATTTTGTTGGAAAAGGCAGAATTTGGCCCACGTTCAGACATTCTGCTAAACTTCTCCTTTTGTGTTTCACGAGCAAAAGGAAGTCAGAATTGACTAAATGATAGCAAACATATATTTTGGAGCGGATTTTCCCTTTAATATTCTCGTAAGTAAAAGAATCATGTTTATGTTTCTAGAACAGCTTTGCATGTCTGACCAGTTAGTGGTTTAATTCAGTCTTTGTTAGTCAGTTTGTTTTCATCTGGATTGAGGTTCTGAGCCAATGATGAGTGACCCAGGTTTACCATGGTCTCCTGTAACAATGACAGGGGGTTCTGAAGGGAAGCTGGCTCCTCTGAGCTGGGAGTGCTCAGTCTTTTCCTCCCTCCTTCCTCTTTTTATTTTTAGGGTCTTGTTTGTTCTATTGTTGGGCGGGGGGTGAGGTCAGACAGCAGTGGGCATCTGTAACAGACCAATGCTACTTCCCAGTGCGAGAGCAATTTTCTTTAGCTGATTTAGATAAAACGATTATGCCTTAAGTGTCTGCTAACATCAGAGAAAGTGATAAGGACTAAAGTTTGTGCCAAGGGTTTGCTATGATATGGGCCATTGACTATACAAAGATTATGGAAGTAAACACCTTCAAGGATGTCTGGAGTTACATAAGACATTGCATTCAAAAAAACTAAATTTAGCTGTTTTGCAAACTGAATTGCTTGGTTCAAAGCGGAAAAATCGAATTCTTTCTTTCTTTCTGATTAATGGCAATATGCCTGTATGAACTCTTTGAGGTAAAATCTTAAATTTGAAGATATAAAAGGTGCATAGTTTAACAACAATAAGTAATATAGTGTATTTCGTTATTGTTATTTTAAAGTATATTGTTATTATACATCTATTTATTCTCAATCTGAATCTCAAAGTACCCAAGAGATTTGTCATAATGACTAATTAAATGTAAATAATTTTACTACTATTCACAAATAACTGTTATAACAATATACTATAATGTAGAATCATAAAATCTATAAAAGTTACAAAGATGTAATTATTTTTGACCACATACATGTTAAACAAGTCATTTAATGTAAATTAAAATGTATTATTATTATTATTTCATATAGTTTTCATTAGATTGCTATTATTTAGAAAGCATTATTATTTTCTTTATTTTGAGTGATGATAAATTGAACACTAACTAAACTATCCGAGCACTGACCTCAAACTCTGGTCTGTTTCAAAAAACTAGTGTGAGATTTTAGATAAATTTAGAAGATCTCTTTGATGGGGAATATAAATGCAGTGCTGTATGTTGCGTCAAATGCACTTTGTTCGCTCTGGACAGACAAGTAATGGCTTGCATGCCAACACCCCTGCTATGGCACATGATCTCATCAAATAATTATTCTCATTGTTGATACAAGGTTTGTTTTTAGATTTACTTTACATGATCTCTGAATAACTCTACTGCACGGTTATGGGAAACAAAGAAGAGAACCCGTAAACTGTTGAACAGTTGGGGATTTTTAAGAACTCCTGCTTCATGATGCATCCAGGAATAGATTCCCACAGGGAAACATTAGTGAAATATCACCCAGGCGCTGGGTGATCAGTGAGGTCGTAGGCTCCTTTTGATCTCACTCACTACACTTAGAACCCTTTAGGATTACGTCATGCTGCCAATCCAGTGCTTTGTATCATTATGCTGGACCTTTGTTAATTTAAGCCTCTTTGTTCACAGAAAAAGAAGCGGAGGAGAATTGACCGCAGCATGATTGGAGAACCCACAAACTTTGTTCATCTGACACACATAGGCTCTGGTGAAATGGCAGATGGCATGCAGCCGGTAAGACAGTGGCACACTCTCATTTGAATGTTTATGGCATGGCTATTTACAATGACAGAACGAATGCTTCTGCGTGCGTTCTTTACTAAACCTGTGGGAAATTCCATTATAATGGGATTTTTGCAGAGATATACCCGTCACCCATTACCAGGCTTTTGGAAATACCAGTTGTTTTGCACTCTTTCCCTTTCAATTTTGCCCTCACATCTGCTGCACCTGCCAGCTGTCTGAACAAGTCATGTTTAAAGGGTTCGTTCTCGCCGAAATGAAAATGCTGTCATTATTTACTTGCCTTCATGTCATCCCAAACCTGTAAGACCTTTATTCATCTTCAAAACCCGCATGAAGATACATTTTATTTTTTGTAAAGAAATCAAGTTTTCTGACCATGCTAGAGAAGAATTGCTGAATTGTCACATGATGTCACATGGATGACTTTAATGATGGCCTTACTGCCTTTCGGGCCTTGAACGTGGTAGTTCCTTTTCTTGCTATGCAGGGTCAGAAAAGTTCTTGAATTTCATCAAAAGTATCTTAATTTGTGATCTGAAGATAAACAAAGGTCTTACAACATAATAACTTTAAATGCTTTACATGAAGTTTCCCTGATTAAGTGGTCAGCCTGTGCAAACCTTTTTTTTTCCCAGTCTTTTTTCTTGATATATATATATATATATATATATATATATATTTAAGTAAGGACATGCATCTAAGACTTTTAAAATGAGCTTGGGAACAATATTTCCAGCTTTATTTTAATTTGCGTTAAAAAGATAATACTGAAATATCTTTAGGATTATGTAATTGCAATCGTAAATCTCAAGACTGAATTTATTAGAATAATTGGATGTGATTTTATAATTTTTTTTTTTTAGTTTGTAAAAAATTAACAAATATTTTAATTTTAGACTAATACTGATATTTATTGTTATTATTATTATGTAAAGGCCTTCTGAAGCATCAGATAAATGTAATCCACACAACAGAAGAGGTTTTGAGGTAGATGTGTGGGATTTGATCCTGAAATGGGACTTGTGTGCTGTTGTAGCTCATGTTCATTGGGCTGTTGTGTTGTCAAATAAGAAGGTGAGGCGTTACCTAATCCTGCAGCTCACAGAGGGACTGAATACCTGGGCAGAATCAAGCAGACTGCAACTTGCTCAGAGGAATGTTGGCAGGCAGCCCGTCAGAGACAGAATAGAGCTCATTAAATGAGGAAATGTTCGTCAAGGTCTTTGCAGTGGTCACTGATTGATTTTTAAGTGGCAATCTATAGCTTCATGTGTGGTTAGCAAAATGTGTAAATGCTCTTAGTCTAGTTAAGAAATGACCTTTTTTAGTCAGTTGTGGCTTTAGCAAAAAGCTGGACCTGTGAACAATGCAGGGCTGATAAACTTCCAGCAGTAAGTTCTTTTGGTTGATATCAGCCTTTCACAGTCCATGTGATGAACACAGGTGACCGGCCCGCTGGATTTTCCCTTGTGGTTCTGTTCTTTTGTGTGGTGCTGGGAAACTGTGTATAGGATGACCCAGTGAAACAGACTTCCTCCTCGCTCTGCTGCGAGATGCTGTGTTCCTGAGACACATGATGTAACAATGGGTGTGACACTGTGAAGAGCTATGTGTGTGAAACTTGTTGTTGCACGAAGGATGTATTTTTTTTTTTTTTTTTTTCAGCCCCACCTCTTGAAGTGTGAATTAATTTGACAGTTTATACATCATGCAGCAGTCCACTCTTTCTATTTAATGAACCCTATTCCATTTAAAAACTTATTTTGCAGAGATGACACTCCTTATTAAACAACAGTTATTTTAATATTTTGTATTGTTGTTGTTGGTTTTTTTTTAGTAATGTATTAAGTAAAAAAAATGTATGTATGATGATAGTAGTATTAATGTTTATGTATATATTAAATATATACTAAAATAATATTTAATTGGCAAATTAATTTTAATAAATAACTGTTTGTTGCTGTATTTGTTATTTTTAATATAAAGTAAAAGTAATGAGTAAAAAATATTAGAGCAATATGGTGCTGATGTGTAGTACTACAATTATTTTATATATATTATTGTATTATGTGATCTAATAACCGCATTAATATTATTATAATAATTTTTATGATTTTTTTTTACCTGTGTGTAATATATTACTCTTATGGTTTAATGCTTCTTTAAAAGCAGTAATATTTAAAAAATGCTCTTTTTTTGACTTAGAAGAAAGTTTAAAATGATGACATTAATTTTCTTCTTCTTCTAGTATATCAGATTGTTTTTACCTCTGTTGAACTTGGAAACTTTACTTTATGACAAAGATCGTATCAATGGAAATCTTACTGAACTGCCAAAAGTATAGCTGAGTTTGTTACAGTGGAATTAATGTTAACACATACGCATGTGTTTCATGTCAATAACCTGATTGTGTCACTTCCTTTTGCAGTCTGGCCCAATGCAGGAACAAATGAGATCCAAAGTGCCTCTCGCTAACGGACGAAACAGCTTGCTATAGCCTCTTCACCAGTGAGTATGAACACGAACACCTTCCTCTTCCTCTCCATCCTCTCACATTTAACCAAAGACCTTTATCTGTTCCCCAGGTTTTTAAAATGTTTTCCCCAAGCTCCGTAAAAAGTGAGAACGTGTCCAGCTAGCAGCACTGCACCAATGAGGAGGAGATAAAGAACAACCTCCTTGCTGCAGCCACCAACATGGACACCGCCTCTGCAGGTTTTTTAACTTTTGGATCTTCTGGAATGTCTCAGCGGAGACGATTGTCCCCCTCCTTAACTCTAAGACTGTTATTAAATTTGGACCGGATTGTATGAGAACGCCTGACAAAGAGTGTGAATGTGTGACGTGTGCGTTTGAGACACTGGCTGTGCTTGCTGTGGAAGAGGAAGGCTCTTATCGCTTTAACACAGAGGACTATTTGACTGCCTTCCCAAAGTTATAACTGGCATGTTTGTCATAGTCTGTCGCTGATAAGGATGTGCGCAAGTGTGTGTTTGCTTTTGTTTTGTAATGGAAATATATGTGTGAGGTCTCTAACTACTTGTCATTAACAGTGGCACGGTTAAGTGTATTATACAAAGCCCTCTGGTTATGTGTATAGTAGATGGATATAGGATGAAAATATGGCTTTTATTTCTGATATCGCGTAATGCAGCCTTTATATTTCTAAAGGAATGGTTTTCCTACAGTAAAAAATACTCATTCAAGTCATTTCAAACACATGCGCTGTTAAAATAAAGGTGCTTTACAATGTTGTAAAAAATTGTTCCATAAAGAAACCTCCGAAGAGCCTTTTTGCAAGTTATGAAAAGGTAATAAAGAGATGGTTCTTTGACTGAATGATTCCAAAAATGGTTCTTCTATGGGATCGCACCTTTATTTTTTTGTGATTATTAGTACAACATCAATGCATAGTGATATAATGTATAAGCTATAAAAAATCCAAAAGGGCACCATAATGGTGCTCCGTATTCTTTTTCTGATTTTTTTGACGTTTGCTTTATGCGAAGAACAGACCAAATTTATGTCGTTATTCACTGATAATCGTCCCCTCAGGTGAACTGTTAACTTGAGAATTGCATGCTACATAAAACATTGAATCATGCAATAATATGTGACTTTCTGAGGATCATATTTTGTGCTTTTTTTCTTAATATATAATTAGAAAGGTTTTTTTTATAGCGTCTAACAGGCACTGTTCTTTTAAAAAATCTCCACTAGTTTGAAATGACATGAGGGTCGAGTAAATAATTTTTATTTTAGGTCAATTATCCCTTTACTCCTTAAGTATTAGAAAAGGCTGTTATTTGTTTATCTGAGACCTTGAACGGTGGCTTCCTGCCAGCAGCGGGCCACTGCCCTTTGTCATTTAAACATCACACTTAGTCTCACTTTCACACATCAAGCTCCACCCCACACCAGCTCAAACACACACTCTCGGTTTCCAATCCTCACTCGGCACCATGATTAAATCACTGATTTACACACACACACACACTTTTTATATACTTTATTCTGTACTTTGTTTTTGATTGCAGCTCAATGTAGCACAAAGTTGGGCTGAAATGTTAAACACAAATGCATTGCTTTGCAAGATCGCAGACTGTAATTTACTTTGTGTTTGCTGTAATTTGTTAGGAAATGTCAGAAAAAAATGTTGAGATTGTGCATGTTGCTTTAGAAATCCAATGTTTTAGAGTATTTTTTTTTAGTGGGGCTGCATTTCATTCTTAGCTGACAGTATAGAGCAATATGCAGATGTTTGCATCTCCACCAAAGACCTCAACAGCTCCCTTAATTTAATTATACATGTGGCTTGCAGATTTTCTCACTTTTTGGTTTTATGTGACTGTTTGCTCATTGTTTTAGTATTTTTAAAGCCGTAATGTTTGTGCGAAGCACTCATTAGGCTCTTTTTGTCTTTAATACTTTTCTTTTTGTTGTTCTTTACTTTTTTTTTTTTTAAACATCTTTTAGTCTATTAGTCCAGCTGATTGATTTTGTTTAAATGGGAGCAGTAACAGTGTTCTGTTCATATGGCATGGTGTTATGTTATGAATCCTTTTGTTGTGTTTTGGTTTATAACAATACAGTTGTACAAAGAGCAATCTGGTGTTTGTTTTGATTGTGACTCAGTAATATTATCTTTAATAGTTTTATTATCACTATTATTATTATTATTATTATTATTGCTTGTGCTTGCATGACTTCAATAGAAACTATAGAAATTCAAATAATTTTAAGGGGAAAAAAAAGACCGGAATTGCAGGATGTATAGATGCTTTCTGCCATGTAATAAAAAATAAAAGATAATTGTGACTTTCTGACTCTCTGAGAGAAAAAGTCCCAATTATTTATATTTTTCTTGTATTTGGTTATGGTTACGGAAACAAGCTTCCTTGGCCATAGAAAGGCGCACAGGTGCTTTTACAGGTATTTAGACGCTTAACTAGTACAATACGTATGGATTTAAACAGGATTACTGTAAATATATCCAGGGCTTTTTAGTGAGGGCCGTTCCTTGACTTGATGTTTTGTTTTTCTTGCCGTGCATGTTTGTACAAACATAAGCTTTAAATTTATGGGCGAAGAAATCAAAGCATGTTTTAACATCTACTGTGCAACAGTCATTAGGAACGCTACGTGAAAGTTGTGCAAGACACCTACAAAAACAAACAATGGACCTTTGGCACAAAGATTATTTGGGTCTCAGACCGGTACAGAGCACGCCGCTTTTTAATTTCCTTTTTCGCACAATGGCTTGAATAACAGTAAAACAGGCCGTCAGGGACCGACTGTGAACATGTTTAGAGATGTTTCAGTTGCTTACATTTACATCCTTCAAAAAATATATATATATGTGTCACACACATACACACTACTCAACATTTGAATGGGGTTAAAAAAAGTTTATTATGTCCTAAAATAAAAATGGTTCTAGGACAACTTCAATTCGGTTTTCATCCACTTCAGTTGTTGACTATTATAATATATATTTTTTACTCGTATTTTGAATGGGGTATTACAGTATCCAGAATTTATATATATATATATATATATATTTTTTTTTTTACATTGAATTCTAATGCATAGATTTAAGTTTGTGGCAACAATTCAATAGATGCATCTGGAAACAGTT
>JAUYWG010000051.1:16079609-16102757 GCA_034779775.1 Enteromius afrohamiltoni
GGCCTGAGTCAGGAGTTGTGTAGCTTGCTCTGTAAGAAAGGGCCTGATCTTTCTGATGTTGTGAAGGGCAAACCTGCATGATCGGGCAGTTTTTGCAATATGATCTTGATTTATGATTTACCTTTAAATATAATATTAAGATCACAATAAACTAATGTAAATGCTAATATTTTGGGTAAATGCCATCAGTTGATTAATGTATTAAATGGTGTCGTAGGTAGTTGTGAACCTCGAGCTTACAGAGGCCCATGGCCACTGCTTGTGCATAGGGCCCAGAATTTGGTGCTACACCCCTGCCCTCTGGTATACATCCTCCTTAAAACCAACATAAACCACGGTTAACCATTTTTTGCTAAAAAAACTTTTTACAGTAGTATGATGTAATTAATATATGCAACATTTTAAAAATGTATTAATATTTTACTAAATACTATTATTTAGCATTATGTTTCTATTTATTATATTTTTGTAAGGAATCCACCCAGACATACACTACACTAGATTTTCAATAGTAGGATTGGGATTGTCACAGTTGGACCAAAAATAAAATAAATAAATGCACTTTAAAATAAGATAAAATACCAATTGCATGGACCCGAAAGACTTAAAAAAAAAAAATATATATATATACAACGTGTAACGGGAACATTTAATTTATTATACAAAGGAACATTCACAAGGAAGGTTATTCACATGATCTTAAGAGCTGGTCCATTTTACAAGTCTCAAAGGAAAGTCTGACGTTGAAACAATAATAGTATAAAATAGTAAAGAGAAAAGATAATCTTGTTGAAAACGCACACATCGTCTAAACTGCCCTTGCTCAGGCAAACAAAGTAAAGGAAATTGTGGCTCCCGCTAAGAGAATGAATTAAAACTATTAAGAGAAGCACTGATGTCACAGGGAAATAAGACGAGGCTCAACACATGCCCAATTTTTTTATGAAATTAAAGAAAAAAAAAAACCCAAGAACTTTCAGGCAGGGAATTTTATACCTGCACATGTGTAGGAAATAAAAACAAAGAAAGAATGTATTGATTCAATGTGTTGATTTCTCTCGCTTTTTCATAGCCCTTTCCATTTCTCCTGTGCAACAGATTATGAACAACTCCTCTTTGTTTAAAAAAAAACAAAACAAAACCTCCAGAGGCTCGCAGTCACACATTTAAACATGGCTTCCCACATCAGATTGAGATCAGCTTTAAGAACGCACATTATAAATTCGTGCCTTTGTGCCAAAAACAAAACAACAGAATGAAATGAAATCTACAGAGAACTTTGAAAAAGTGTCATTTCATAAGTGTCATGTAAGTATATGAAATATCTGTAAAAGGGCAATAAATAGTGTTCATATCTCTCAGTCCACCATATTCGAGTCCAGACCTTTGGAAACTCGTAATAGTTTCTTTATACATTTATTTTGACCTAGAAAACAAACCAGGTTAATTTAATTAAGTCCTAATTATATCAATTCAAGATTAAAACTCTCGTATGATCAGTCACTGGTCTGTGTCTTTGGTGTTGTGACGTTTAACATCCATATCGAATTAAAAAGCTTCATAAACCCTATTACGGCTTAAGCGCTTCTCACAGGGTCAAATGAGAGCACTTTAAGCAAACGTTTCATGGCTTAATGGTCTCTGACTTGTGCGGCACTGAGCTGAATATCTCTTTTAAACAGTTCATGTAACACTGACTGAAAGCTGAACAATGCAGCAATGTTTACCACCCGATTCCCTCATTTCACAATGCAATTTACATGCTTTGACACAGCATCTTCTGTTTTCCGCCCCACTGTGTGTGTTTGTGTGTGTGTTGTTGAAATTCTGAATGTTATTCATCCAAAGTATGTATTGTTAGTGACATAGCAACAAAAAAGCTGCTGCTGCTGATAACATGGGCTGTTGAAGTCTTGTCAGAACACAGGTGAGTCACAGAACAGCGTAGTGTTTAAATGAGGCACTGGAAAGCTGGATAAAATTCAACTCTGGGCATTCAGAGTTCTGCAAGATGACGTGACAAAAACAGGGAGGGTTTAAACGAAAGGAAAGGCTGTTGAAAATAAGACAACAAACAGTTACTTCACAGCTCAAGACCTCTTCAGTCAGGGTAAAAAAAAAAAAAAAAAAGAACACAAAAAAATCTGTCTTTAAGGGTGCAGAAACACAAGAGTGGTTATGGAAACCGGCCTTGGGAGTGGTTTTCAAAGTGGTGCAGCCTTATTTCCCCCAGTATTAGCGCTCTAGTCTGTGTGCGCCTCACATGATGCCATTGGTGAGATACTGAAAGCCGTCGTAGAGCTTAGTAGTGATGGAGCGCATGGAGCCATCCACCATCTGCTCCACCAACACCTGCAGCTGCTCCTCTGTCAGGTTCATGTGGAAACGCTCCTTCAGGTTACGGATGGTGCTGGAGCCGTGGAAGCAGGGAAGCTGAGAACCTGTTGGACATATTAAACATTTTATATAAGATTTATTTTACAGTTCTGTTCCTTATGTACACACTTTGTACTTATTGTAGTAATTACAATAACTAGGCAATAACCCTGAACCCATCCCAAAACCTAACCCTAGTCCAAGTAGTTAGCTTATATTATTGGTACTTTCTTGGGTAAGTACACTATAAGCACATTATAAGTACATGCTACATGCTACACTAGAGTGCGGATCGGGCCGCATTTTCCTGTCCGACAGAGCAGTAACCGAACCCGACAGGCATTAAGATATTTATATCAGAGCCTGATCCCAGCTTGAAAATGTTTTTTTCTCATACTAATGACACGTGCACTTTTTGGTGTGGAAAGCCCGCTTTTATTAAGCAACTGTAGGAAGGTGTTCGGAAATGTCAACAGATGAGAGCGCATACAGGGCAAAAAGCGCCATTATAAAACAGACGCACAATCACGCTGATGTGACCGAGCTGGACCCGAACCAGAGCATCCTTTCTAAATATCTGTCCGAACCTAGCCCGGCCTGTCAGGTACCTGTATCCATCCCCTAAAGTACACGTACTGTAAAATACAGAGCAACCTAAAAATGTAACCATAACATATACTCAAATTATTATAGAAAGACAAAGATGCTCCATTTACTGAAGCATCAGATGATCAGTACCTTGATGCATAATTTCAACAATCTGGATGACCTTCTCCATGTGCTTGCGAGCAGCGATGAGGCCTTGGAGCATAAGCATCTTGTAATAATTGAACATGTCTCCATCAAGTCCTCCCATTACCTAAAAAAGAAGCACAGTTTTAAAATTCAGGCTTATACTGAGAGGCTGATCCTTCTTTTTAAATCCTTCTCCACATTCGACTTCATCCAAGCTGTGCTTACATCCACAAATTCACTGGTTAGTTTGAAGGCAGAGGTCTCGAAGCCCAGGTTACGTGGAGAGCTGGAAAGGATGAAGCCAAAGTCGATGTGAATGATGTGGCCCTCAGAGTCTAGCAAGATATTTCCATTGTGCCTGAAAAACAAGACAAAAGAGTGATTACACAATATATAATGAGGATTTATTTTCCGTCATGATTCAAGCATTGCCTCTCTCACCTGTCCTTGACCTGCAGCAGATAGCAGATGAGACAGTAGCCAGCACAGCTCTGAACAAAGTTGCGCTGAGCGGTAAGGAATTCCTCTGTATTGTAGTCCCCATGCTCTTGTCGGAAATAATCAAGTAATGAAAGCTGACTCTGTTTCTTCACCTGGTGAATGGACACAGCATTGACCACTGGCTCAATCATACCACTGTCTGAGGAGATGACCAGGATCTTGTAGGGCTTGATCCACAAGGGAACCCGTTCTTGCTCCCAGATAATCTAGACGATAACAAACATGGTGAGAAGACCCAGTACAGCAACAATGTCTAAACAGACCTCATTTCAGTAAACACATTGTGAAGCACTGTTCAAAAGTTGGGGGTCAGTAAGAATGATATGTATATTAACTTTATTCTGCAAGGATTGAGCAAAAGTGAGTAAAAGTAAAGACATTCATTTATAAAGAATTCGATTTCTAAATAAAAGCTGTCATTTTGAACTTTCTATTAATCAACTACGAAACCTGAAAAGATAATAGTATTTTTCACAATTACATTCATGTACAGTAATATTTTTAAAACGTAACAACCCGGTTTTATAGAAAGGGTTTAGCTTAAGCCAGGATTAGGCAATAGTTCAATTAGGACATTTACCCCCAGTTTCACAGACAAGGCTTAAGCTAGTCCCAGACTAAATTGCATGTTTGAGCTGTCTCCGATGTAAATATCTTGCTCTGACATATATAAAACATGTCAGTGTCATTGTTCTGTGTTAAGCTGCACACCTGTAATATTTTCTTATAAGGCATTTTTGTAAAAGTTGTTTAAAGATCGGTAGATCAAGTCGGTAGTGTTTCGGCATCTAGGTTTGCCTGCTTGGCAGAAAATACAGTGCATTTCAGTTAATTCATTGTGATGTGCGTTCGTTCCTGTTGGTGTTGTCAATCATGGCAACCTGAGTGTGCGTCAAGTCTGAGTAGGAGGGGCCGAGTGAAAAACCCCTCTCCAGTATTTGGAATTTGGACTGAAATACCTAGTTCAACCACTTGGTGTCAATCCTACATACAGTACCTTTAACTGATGTCTAGTCCTGGCTTAAGCTAAGCCCCATTTGTGAAACCGGGCCTTAAAGTGCCCCTATTATGCCATTTTAATGATTGATAATATTGCTTTATGAATCTCTTAGAATCAGTTTGTCTAAACCCCTCCTTTCCATGAGCCCTCACTATTGTGATTGGTCAGATAGGGGTAGTCCTTTATGATTGGTCTACCGCTACAGCGTTTGTCGGAAAACAAAATGTGGGAATTGTACTGTTTGTGGGCAGGGCAAGATGTGTGTGATGTAGAACGTGGGCTGAAATTAAGCAAATATGTTAACTTTGTGACGTGTGGCCGTAACAGAAAAAGATTCAAATTGCTGATAACACTAAAAAAAACACTAAAACCTAAAATGAATCATTCTAAAGTCTGATTAAGCATCACAACATTACAATGAACAGTGTGAAAAATGTAAAAAGAAAAAAGATTAGCAAGCACAATGAAATATACAATACTGGCCGATATCCAATAGTATTTTATATTATGCATCCCTAGATTTAACCATATTATGAAAGACAAAATATAAAGAGTGCAACCTGCAGTTGTTTCAGCACTTGATAGGCAAGAAGCTCCTGTCTGAGGTCATCTCCACATTTCACAATAACAGACAGTAGACGCCAGTTGGGCAGGTGGCCATACGGGGAGCCTTCCCTGATCCGTCTATTCAACGACACAGGAATGATTAAATCAGACTCAATACATGACTGAAACAAACAACCTTGGTGGAGAATGTCATACACATACCTCACTTTCTCCTGCCACGGTTCCTTTAAGGCTACAGCTGAGGGATCCTCTGGGTCTCTCTTAAATGTGGTGGGGGTGTGGGCAAGTTGCTCAGACAGACGTCGTCTGGGATAACAAAAACGTTCCAGTTAAATTAATATTGTATTTTTTACTGTTTGGAATTATTAATGCATTATCTCCAGGTATACCTGATATCTCCAGCTGCAATAAAAATAGGTTCCTTGCTCTCCTGGCTGGTAATGCTGTCTACTGAGAACTGGGAAATGTTGTCGCAACTGTTGGTGTGGATCTCTGGAAGCTGAAGGACCAAGAAAATAAATTAATAAAAGGTCAGCTCTCAAACAACAGCAAATTTGTAGATGTTGCCCTTATGTTCAATCTGTGCGAGTACCTCCACTTGCAGCTCTCCGATGTCATCTACAGACCACGCCTCATCATCGTTGTCGTAATTGGGAACCGTGGAGAAGCTGCTGGCACGCTGGTCAGGTGTGATGCCACAATCAGGAAGATTCTCTACGGATCGCGTGCTGCGGATCCGTGTTTCTGGGATTCTCACCGGCACACTTGACGTCTCAAAGTTCTCACATTCCAGAACTTCCACGTAGATTAAGTAAGGTGCCTGAAAAAGCCCAGTTTAACAATATTTAGGTATTAAATTGGGAAAGAAGTCCTTCAAAACACAGTAGAACTCAATAATAAACTAAACTCAGCACAGCCTTACCTTATCCTTCGAGTTGAGCACAACGGCTTGTGTGTGGGGCACACGCACCACGTGATGGTCAAAGGCAGCTGTGGGCAGCCAGACCCGGGCAGGCAGTTTGTGGTTGAGTAGGGACAACTCTGAGATGAGCCTCTGGGTCTTCTGTTCCTTAGTGGGCAGAGTGGCCAGTCTCTTCCCGATGCCCATGAGAGACTTAATAAACTCCCTCTGAGGGGTCAGACGTACAGGCTGAGAGCGAATGAAGAATGAGAGAGGAAATAAGAGAGAATGGGGAAAAAAAGAGAAAAGTCATTTTAATGAGCAAAATGAAAGCTATGCAAGCAGATTCAGAACTTTGCGGAGGAATTATTCTAACAAAAAGGGTTGCAAGATACAAAACAAAAGTACAAATTAAAAAGTACCACTGATTTAAAAAGGGTACGACACCAATATGTAGCAAATTTTGTTATCTGATAACAATGTGCTGAAATTCAGCATGGTTTGGATATTCAGGCAGTCTCACATGAAGCATAAAAGCCAAGTTAAATAGTTCACACAAAAATGAAAATTCTGTAATTAATTCCTTAGCCTCATGTTGTTCCCAACCTGCAAGACTTTCATTCAACTTCACAACACAAATTAAGATTTTTTTTCATGAAATCTAAGAGCTTTCTGAATAGACAGCAACACAACTACCATGTTTAAGGCCCAGAAAAGTAACATGGACTAATTTAGTCTTTCTGTTCCATTCCTTTTCTTTTAACATGGTAGTTGCATCACTGTCTTTACAGACACAGAAAACTCTCAGATTTCATCAAAAATATCTTCTTTGTGTTCTAAAGATTTTGGTCTTATGAATTTTGCAACAATATAAAGGGGGAGTAATTAATGCCAAAATGTTCATTTTGGGTGAACTATCCCATTAAAGATGATTGGTTTTGTACGTACAAGGTTAATTCATCACAGTCTGATTTAGTATTTATACCTGAATATCAGAGCTGGTATTGTACCCAAGCCTAAAATTTTGGAGCCGACCGTACATTCAAACTAAACCAGTCATTGAATTGTCTATGGATGAGTTATTGCACATGACTGTTTAATTATTCAGCATAGGAATGTGTGGAGCAGTGCTCAAAACTGCTAAAAATGTGCATGCATGATCGGCACAGCATTCTAAACTCAAAGTGAAGCATGGATGTAAAAACAAATCAGAAACAGTGAGAGAAAGTGTTTTAGCAACAGCTGACCACAGGGTAGAGCAAGTGAGTCATGAATGAATAGCATCACCTGAAATGAGGAAAAAGTATTAACACAAATACATGAGGTCATCCAAGGACAGGAAAATGTGGAGAAAGACTCATCAAACTCCTCCACATGTGCAACCTATGGTTCATAGATGTCAAATGATACATGGATATCTGTAATCCATGCAGAAGGGGTTACAGAAACATGACATAAAATGATTTTTTTCCCAAAGAACTAAGAATACCATTTTATCCTTTGCAAATATGCAAAAGAACACCCAAAACACCAATGGAGAGAACTCATTCCACCAAATTAAAACGCTTTCCAGAGAATTCTCCTTTGCCAAGGTTTACAAACTCTCTGTAAGAAACCAAAGCTCTTGATCACAGAACCCAAAACTGTCCCATCTTTATTAACTTTAATAAAGTCAAAACTCTTACACTTACATATTGATTGATTAAATAAGAAAATGAGAGGAAAATGTCACATCCAAATAATTATTACAGCTAAAACTGAAACAACCACACAAAGAACAAGTGTTTGCAAGCATGTCATCAGTTCACAGATGAAGAATTGTCTTTTTCACATGAATATGTAACGTGAAATGGGCATTTTTCACAATTTAAGGTACAAATTGGTGTCTCATTCCTTTTAGAAATGTAGGCCCAAATCCTACATCCACTAGAGAACTATGTATGCTACATATAATATTAGACAAAATGTAGCTAGTTTTTATTATTATTATTACTAAATTGTAGTGATGACTGCAATGAACGTAAAGATGACTATTATTCAACCCTGTTCCTGTAAAAATTATTCATTAGTATTCTTCTCAAAAAGAAAAAAACAAACAAAACTAATTTTAAAACTGGTGTTCAGAAACCAATCAGTGTTTCGAAAACAATTAGGCTATAATTAAAAAATGTAAATAGCAAAAACCATTGCAAAACGTACAATAAACATAACAAAATTATAATTTAAATAAGATCTTATATGTTATTTTGTCTCTAGAAGTAAAAAAAAATTGTTAAATAGGACACCCTAGAGACCCTATTTGTACCTTCTCATGTCATGTGCCAATACTAAGCCCAATTTGTGACATTTGATAACATGATTGCAAATCTTGAAGGCACACATTTGAAGGAATCTGTGGAGTCAACCCCGCCTGCAAACAGACACAGCCATCATCCCACTACGCACAGAGGAGCGTTATTAGACGGTGAGAGACTTACTGTACCAGCCTCTAGCTCGAGACTGTCGGAGCTGGAGCTCAGATCCTGGGAAAAGGAAGAGCAGGGAGGGGGGAGTTACAGTGCAAGAGCAAGGGAGGGTGGAGGGGGTCAGAACAAGACAAAAACACATCTCAAGGTTACACTCATCCCATCTGTTTGAGCAGCAGGGCCTGGCCGTGACTCTGCAGGCCTGAAAAAATTACTGTCATGTTTATCCCTGGCTGCTGATGATGACCGGCTCTGATCAAACCCACGTAAAGTACTGTGATGGTGGTGAGAACAAGATGAGGGATTACACGAGACACACGCAAGACCGCGCCTCATGGCTGGATTACTTCGATCATCTACATATTAACATAAAATGGCTATGATTTAGAAACCCAACCATAAACCCTTATCAGAAAATGACATTTATGCATTGGCATAGGATTGCCAAACGCACACTTCCAAAGATCCTTGATCATACAGATTATGGCACTATATAAAAAAACCTGTTGATCTGCAAATGAGACAACATTTAATGTTTAATGTACTGCAATGAGACACAGAACCAATAAGTTTTCACATTGGGTGTGGTAATGTCATGAAAATAACTGTCACTAGTCAGGGCTGGTTAAGACAGGAATATAAAATGTGAATTTTAATTGCTTGTTCGTTATGCCTATTTTGGTTATGACACAGTGCTAAGAATGAAGACTTATTTCAGGAACTTCTATCCTACTGTTAAAAATAAAAATAATACTATTACTGCTGCTGTTTTATCATTATAACAGACATATCGGCTATACTACTGCAAAAGCAGCACTATTCATCGTTGCATTTTACTCCAGACTGCATGAATTAATCATGCTTTACTCACATGACACACACACTGTGTGTTCCTACTCACTAACACACGGCAAGAATGAAAAGACCACAAACATAAAATGAATTACTTCCTGCCAAATATTTAAGTTTGCATTACAGTGACATTGGTTCAGGAGTAGTGACAAGAACAATGCAAAATAGGATGTTCAAAAAATAATAGCATGTATTAATAATATATTTACCATAATATATCTAAAACCATCCAAAAAACAGTAAAGCAGTAAAATATCCTTACAATTTTAAATATCCGTCTTCTATTTAAATACATATTGATATAATTTATTCCTGTGATAGCAGTAGAATTTTCAGCAGCCAGTCTTCAGTGTTTTTTGCAAGCGTTCATTGCTTTAGTGATGCTTCAGAAAATCAAATATGCTGACTGGGTGCTCAAATAACATTTTCTTGTTAAAAGTTTTTGTGGAAGCCATAACATTTTTTCAGTAATCTTCAAAAAATCTAAATCTAAAAAACTGTATGCATTTATAACTCTTTGTTTTTTCTCTCACCTTTGATCAATCTAATGTGTCCATGCTGAGCAAAAAAAAAAAAAAAAAAGGATAAAACAATCAACAAAAAAATCTGTCAGGTTATTTTGTCTGCTTCTTTTCATTTTTAACAAACCATTAACTACGACTTTAGCTTTAAACTCCTAATTTACTGCTCATTCATAGTTAGTAAGGTAGTTAAGTTGTGTAGAATTAAGAATTTTGAATAAGGTATGGTCACGCATGATGCACTTTATAAATAATTTATAACTACAGCTTTGTAAGTACTAGCTAACTAACAACAATATCTGATTCTAATATCATGCTAATAAGCAACTAGTTAATAATAAAATTTGGTACCTTTAATAAAGACTTATCCAAAAAATCTTACTTAACCAAAATGTTTGCACTGTATAGTGTATATCTATTTAAAAAGACTGAATTTAAAAAATGAAAAAACAAATAATAATAATAATAATAATAATAAATATATATACACACACTCAAAACAAAATAATACTATTGTTTCTGCAAGAGCTAAAACTGTGAACTATGAAAACATCCTGATTGTTGAGCCCTGGTCTATGAGGCACTAGTTGGTTATGCAAATAAACAAATCCACACAACCCAGCTGGCTGCACGAAATAAAGTGCAAGCACAGTGAGCGCTGGAGTCTGACTAGCCCCTAAATCAGAAACCAGTCCCTTAACATCCTGCAACTAAGAAAGTAAGACTCTATCCTTCCCTTCTGCCATCTGGAGAAAGATACCAGAGCATCCAAGCCAGATCTGCCAGGCTTCTTCCCCCACAGCGTATGATCATTGGCCACCTAAACTGCTTGCCACCCACCTGAAACTCAACGGATCAGCACTCATAATTACAACCCTGAATTGGCCACTAATAAACATACTTTGCATTCAACTTGCAGGGACCAAGCTCTGTTCTCCAGGGCTGTGTAACAGCTGTCGTGTCTCAGTTCTCAGGGAGTGTCAAACAGTGGTCTTGCTCCAGTTTTCAGAGAGTAACAACAGCTGTCATGTTTACCTCATCCAGCAAACAGTCACTTCAAAATTAAGTCTTATTTACAAGATATGGTCACGTGTCCTGTGGAAGCAACTCTTGCACAAGCTTGGACCAATTAGAAAATGTAAATCAAAAAAAAAAAAATAAATAATTGACTTATTTTATTTTTTTCAGATGATGATCAAGGTTACAGTGTGAACTTATAACGGGCCAGTTTTTGATAAATACAATACAAAAATGTGTTTTTATAATAAATCAATTTTTATTATTATTAAAACTGTCATTATTTTTATTGCCATTTCAGGAGTTTAGACATATATATATATATATATATATATATATATGACAAAAAAACTGTTTAGCATTTGAATTAAAATAATCAAAACACACATTATTCGTCTTTATTCTTGAAACAAGGGGTTTAGTAATCTAGTCGAATAATTTCCATTGTAAATGCATCACTGTAACCCAGATTTATGCTCTGGTTGAATTGACATAATGGGGGAGAAAGAGCCCTCAGTCCTTAGAGCCAAAGAGGGGTCCAAATTCCACTTTCTCTAATGGCAAACCTTTATCCTGACAGGGATGATAAGCCTTGTTTTATCTTTCTAAAATAAATCTTCACTGTTTGGACAAAGAAAATCCAGTAGACTGAAATATTTACATGATTAGGTAAAAAAAACTTCAGCTTAAATCTGCAAATAAATCACAGTTAACTCATCAGTGCAGTTTGTGTGGGTTATAAGATAAGGCTCTGCACGCCTTCCACCAATAGAAAAGTAAGCATGACAAAATGCTCAAACTAACAAGAAAGGTCTCCTTTTATAATGCAGTTTTGTGTCCAATATAACATTTCTGGATTGTCATTTACATCATACAGCTATTCCTCAAAAGAAAAGCCATTAAGCCTTTGTGCAAGTCTATGATGACTAATGTTTGTTCAGGCTTCAGGAAGAGATGAAATCACAAAGCGGCATTCCCACGTTAACACCTTTAGCTCTCAAAAGAAGTTTGCTGAATTGTGTTAACGGTGTGGAGTTGTGGAGCAATGCATTTCATAATAGCTGATCTTTACTCCACTTACCAGTGGAATGGCGACATCAGCGATCGCTGTTGCCATAGCAGAACATGCTGCACCAAGATCATGTTCGGAGGAAAAAGGAAGGGAAGAAACTACACAGCAAGATAAAAGAGGAACGTGAGTGTTCATGTGCACATGCTTGAACGTCAGAAATGAGGGTGTGTGTGTGCTGTGGGATGAAGAAAGTCGTAAGGGAGCTCTAAAGTTACACATCACAATAGAACATGATGTGTTATTATTACATAAAGTTCCGCCCTACGGTTTCATTGATGCACTACAATAGCCGGGACACACAAAAGGTAATGGCCACATCAATATAGTCTCTACTAACATCCAGTCTGGGGGAAAGCTATTATATAAATTGTTATAGTTAAAGGCCACTGTGACACCCACAAAAAACAAAAAGAAAATTATTAATCCGTATCGGTATAAACTCTCATGACTTGATTACAAATCATAAAAGCTTATCAGAAAATAAATACAGCATTTATTATGTTATACTATATTGCTAAATTGTAACTACTCTCCACTCCCCATGACCAAACCAATTAGCCTGCTATTAGGGGGAACAAAGATAACTGAACAATCTCAATTTCAAACTGATCACTAATCATTAAAAAGTTAAATCATTAAATAGTTTATTAATTGTTACATTTGAGTAAAAACCATATACTATACTAGTGTTTGATACACTTCTTTTTGGGGGCTGTTATTAAAATTAAAACTTTTTTTCATAAAAGATTCATTAAATTAATCAAAGTTACAAGTAAATACATTTTTATTGTTTTCTTTTAGAAGTAAATATATTAATTCATGAAAAAGAAAACCAAAAAAATGCATTACGGCTTCTAAAGAAATATTAAATAGCACTGTTTTTTTAACATTGATTATAACAATTAATTTTGCCAGCGGAAGAAAAAACTGACATTGCAAACCAATATTGCAATAAAACAGACCTTTGTTCACCTGAGGAAATCAGAGAGCTTTCTGACCCTTTTGGTCTTATTGGTTTGGAACATGAGAGTGAGTAATTAATGAATAATTATTTCTCATTTTTGGGTGAACTATGCCTTTAATGTCGGTCTGATGTCTACCTGGAATCTCCTGTGATAAAAGAGTAATATCATTTATGTGGTACAAACAAGATCTGATCTGTCTGTAACACTGACCTTGGATCTAATCATGGAACTGTGAATCGCAACATGCCACTTATTAGCAGCATGAGAGATGATTTGTTAATGGCATGACATTTAGCCCTGAGGACTATCATGACTGTGCAAACGAACACAAAGAGAGAGCGGCTGTCTTAACAGAAGAGCTGCAATGCTGTCATTATTCTTCTGGGAATCAGTCAGCAGTGGTAGTTAATTATTTTCTGAGCGCAAAAAACAAAAATCTATTCATTCCCTGCTGGCTTCAGCCTTCACTGTGATTAGAGCTGAAAATGTACATTTATAGGTGCCACGTGGCAGACCAACTCAATCTCTGTTTAAAAACCTAGTGAACTACCCATCTAGACAGCATTTAAAAGAAACGGAAACAGACCTTTTCTTCCATATTGGGACTTGCATATAAATCCATTTTGGAAAAAGAAAAAAAAAATGTGTAGGGTTGGAACTACGTTGTATCTGTCGGTTGTTGATCAGATGAAAGCAGATCTTAAGGAAAAAAGTGACATGGTTAGGCGGACTAAATTATTGGAGAAGTCCTGTACACGTCACCATAAAGAAATCTGTTGTTGTATTGAAAAAGTGAGTTTTGTCCTTCTAAAGAACCCTTGAGCAAGGCACCATTTCCCCAACAGCTCCCTGGGCGCCGCAGCATTTGCTGCACACTGCGTGTGGTTATTCACTTCTCACTGCTGTGTGCGCACTTGGATGGGTTAAATGCAGAAATTCCTAGTATGGGAAACCATACCTGGCCACATGTCACGTCCTTTCCTTTCTAATTTAAAAATTAGGAGGCCAAAGCAACTTTCAAAACATGCATGGATGTATCGCTTACACTAAGATAACTTATATGTTGTCAACATTTCTAATGATGATTATTAGATTTCTAATGCTTACTAGATGGCAATATTAATTGTATGCTAATATAAAAGATTACCAGTATCATTTGGAAGAGTTACCTTTGAAATTATGTAGTTGTTACCTATGAAAAGCTTTATAGGTTTTATTTCAGTTAGGATGCTGCAATTTCACACTGCTCATCCGTCTGCCATTAAAGTAACTACATAAATATTTCTTTCACAGAGCGTGTCTGAGAGTCACATCAAGTGGAACATTGACACGCCCTTTCCAGCGCAGCCATAGAAACCACACAAATCTGAGTTGTTTGCCTTGTGAATTTGCATGAAACAGCTGAGAAACAACATCTGTGGGAGGTGGAAGCGACGGCCAGAGACAGATCATCTAAAAGCAGCTTACATGTAACTAACTAGGTAAGCAAGCATGTGACGTAACAGGTGTCTCACCTCATCCTGGCTGGTCTCTACTTTGGGGTTGCTGGCAGTTCTCTTTAGGTTGCTGCTGAGGCTGATGCTGGCAGTGGCGTCCGATTTGGAGCGTTGGTGGGTGCGTTTGGAGGGCGAGAGGCTGTGTTCGCTCATGCCCTGACCGTGATGAAGGGGTGGGGGGCAGGAAATAGGAGGCTGCGGCACTTCCCTGCGGATGCGCTGGCTGGAGGGCTTGAGCTCGTCTGACAAGATGAGTTTACGCAGTTTGGTGCCACGGGAATGGTGCTGCGTGGAGATGTGCATGTCAGAAGAGTAGGCCCCCAGCAGCCAGGCGCACTGCAGGGAGAAATTGATGCTTTGCCGGCAGCGGTGCACCACGTAGGGCTTGATGGCGTCGCCCACATCCTCGTCCATGTGGATGTACATATTGAGCAATTGGGGCAAGTAGAAGTCCACGTCTTCATTCCGGAAGCTGAAGAGTCGATTGCCGATGTAGGCTTGCACGCCAGGCTCCTTAGAATTGTAAAGATAAGAGATGGCCATGGAGATGTCAAACATCCTGGACTCAAAGAGCCGCAGGAGCCAGGACTGCTTGGATGAGTTGTTTTTCTGACGGCGCCGCACATTCTTCACAGGCTCCGCTTCCTCCTCACTGATCTTGGGAGGTTTTCCTCCATCTGTGGATTCGGGGTGTGATGTACCGTTTACCAAAACTGGCTCTGAGTTGGCTGAAGATACTTCTCCATCGGCCTTCAGGAACTTTACCTTTTGAAGAACTTCCTGGCATGCTTTCTTAGCCACCTCGGTATCGATGACTAGGCTGAGCTCACCCACTCCCTCGGATATGACATCTAGAGGGGGGCTGGAGGTGGGCAGACCTTCACTGGTGCTCGGGCTGGAGCTGGTGAGGGGACGAGGACCAGAGGAAGGAGATGAGGGAAGGGACAGCGAGGAGGTGGTGGAGGTGGAGGAAGCGGATGGGCTCATCTGCAGCTCCTCGAGCCGGCCGGGGGAGAGCTCCAACTCTGTGTCACCCATGGCCACAAGCTCTCAGGCCACTGGAAAACAGAGAGAGACAACAAAAACACACCATCAGCAAGCAAGCTTCAGTAACAACGAATGGAGGGCAATCACAATGCAATTAAAGTACTTTAAAGTGAAATTAACAGTTTAGTAGGAAAATTTTGGGTAGGAGTTTTCAGTGACAGAGAAATTATGTTCACTGCCATTCAAATGTGAAGGGCCAATGACATTTTAAAGAAAAGAACAGGCCTACTGTTATTCAGCAAGGTCACATTAAATTAATCAAAAGTGACAGTTAAGACATTTATAATGTAGTTTTGCCCTTTCCTTGTGAACTTACTGCTAAGGAAACCAATAGGAAACGTAGACTGAGTGGCATTTAGCATATTAGAATGATTTCTGAAGGATCATGTGACACTGACGACTGGAGTAACTCAGCTTCACTACCAGAGAAAGTTAAATTTAAATTTCATCCTGCCTTTAAAAAATCAGCTTACATTTAAAAAAAAAGTTTGAGAACAAAAGGAAAAATTCCATGATGAACTGTTCCTGAAACTGAGGTTTTGCCCAACATAAGACTGCACACGCTGTAAACAGCCATTCAAATATAAAATTCACAGTAACCTAGAGGAACAGGCTTTACTGAGTGCCACTTCCCCAGGGTCACAACGTCCCACTGATCCACTGCTATGCAGGACAGCGCCATAATCCGCCTCCAGCAGATTACCTCACCATTACCAGCAGGCCAATATCAGATAAAGCAAAGCATCAGTCTCAGATTCCACAAAGCTGCTACATTATAAAAACCCACTGTGCTTTAAAACAGACGAGGCTGTCAGAAAGAGGCAGTTCACCACATAAAGCTCAGTCACCTCTGGAAAAACCTGTGGTTCTAATTTCCTGTTAACAGTAGTGATGGAAAGTCCTCAAGATGACAATGGAAAGTCAGATAAGTTACAATTATTAGTTAAATCAGCTTAAACAAAATTGTTTTTAGATCATTGAAATCTAAGACCAGGAACAGAAACTGTAACAGATTAAATGAGCGATGAGATTAAAACGCATGTCAAATGGTGCAGACTGAGTTATTGAGCTCTCCTCTCACATATCACATGCTGACTCCAACTCTGGTGGATGGTTTACTCTAAACAAAGAGTTTGTGTGTTGTTCTAGCTTGCCAGCTCTTCTCCAAGGTAAATCCTGTGATACTGAAAAACACTTCTCCACAACAAGCCTCAACTGATAACACACTGATTCACCCAATCAAAACACAAGCGCAGGCCTACTTCTATTGTTCGGTATCAAAACGTTTCACTGAACTTCTCCGATTGCAATGGAAAGAGTAAATTCAATCAGCCTTTGCCCTGAAATGTGAGAGGAAGAGAGGAACACAAAACATGTAGGCTAGATCATGATGAACAATCACCCTCAAGAGTCTCCTTCTGCCAACACGCACAACACTTTCCACAATCCCAAAAATGATCATCTGACTATTTAGTGAATCCCTTGAGTAACAAGATTACAAGACTGTCACAGTATAAATAAACCATGAAATCCAATAATCTTCAGATCAAACACACTGAAACAAAATCAACAAACTTAAAACCAAGTCTGATACTCGGTGGCGTTAGGTATCATTTGAACTGATGTGATGCATCAGCTGGTACAACTGGACATAACGATATAGATTCACTAAAACAACAACGATGAACCAGTTAATCAGCTCGCCATAAAAACACATCGCTAATGTTATTTATTTTTAAGTTACGTAGTTGAAAGTCTACAGACAACTGAGTACAAGCACATCAAGCTAACGTAAATATTTGCAGTTGTGGCTGCCTAAACTCTTAATGACTCCCATATCTATGCTCTGATCTGATTTATAATCAAAAAAATAATTGTTCTGTCCTATTTCAGACGTTTAAAGCAAGCAGTCTATCAGTCAGATGACTTTTGCACTCAAGTTAGCATCGGAGCATGTTTAGCTGAGACCTTTAAGAGACACGTCGACTACTTTTCTCTCTTGTAGGGCTCAACGAGATTTTTCCCTTCAAACGGTATAATTTTACACGTGCTGAACAACGACATAATATAATTAACACTAGTTTTTATTAAGTGCTCAACAGGTATGAAGGCCTGAAAGGATAAGCCTCATAAAAACACAAACGGATGCTACGCTTAGCCGAGCAGCTAACGCAACGTCTCTACTTCAGAACGTTCTTCTACTTTTGAACCGACCCAAGGAAACATATAAACACATGACTTACCTCAAAATAAACCGGGTGAAGGCTTAAATGATCGGTTTATCTGTATTTTGACTGCCCCATTTGGGAGCTGCGGTTCTCCTGTAGCTGAATAGCCGGTGTGGTTTGCTAAGAAAGTGAGTGGGGAGATGACACGCCGGGGCTGCCCGCATCAACCGCCTGATTCCAGCATTCAACATGTAACGTTACAGTATGCGTCTCGAAACACTGAGAGAGCTACCTACCGAGACAACACTTTTGGGCGTTTAGACAATGCCTTCAAATGCTGTCTAAGCAGAAAGCCCACTCGGCTTTGAGACACAGCTAAAGAAAGTGATAAACGTATTACATATAACACACAATTATTATTATTTTATGAAACGTATGTGTGTGTGTAATCAGGTTAAGTCAATAGATTACATTAAATGTTTATATTTTGAATGCACATTAGTTTTACTAACCATTTTACACATTCCTCCTATTGTTTAAAGTTGTACTGTAATTATTTAACATTACAGAACATTGTAAAAAAAAAAAAAAAAGACTTTTTGTAACTCTCTTCTGAATCAGAGATAACTATATGATTGTGCTCTACAATGGGAATAAACAAAACAAAAAAGTAGTGCTGTTATTCCTTGTGTTTGTTGTTTTACAAAATTGCATTTCTCTTTCTCTGCATCTTGTTAAAAAAAGCATGCCTTAAAATAATGTAAAAATATTAAGTTCTGTTATTATTACACTTACATGTCCATTTTGTTCTTTGAGGTTTTCTTAAGCGTCGAAACTCAAAACACACTGCTTACTTTTAGAATGTATTCCTAATAAAATACTTGAACATGTGTTCTGTAGTGACCGTATACACTCGCACTGTGCGCTTGCACCACGTGCTTAAAATCAACTTTGCAATTCTAATGATTTGGAAAGCCTTTGCAACAACAAATGAGAGAACCTTTGAATTCACTGGGATGCAAAATATTTATTAAAAAAAAAGAAAATGAGAAAGCATGTAAAGAATTAAAATTAGTTTGTGTAGTTGAGATGTGATTCACAACATAACTCACTCTTGTAATTGCTAACTGACACATAATAAGATTAAGTATTTGGTCCATACATGTGATCATGATATTAATATCTCCACTGAGAATATTGGAATAATAATTCTGCGGCTTGGAACATAATGGTTTGGCCCCAATTTCATAGCCAGATATCAGAAGTGCAGTCTCCACCAGGATACCTGAGCTCATGGGCAAGTGCAGGACCATCTGGTTCTGCTCCGAAATCCACAAGGAAATTCTCGTTGAGCTTCAGGCCCCCTTTATCTGTGTCCACGTCAATCTGCATCATGACCGACCCCTCCCTCAAGAGAAATAAAACACATAACAAATGAACCAGATGTAACTTCTAAATCCATTTAAACAGCCTAATTTCTTAATCTTTGATTTACATACAATGCTCAAGTAAAATTACAAATAAAGATTATTTTGTCTCACTTCACGAGGTCAGGGTAGAACTGCTTGTCCCAGGCACTGTATAAAGAGGTGGTGACGTACAGACGCTTTCCATCCAAGCTCAGCTGAAGCATCTGAGGGCCTCCCTGCACACGCTTTCCCTGATACGGAAAGGAACGTTTTAACCTCCAACAAATGATGTGCTTTAATTGCTTTGTTTAGGTCTGCATGACCTAATGATTTGGAAAATAAGCCGGGACATCTGTCAATTCATTAGTTTCCAACAGCTTTAGGCTGTTTTCCGCCACATAACGGCTAACTCAAACATGTACACACAGCTCACATGAAGCATACATGAAAATAAAAATGGTACCTTGAGTATGCATGGGGCAGGCTGGGTATCTAGCTCTTTGTCCTCCAATACTTTCACTGGTCCATCTTTTATAATGCTGCCGGCAAGGAAGACCTTAAAAATACATTTCATGATATTAAATGCAAGTTCTAGTATTTTGACACTTTATTAGTCTCTGACATGATTTTAGAAATGTTAAAATTGTATTACCTGACCAACCAAACACGGATTCCTCCTGTCAGTGATGTCATACTGTCGAATGTCTCCGTGCAGCCAGTTACTGAAGTACAGGAAGCGATCATCCAGTGAGATCAAGATATCTGTAATGAGACCTATGGCAAAAAAAAAGCATGAGTAAATTAAATGTATTTATTGTTTTTCATTGTTGAACTGGGGCTCAGGAAATTCGAAAATGTATTTTTAGGGCTGTATATATCAAAAGTTTAACAAAGTATTTTCTAAACATTTGCTACATTTCATATTAGTTTACCTTTCAAAACAAGCCAGAAGTAAACTAAAACAAATCATTATTTATAACTATTATTTATAAGCCTGTTGACAGCCCTAGTGTTTTTATTTATTATTTATTTTATTTTATCTATTTATTTATTATATTATTTATTATATTGTTTTAGGGGTTTTTTTAATCTCTTTTTTCTCTTTATGGTTTGTAAATTACATGTTGTACATATAATAATTATTGCTAGTTTCCCCGAGTTAAAATAATAATGATAATAATAATAATAAAAAATACTGTTAGATTTCATTCACCTGGCATTTCAGGAAGAGCCCAACCTTTCACTTTTTTGCTTGGAATTTGAATGACTTTCTCTGCTGCCCAGTCCCCTTTCTGTAAAAAGAAAAACTGAATCTAAAAAACATGCATATCTTAAAACTGGGAGCAAAAAACAAAACAAAACAGTAAAACTGGCATTTAAATACATTATGCCTTTTCAAAGAGGATAGAGAAGTAAGTTTTGTACTTACCTGAGTCTTGTAGAAGCGGAAGACGGTGCTATGAAGCGCACAGCCCACGAATCCTTCAGCCGCAGCGGGGTCGTGCAGGAACCGGATCTCCAGAGGAATAGCACCCTCTTCCCCCAGATCCAAAGTCTGAATCCGCTTGCGTGTGGTCCAGTCCCACACATTGAGGCTCTGCCCATAATGACCTACAAACAGACCTGATCATCACAGCCAGTCGGCTACAACCACTCCCTCTTGGATATTCACATACCAGCTTTGACATCTGCAGGGTTGAAGCCGTATCCCAATGCTTTGGGTGCTCCCCACTCAGTGCTGATCATGACGTTGTGACGAGGCTGGTACCAGAAGTCATAACCAAACGGTGCCGCTTCACCTGGCTGCTCCCAGTTGCCAATCACCTCGAAAGTTTCGCCATCCAACAACACAAAACCACCTTAAAAATGTCCATACATAAAAAGGTAAGCCTAAAATGGGAATTAAAAATACAGAGAGGTAAACACAGCGTCTTACCCTTGGCATTGCCACAGGGATCGCCCATGGTACTGATCATGATTTGGCCACTGCCTAAGCAGTGAGAAGTGTGAGGGTTGGCGAGGCAGCATTTCCAGAACAGATCTATGGGCTCGACTGTCTGGAGGAGGAGAGAGAAGAGAGATAGAAAGATTTCTCGGACTTGGCAAGAACAAACCATTTTTTAAAATTAAAATCATGTATTCAGGGGCAGTGATATTTGATGTTAAACATAATGTTGTAGATGTTAAACAAAATCAATTAATGCTGCTGTTGCTTTGGTTTCTCTGTTTTGTTTTCTACAGAAATGTAAACAAATACTGGGGGTAAGCTTTGGAGCCCCCACACATGACCAATACAAATTTGTCTTTGGCCATGAATTAAGAATTTGTTCTTTTACTCAAGGGTATGAATTAGTACATGGAAACAATTTACAAAATTACGGAAAATATTAGTATAATGTGACCACGATTTATTCAAATGAGGGAACTAATTCTTAATTTGGGGCCACAAAATGTTAAACCAAAAATATTGCTTTAGGCTTGTATTATGGATCAATATTTTTTATACTTGGATTACTAACATCCACGGTTAACACCATCACAATATGGTTATTCCTATTCAGACAGCTCTTACAGTATATATATATATATATATATATATATATAATGTACCTTATGAAGCCGAGGGGCTCGTGGATCCGTGCCTACATCAACGACATAGATACGGGAGGAGATCAGGGAAGGCAGAATGAGACGATTGCGTCTTTTAGAGGGATCATCATAGCAACTGCTACAGGCATTCCATCCAGAATGATGCAGCTCATCCTTTAGATTAGGCATGGGCAGCCTGTGAATCACCTAGAGTAGACCATTATTTTACAAAAGAAACGCTAGTAAAGTAGGTTTTATACTAGAAACATTAAATGGAAACATGTTGCTGCCGCAAAATAATTAGGTTTTACCTTGCAAAAATTGGGAGATTTTGGATTGACATCAACAGTTGCAAGATAGTCAGGTTTCTGAATGTCCGTGTTGCGGTAAATGCATGGCAGGTAGACAATCTCTTCTCGAGGCCCTGTAGGAAAAATGTATGTTTTCTCTTAGGCGAAGTGCTGATAGATTTTTGTGTCTTTATTAATAAATTCCATAAAGGGTGTACCATTTGTGTACACAACACTAGTACAATAAACAGAGATCTTCTGTATACACTAGTTTAAATGAACAAATTTATCTAAAAAAGAAAATTAAAAAGGTTCATGTTTATTCAACTACAAATGTAAAAAAAAAAAAAAAAATTTGGAAAGTAGGCAATTCAGATTCATTTAGATTGTAAATAAGTATATCATGCACACTAAAGCCTCAACTTCCATCAACATGAATATGTGAGAGAAAACAGTGGACAAAGCAAAATAATGTCATTTTACAAGTGAGGAGGACCTCTGGTGGTGTGGAGGAGAAGCTGCAGGAACAGATATTATGCAATGATAATAGAGCTCAGTGTGACAGTGAGTTTCCAGAGCAAAGGTCACTTGTACCTGGTAGCACCATGCTAGTTGCAACTATGTATTACCAAATCGTATGTTCATTTAAACTACCAATTTAAACAATATGCTTTTATTTTTTAAAACAACTCACCCTTCATGGCGTCTAAAGGGGTTTTAAATCCTGGTCCACATCCTGAACAAGTTGAAGCTGCAAGTAGAGAAAGAGCATGTTACATCTCAAATATTACTGCGTGGGTTATATTTAACTGTGCAATTATTAGAGCATTATTATGAGTCCTGTGTTTTTATTGTTAAAAGACAAATCGTCTAATGAACTTGTGGATACTACCAGATAACATTTTTACTGTAAATGTTTGAAAACAATACCAGCACACAAAGCATATCCAACACATGGACAATATCACAGTCCAGGAGGAGACATTCTGTCTTGCCAAGGATTGTTCAACATCCTTCCCCTGACAGCTAGACAAGTGTTTATGGGTTATGTGTAGGTCAGCCTACTCACTGACCAACCATGTCCAAATAAAATATGTAGAATTAAAGCAATATATATATATATATATATATATATATATATATATATATATATTTTTGTTTTGTTTTTTATATAAAA
>JAUYWG010000051.1:16111929-16123057 GCA_034779775.1 Enteromius afrohamiltoni
TATATATATAGTTTTGTTTTGTTTTTTATAGAAAACCACAACGTATGGTTTTAATTACTTATGTTATTACCATAATTATTTATGCATTAATTAAATGTAACGCATATTATATACAAAAACTGAAGCAATGAATTGCAATTACAGCATGTTTGTTTTAAACAAAAAAATTGTAATTACATTAGGAGTTTAATATTTTTACATGACTCAAAGCATGGCACGAATTCTACGTTAATGACAGGTAACGTCAGGTCTGACGTTAAATGTGAAGTAGAAAATGAATTTGTAGTGAAGCAAAGATTTTATTCCAGACTGATAACACTGCGTAACGTTACAAAAGTCGAAAGCTTAGAATAAAGTCTGAGCAACAATACTAGCTATGGTCAAGTGCACTAGAAGACACTCACCCATACTGCAGCTGTTGCTTTCCCAAGCGGAACCTTACTGAACCAACAAAGCGCGTGCAGAGATTTGTAACTAGATATTGAGTTAACTCTTTCTGTGTTGAGGATACCACATGGGATTGAGAGATGATCCTTAAAACCACACCCAGGTATTTGACCAGAAAATGAAAAGATCAAATGTTGTTTGTTGCCTCGGTCCCAGGAAATCAGCCCGCAAACAGGAAACACGCCCCCATCCTGGGGTATTTTTAACTTTCTTGCAAAGGTGAGGTATCTTGATTTTAGTCAGATCTAAAGCTGCCATACACATTTTATCATACCATGGCATAAAACAAACCGCCATAAATAGTAGATCTACAGCTTTTACGCTATTCGGAACTGAATTCGGGTGCAGAACTGTATCCATTTCAATAGCAAAGCATTTTTACAGCATGTTTAGGTTTAAAACGTTTCAATAAAAACTAGCCTACATACACAATATGGAACTTATTTTCCGAATAATTCAATTATTAACGTTTGAATCTTTTTGTGTACATTTTAAATAACTTTAATTTAGGTATCTCGCTGGGTGGATCCTTAATTCCTCTAAATTATTTAACTTACCTTAAGATTTAAGAAATATTATAAAAGATTTAATTGTTCATTTTTAAGTTATATAAACATGTGTGGTGTTGCATTCCTGACAAAAGTACAAAAACGTATATATATATATATATATACCTTTAGAGATACGTATTTAATCTAGTAAATATATTTTTGTGACAGGGCAAAAATGGTCAAATCTAATCATAATCAGAAAACAGCATTGTAAGAAATCAGTGCTCTGGCAGGCAGTCTAGTAAACCTATTCCTGTCCATATTAAAACAAAGCAGAAAAGCATGGGGAAAAGAGTGGGCTTTATACACAAACAGACTTTATTTACATTTTAATTTAAGAGGAATAGTCAAATAACCACACACATAACACTTTTACCTCAAATAATTAATTTTTAGTCCTTTTCAGTTTCACCAAAACAACATCCAAACGACCCCCAGTTATATGAACCCCCACTTACCTTCATAATCTGTTTACATAGAGGCTCACTATTAAGTACATGAAAATTACATACACAGATGATGCAGCGAATGGAGATGAAATCACAGTAAGCCTTTACAAATATGAAAAGGGCACCAATAATGTGCTACAGAACATCTTTGAACTGAATGTCAATGAATGACACCTGAGGTGTAGTTACACCATCCTGTGGTTGCTACGGTAAATTCAGATGCTGAAATCAATACTGAATGTACATACTGATCCCACTCCATTCACTGCTGCTGCAATAACAATGGTAAGACTCTGCTGTGTGTCTCACTGTTTATTCGGTCTGGAAGTAAAAAAACCAAAATGGAAGAACTTTAAGACAGTCAGAGTCTGCTGCCAGCCAACATGCTGACCTTTAGAACAGACATATAATATAATAATGTAAAGCTATGGAATTAAAGTTGTAATGTTCTGTAATGACAGATCTAACTTCAAGAATTATAGTAAATGGTTATTAAATTAAACTTTTTAAAATAGCATTTACCCAAATAACCTTGAAGTGATTCCTCATTTAAAGATTATTTTTCTGCCTTTTGTTTCAAGCTTTGTAATACTCAACCTTCAGTCAGTCACATGCGCAGATGAGACTGACATCACACAAACTGTAAGGGTACGACAGTCACTTAAAGGAATTGCAGCTTTAGAATGACAAAAACTTTAAAGGGCTGGTTCACCCAAAAATGAAAATTCAGTCATTGATTACTCTCCCTCGTTTCATTCCAAACCTCCGACAGCTCTCTGATTCAATCAAAAATATCTTTATTTATGGTCTGAAGATGAACGAAGGTCTTATGGGTTTGGAACGACATGAGGGTGAGTAATTAATGACAGAATTTTCATTTTTGGGTGAACTAACCCTTTAAGCAGGTTTACTTTAAGAGTATGTTGAATTGAAACGCAAATAATATCGGTCCATAAACATAAAATTCGAACATTGTGGGAGCCATTGGATCGCTTTATGCCAGTGATTAAACATAAAGAGCGAACAGTAGAAAACTTAGCAAAAATCAATCATGCATTATCTATTCTGTAAATCTATACAGTATTTAGAATAAAAAAAATATTTGTACACTCCACCACACAATAGGTTGTAAATTAAATAGCCACAGTCACATTCAGCCTAAATAGGTTTGTCTGACTTCAAAACCTTCTGTTTAACTTCACAACGTCTCTGTAGATCAATTATCACCTGTTTGCCGAGTCTGTCTGCTCAGCGTTAGCGTCCTGACCAGATTCTGAAAACTGATCTTGTTCAGAGTTGTGTGAAGGAGTCTCTGATTGAGGGGATGAATGTGAGACATCTGTGGATTCACTTGCTATTTCCAAACATTCATCAGTTTTATCCTTCTGTTCTTCTGTGCCTTTTATTTCAGTTGGCATTGCGTCTTTATCCTTTGCTTGACTGACTTCATCCTCGGTCTCCTGTGTCAAATCAATTTTCTCAGTTACTTTGCTCACTTTGTCTACAGTGTGCGTGTCCATTAGCTCTTCCTCCTCTTCTTCTTCAGAGTCAAGATCTACAACTTCAGGCTCAAGTGTGGCCACAGACAGCTTATTTAACAGCTCCAAAGGTGAATCAGTCAAGTCTGTATGTGCTTCCTGATCTGGAAGCAGGCGAGCCAAGCAGAATGAGTGTTGAACGAATTCAGGCCTACTAGAGAAGCTAGACATGGCCTCTTCCAACCACGATATGATCAGCTCCACCAGATCTTCACGCTGAACCCTAGATGCACCATTGATTGGTTGTTGTACCCAGCGAGCTAGAAGTAACTTTTGCAGCACAGGGCGTACACACATCTCTAGAGGTTGATGTCTGCCCGTACAGCCAGCTGGAACTATGACAGGGAAGGTTTTGCTGCTACTGACGGTGGATATAATACTCTCAGAGGTTTTGCTATGATGGCTATCCATAACCAGCACAGCATCGTTTTGATTCTGTGAGTCGAGATGCTGCTTCCACACTTTGGTGGCCCATATTTCTAGCTCTTCCGCTGCAGTGAAACCTTCCTCTTTGGACATAAGTAGGATTGAGTCTGGTGGCTTTCTGCTCTGCGTGTTTGTGCTTTGACTTGTGAAGACCAATGTAGGTAACATTGTACCATTTGCGAGCATTGAAAGGTAAATCTTTAGGAAGGGCTTCCCAAACCCAGTAAATTGAAACGCAGTCTCTCTGTTTTTCCTGGTATTCTCATTCAGCATTCTGAAGTCTACAAATACAGAAAGCTGGTCCATAGCACCAAAGACACACTGTGAAATGTTTTTTGTCTTTATTTTGCTGTGCACCAGCTCTATGTAGCGATGACAGTTTTCCTCCATGGCATTAGGGAGTTCCCGATCTACTGTGAAAGGGGTATCCAAGCCCAGTTTGTGCAGTATCATGAAGTTCACGGCCCACTCGTATGAAATACGGAAAGAATTTATCTCATTGGTTTGGCTTTGTAGCTCTGAAGCTTTTTCAAATAGTTTTGCCTCGCTGATAGGACGCTGCTGTTCCCGTTGAGTCAAAACCCACTTCACCAGGCGATCAACAGCCTCTCCACAGCTCGTGCTGCTGCAATCATTTAATTGATTCTCTTTGTCTTGAAGCCAAGTCTTGATGATGTGAGGTTTGGTGACCATTTCTTTAGCCGCTTTTTGGACCCCAGAGCATAGTGCAAGGAGTAGTATTCGACGCTGATGAATAGACAGAGTCTCCTCTCTGTTTTTCACAGGTTGTGTAACTGTATTGGTTACTGCTACCTCTACCTTCTGACTAGCCTCTGTTTCACATGGTATATCTTCATCGCTTTCAGTCCTTTCAGAGTCTGAGTCAGTATCTTCATCTTCCAGAGGGGCCATTTCCTGGTCCACATCTTCATCTAGACCAGCATCTGCGTCACTTGAGTTTTTGTCAGCTGAAGATCTGTTCAGACCTCTTTCCAACATTTCAGTTCTGTATTTAAGTCCAGGCTCTGTGCCTTCCCTGGAAGGGAAATAGTGGGTCACTTTCCAGAATCTGTATAACATGAAAAAATGTGGCAAAAACTTGATTTGCTATCTGCAATTAATTAATTAGAGGCTTTGTAATTAATTAATCGAAATTAAAATCGCATATAAATATTTGACCTGAGAACAGTGAGAAGTTTTTTCATATGGATTTTTAGTATACCATTGAATAATGACTAAATGCATAAGCTTAAGCAACAAAATATTGTTTATTTTTGTTCAACCAAGTCCAACAGACCAGTGCAATATTGCCATTAAGTGTAGCAATAGGTTATTTAGAAATATAGTAGCCTAAACTTCAGAAATTCAGGAACCCTATAGGGTAGGTACACTTTCTGTAATGTTTTTTTTTTTTAAGTAAAACACAATAATGGCATCAGATGTGTGATTTCACATTGAGCCGTGTATACTACATAGCCGTTGTTCACTGAAGAGCTGCACAAAACCATGTTCATTATTAGTGTGGATCTGCGCAGCTCATCAGTAAACAACGGCTGTGTGTAGTATATACGACTCAATGTGAAATCACGCACCTGATGGCATTTACCGCTGATTACATGACTGGCTTTACTGACAAAACGCGCAAACAGATGGGCCGATCTGGATCGGTACATCCCTACTTTCAAGTACATTCAGACATAGCTATATGCAGAATGACTAGATGTCTCGTCTGAATTGCTAGCCAACGTCCGCATATGGTGGACATCTTACCACAGGCTGCTCACTCACCCAAAACATTGTGTCATTCTATATATATATCTATGCATTCAGAGCATTAGAAACAGTAATTGGTGCTCCAGTATAATCGGTCCGCCGAAACTCATCCAGTGAGAAGCGTTCCGCGGTGCAAAAATAAGTGTGATTAAAATGCATTAAAAAAATGTAACAAATTTAATGAAAGTCAAAGTCCCGGGCCCAATATATTTTAATTAAATTTTAAAAATGCATGCAATAACTAGCACTTAAATTAAATGTTAAATTAGGTGCAACTGACTTATTTGTACTCCTTTAAAATGCATCTACCTAACATTGCGATTTTGAAACTGTTGGTTTCTAAAATACGTACCTCTTGGTGTCAACGAATCCCACTTTTGGATTACCTGAAGAAGAAAAAAAAATAAAAATCAGTTCTAACATCAGATATAATAATCTATGTCAATGAATAGTTTGTTATATTTCATGTTAAATATATTAAATAAAGTACATTATCACTAATGCATGCAAATTAAAAAGCTGTTTGAAAAATTTGAAAAACAAACATTCAGAAATATAATGATTAATATTTTGTATCAGTATTTGAGCTTTATAACCTTGGAAATTAGGTGAGAAACCATGGAAGTCCCAGAAGCAGCAAGAACGTTTGCACAGATTAACATGGCACGCTGTGCAGCCGTATACACTCTCATGACGCGTGTTTTTCAGGTTGCAAACTTTACATCTCCTTGTCCTGCGGGTAATTTTGGCTAATCGATGTCTGACCCCTTCTTGAGTGTCTGGATTTTCTTTTTTTATAATCTGCTGCTCAAGCATACTATCGTGGACTTGGTTCTGGCGAGCGTATCTTGCGGCACACTTGGCCAGCTGGTACCCCAGACGTTTACGGTAGATGGCCTGCGAGAAATGTCCCCCCTGAAACCATCCGGGTGGGTTGTCTTTGCGGGTCTCCCGTAAGACAATAAAAGAGTTGATGATGCTCAAGTTGACAAGGAACCAAAAGAGACGGCGCCAATTGGTGTCGAGAACTAGCCCGCCGAGTTGGTTGCACGTCAAGAGCTGATTACAGATGTCAACGCCGCGCATGTTGTCCTGGAGCAGCTTGAAGGCCTTGGGTCTTTCAACAGCATAAAGCTCTCCTATCTTAGAGGGAGATCTCCTCCACACCACGTCCTGATGGCCTGCATCCGCATTTGTGGAGAGACATACAAGCTGCTTGTTATCTTTCCATCTTGTGGCAAGAAGTGGGGCCAGTTCATACTGTTGGAAATCTCCTTGATTGTTCAGCGGTGGTTCATCCCAAAACTCCTTGGGCAAAATTGAACTTTGAGGGAGGACGGAGCTGGAGCAGTATGTTCCAACATCATACAGCTCCTTCATGAGTGGCACAGATGCAAGTGAGCTGGATATGAAGATGTGGTGATGCTTACCCTCAAGGCCATCTATGAGTTGCGATACAACTGATTTTCCCAGGTCTTTCTTTTTCTCCTGACGTGTTAAAACCAGCAGGTTATGGCAGTAGCCTGACTTTGAGTCACACAGTAGCCATATCCTCGGCTGGTTATTTCTACTCTTCTCTTGAGCGATTCCCTTGTCATGGCTCGGTAGAAAAGCCTGATCGACTGTCAGACACTTGTTTGGCCTGTAGGCCTCTCGCATGCTTGTCTGCAGGATGGTCAGCATGGGCTGAAAAAATGACAACTTGTCAGCACTTTGGTTATCGTTCTCCACAAGCATGCTGCTCATTCGAATGTGAGTGGCGATCTCTTTGAAGCGCTTGACTGACATGGTCCTGTAAAAGAGCTCCCACGTTCTGGAGCCATAGCGGCCATGGTGATGGTCCCAGGACCAGTATAACTCTGGTTCCCCCAGGCCTTGAACACCCATGAGGATAGAGAGACCAAAAAAGCCTTTGACTTCCTCTACTGACATGGGTTTCCAGGCAGGGTCCCCCTGCCCCATAGAGCAGCAATAAGAGGCATAGGCATTGGTCTCAAAAACGATCTGCTGAAAAAGGGTGTCAGGAAAAATAAGCTGGAAGTAGTCGAGGACATCGCTATTCCTGGTCATTGTATGCTGCGGGCCACAACTGTCCAAGAATTCTGGCACAGTTCCTTCCTCTTTGGGCACACTCCACTGCTTCATGGACAACCAGTCAGGCTGTGTCCCAACATCACTAGCTTCATCCCCTTGCGGACCCTCCACCTCCTCCTCAACCTGGCAGAACTCAATATCTGTCTCCAAACACTCTGTAGGGGAGGGGAGGGATTATAGGAACACAGAGTTAGTCTTCTCCTTGGAGTCTTTACCATCACCAATAATCCATTTTATAACACCATGCTCAATGTACATGTGGTTCTGATAGGTCAGTTAGCTTTTGAAAAAGAAAACAATAAGCAGCTCAGAAGCAGCAGATTATTCCCCGATGGATAGTCCTTGTTGTTATTCATTTGTCATGTTTCTAAATTAATCCATTTAGGGGTTTCTCCAGTTCAGGTGGTGTGCAGTAGGTTTTGTGTAAATACTCATTTACTCATCCTCTCGCAAAGGCTTGCCAGTAAGTCCTGTAGAGTCACACCAAGTTCAAAAGGCCCATTTTGACAATGGACAAGCTTGAGCTCATACCCCACACCTGTGATTGTTGTTTATCACATTCTGTGGGCTATTACTCAAGACTGGCCACTTTGCATATGTTGTAGGCATATCTGTAGTGTTTGAGCGTAGCTAAGAATGCATGGGGGAAAAGTTTAAAACGATCCCTCTTTATTGTAGGTGTCGATCTACACAAATACCATTCAAGCTCGGAAAATACAGTGTGTGAAACAAGCCTTAAGATGAACAGTTTGCACACAATGTTAAGACGCTCAGATGTTAGAAATCTAATTTCAAAAGGTTTGATCTCATAAAGATCTGAATTGATAAGATCATAGTAGCAGTGTATTTCATGAAACTATTAACTAATGTGTCTACAATGCATCATTCCTATAATCATGCAATTAATGACACCTTCAATAGAGTTGAATGTCTGTAACTACAGGAGTGAGAAAGCAGAGAGAGAAAAATCAAGCATGCGGGTAGGGGACCATGCAGTACGTTTTTAAAGACAGTAAAACACATATGCTTTATTTTTCTACTAAGTTGGAGAATACCCACCTTTACGAGTGAAGATACAGTGAGAATGAGAAGGGAACTTGATGAGATGTTTAGCCATCAAGTTCCCTAGAGCAGTGGAGTATTCACAACCTGCACAGCTCAGCTTCACACCACTACAAAAGTGCAACAAAACAACCGTAAGCAACAGTTTCAGACAGTATGCAAAACAGAACTCAAAACTGATAATAATATTACCTTGGTGGCCCCTTTTTATTAGTTTTTGGGACTCTTCCAGGAACGTGATTGCTGAAATTAATAAATGAATTGCAATCAGTATAGTCACATTGAGTATCCGCCATCTGCAAAACCAAAACTTACTAAACTAAATTTGAACCTCCAGTTCCGCTTACTTGATCATGTGGTTTGCATAAGCCCGAGAACAGCAAGTGCTATAGAAGCAGAGTGAGCAGTGAACGTAAGTAGGGTAGTGATTCGCAAAGTCTGGGATGTCAAAAGTGCACTCCACGCACTTATGTCTACCCAGCAGTGCCCTGGAGAGAGGAAGAGCAAAAGAACATCTTTCAGATTTCTGATTTCTAGTTGAAATTGATCAACAGACCTGTATAACGCAGCATGAGCTTACCTCTGCTCTTGAAACCTGGACAAGAAGTCAAACATCTTGCTGACCTGTTTCTTCCCAGGTCCATGTCTTTGTGATTGCTGGTCACCACTACAAGTTTGTGTACTGCTATTACTATTTTTCTGAATGTTAGCGGATGATTTTGATGCCTGACCTGGTGACTTCTTAAGCCCAACATATGCTCTAATGGTCACCTGGTAATAAGATGACATGAAACATTCACAAAATTCATTGTTGCACCCGTTTTCAACTAGTTTTTTAAACAAACAAACAGACAAATATTTTACTTTTGTCCCAGGCTGGAGTCCCTCCAATTCACAAGGTTTTCGGAAAGTCCTGTGGTGATTAATTTTATGCTCAACTTTGTCTTTTGTGAACAGGAACTGAAGACGGCATTTGTTACAGTGGTAAACTGTTGATTTCTGTTAAAAACAAAAAAGTCGTATAAAAGGATTGTTTGTTTTTTTTACATTAAAGCAATGCATTTGGATCTCTTTATATGACTTTATCATTGCCAAGGAAGACAAAAGAGACCTTTTTAAACACAGCAAAATGAGAATGTGTTGAATATTTGTTTGCATGCCATTTTTATGCATCTTTCATGATTTTAAAAGTATAATTTTTGCTCACCTGGTGACGATTATAGTGCTGCTGGTAACTGGTGGAATGCTTGAAAACCTTAAGGCAGTATTGGCACAGGAGGTGGCGGGTGTCCTCATGCCAAGTACGAAAGTGGTTAAACACATCCGAGTAGAAGGACGAGCGGTATTCACATACCTGACAGTGACAAGACGTTACAAAATCTCCTAATATTATATGCTGCATTTCCAGCATGTGTCAGAACGGTAAGGTCTGAGCTGGATGGGAATCATGGAATGAGACGATGGAAAAGCATCTATGAATGGAGACTGGTATTAAGGTCCATGCAGATATTTTCTCAGCTTACCTGGCACACATAAGGCATCTCTCCAGGTTTGTGGGTGTTCTTCATGTGCTGCAGGAACACTGGCTCACTTTCAAACGACCACTCGCATATTTTACACTTGGCTAAACAGAAAAGCAAAATAACCAATAAATCAAACTGAACTTGCTGCAGTTTATGGTCACTGTAGGAAACCAGGTCAAAGCAAACATAAAACATCTGTCAGTCAATAGAAATTAAACATTTACTGTCACTATAGTAAACCAAAAAACAACATGCAACATCAGCTATACAATGTGTGCCACTATTATGAGACGTGCCAATAAAAGCCTACTGAAAAAAGGATATGAGAATTAGATGTTACAAAACAATTTTTGTGTTTGAACATTGCCTCGTGATCTTTCATGTTTCAATTTAGTGAAATAAACTAGTGCATATAGCAAGAGTGTGGTGTCAGTTGAAAAAGTTATCTGCATAGGCTCATACCAGCATAACCTGTCCTGCAAGATCTTTTTTTTTGCTGACTTCCACTGGTTGCTAACAAGATACTGCCCAATTTTCTTTTTTGGGACAAAGAGAGGATTGATGAACAACCTCTGGAAAGCTAGACGTTTAACTTTATCTGTGCTTGTATGACTGGATTCTCTGTGAGGAAAGCTGCTAATGTTGCTTGTACACAAAAATATAAAATATGCAAAAAAACTAAGAAAACAACCCAGAAAACTACTTCACAGAAATACTGGTTGGCAAATGTGTTGTAGAAAATACTAATATGAAATACAATGATTTAAGAACAGTTGCATAAGGATGCATTTTGATTAAATAAGGATAGCCTTAATTCAAATATGCCACAGCCCATTTACACGTTTAACTGGAATAATATGTGACCCTGGACCACAAAACCAGTTTAAGTCGCTGGGGTTTATTTGTAGCAATATCCAAAAATACATTGCATGTGTCAAAATTATTGATTTAGTTTTTATGCCAAAAATCATTAGGAAGATTTTTTGTAAAATTCCTACTGCAAACATATCAAAATGTAATTTTTGATTAGTAAAATGCATTGATTAGATATTCATTTGGACGACTTTAAAGGTGATTTGCTCAGTATTAGGATTTTTTTGCACCCTCCGATTCCAGATTTTCAAATAGATGCATCTCGGTCAAATATTGTCCTATCCTAACAAACCATGTATCAATAGATAATATTTGTTGAGCTTTCATATGATGTATACATCTCAGTTTTGTCAAATTTTACCTTATGACTGGTTTTGTGGTCCAGGGTCACA
>JAUYWG010000051.1:16141932-16181400 GCA_034779775.1 Enteromius afrohamiltoni
CTAAAATATATGAAAGTCTAATGTTTATCAGTACATTACAGAAAATAATGAACTTTATCCCAATATGCTAATTTTTTTAAAAGGACCTGTAGTTGTTTGCTTTCTTCCCAGAATCTACTGTAAAGTACTACACTTGCATCTGTTTCTTCTCAAATCTGGAAACAGAGTGGATTCTTCTATTTTTGATCACTTTTATTCTGCACCAGTGAAGGTATCGAGATCTAGCATGGATCTCAATCTCTTGCAGGTTGTGTCTGTATTGTGGCCTGAATTTTTTTATCTGGAGTCTAAACTCCACCCAAGACTATCCATTAGGACAATAGTGACTCACGTTTAGACCCGTCTGGTCTGATCTCACAGCAAATTTGTACATATTTTACAAGGTGGTTCACTTGTACAAACTTATAAGATTTTTGCGGTTTTTGTACAGTCATGGCCAAAAATATTGGCACCCTCTGAATGAGAGAAGGGTTAATAAATGTTTTTTAATAAATGTTGTTTAAATACATTCAGTTTCAGGGGTTGATAAAGTAAAAGCTAAAAGGATAAAATAAGATGATATTCAAATGATTTTATCAGTCCTAAAAACTGTCCCACTTTAGCATAGTTCACCTCATTTTGCCTTTTGTACACTATTACAAATGTTTCAGTGCACTTAGCAACACAAATACACCCAAACACTGACCTGAATCTGCTTAAAACAGATCTGTACACAGTGTATCCTATCAAATCATAGAATATTTTATAATCTTGGCCAATCGGCAGTGAGAAACCAGGCTAGCACACCTTGCTATCAGGTCACTGCTGCCCACAGCATGACAAACTGCTGAAAACACAACATGTTCTGACGCAGAGCGGTCTCTTTACACAGACCACGGATGACCTTTTAATCACAATACAGTGGGCCTGAGCACTTTATAAGATGGTCTGTTCTTGTCTCGTGGTCCTTATGGGAACTCTTGAACTGATCAGGTATGATAAGGTAGCATTCATTTTAGGACGGAGATTATTAGCAGCACAAAATGACTGATTGTGTGTCTAACTCTTCACATGGACACTTCAACCTGATGAGAAAAGTGACCTCAAGCCTTGTGGCTGTTTATTTTTCTTCTTTTTTTTCCCGGCAGGAGTCGAAAGCCTTATAAGAGGCCACTCTGTAAGCTGATTTCCGCTGCAGTTGCGCAAGAGCTCTAGTTGAACTGGGACAGCACCGCTGCTTAATTCCACTTCAGTGCTGGATGAACGCGTGTCATTACAATGATGCTACTGTATGATTACCTGGGTTTATCAAAACCAGCATTAACTAAAAAATGGATATTTATGCATGCAAGGACTAGAAAACGTCATTTCACATCAAATGACTACGCAGAAATATTCTTTTATACTTAGAATACATATTTTGTGTTTTAGAAAATGATTCAAAGCAGTTTGCATATTAAGAAATTATAGAATGAAGAAGATCTCCACCATTTTTCATGTTTTAGATTTGCTAGATTGCACCATTTTGTTGTTTTCAGCCCATTCCTAGATGGATTTGCTGAAAGCCTCTTGTTGTAGCTGAGCAGAAAGATTGTGTGGTGAATACTGATCTCAAGGAATGAACTCTTACAGCAATGCACACAAAAAGCACATTCATTTCCTAAGTGGCAAATGATAGCACTGAGAATTCAACATACTAGTCAATAATACTTAGAATTCTTACTAAAACCCTGCTGAATTTTTACATCTAATATGAAAGCTCTCTTTGCTTTCTGTTGTGATACAGCTTTTGAATGCTCTAATTTCTCACATTATATTCACAATTTCTATTAGGGGACTAACAGGCTCAGTTTAACAGATAACCAACCTGTCATCCTCAACAGGCACTCTGATTTAACCATATTTAACCCTTAAATGTCTTAAACCATCTGTGTTATTCTTACCATGTTTCAGCTTGACTTAATTTTTGCATCACTGTCATAAATAATAAAGCAGCAAAATAACATGTTTGTGTTTGTATTTGTAATGATGAATAGAACATTAATCTAGGCATTATGTTAACCTTGTCAGTTAACCTAATAATTTCTCTCTAAGGACATAGTAGTTTGGGGGGCATTTTAGACACAAGCTTATCAAGGTGTTATACATTACTATTTTTAAACTCTTAAGAAGGGCCACGATGGATTTAAGACGACAGGTGGACATGTTTGTATTGCTGCGGAGTTACATCACTTCATGGGAGCATTATCTTGTTGTTGGTCTAAGAAATACAAAATGTTCTTTTCAATCTGCATTAAAGAATTCCTTATTTACCAGTCATATTTATATGTATATATTGTATATTGAAGAAATTTAAAGAAGAGATTCAAGAAATTAAAAATATATCAGTAAATACATTTATTTATAAGTAGGATGATTAATCATCCAAAATAAACGTTTTTCTTTGTATAATATATATGTGTGTACTGTGTATATTTATTATGCATTATGCAAGGCAGACGTACAGTATATTTTTTGACAAAAATGTACATATTTTTACATTTCATATAATTTTTATTATATATAAATATAATTAATATAAATATAACATTTTTCTACAATATATAGATGTGTGTGTATTTATATAACATAATAAATATACACTGTGCAAACACATACAGTACAGGCCAATAATTTGGACACACTTCTCAATCAATGTGTTTTCTTAATTTTCATGACCATTTACATTGGTAGATTCTCACTGAAGGCATCAAAACTATGAATGAACACATGTGGAGTTATGTACTTAACAAAAAAATATATTCTAGTTTCTTCAAAATAGCCACTCTTTGCTCTGATTACTGCTTTGCACACTCTTCTCATTATCTCGATGAGCTTCAACAGGTAGTCATCTGAAATGGTTTCCAACAGTCTTGAAGGAGTTTCTAGAGGTGTTTAGCACTTGTTGGCCCCTTTGCCTTCACTCTGCGGTCCAGCTCACCCCAAACCATCACGATGGGGTTCAGGTTTGGTGACTGTGGAGGCCAGGTCATCTGCCGCACTCCATCACTCTCCTTCTTGGTCAAATAGCTCTTACACAGCCTGGAGGTGTGTTTGGGGTCATTGTCCTGTTGAAAAAATAAACGATAGTCCAACTAAACGCAAACCGGATGGGATGGCATATCGCTGAAGGATGCTGTGGTAGCCATGCTGGTTCAGTGTGCCTTCAATTTTGAATAAATTCCCAATAGTGTCACCAGCACAACACCCCCACACCATCACACCTCCTCCTCCATGCTTCACAGTGGAAACCAGGCATGTGGAATCCATCCGTTCACATTTTCTGCGTCTCACAAAGACATGGCGTTTGGAACCAAAGATCTCAAATTTGGACTCATCAGACCAAAGCATATATTCTGCTCGTTGCCTCTCCTTAGCAGTGGTTTCCTGGCAGCTATTTGACCATGAAGGCCTGATTTGTGCAGTCTCCTCTTAACAGTTGTTCTAGAGATGTGTCTGCTGCTAGATCTCTGTGTGACATTTATCTGGTCTCTGATCTGAGCTGCTGTTAACTTGCGATTTCTGAGGCTGGTGACTGAGGTTACACTTGGTCTTCCTTTCCTGGGTTGGTCCTCATGTGTCCCAGTTTCGTTGTAGAGCTTGATGGTTTTTGCGACTCCACTTGGGGACACAATTCAAGTTTTTGCAATTGTCCGCACTATATGTCTCTCATATCTTAAATTAATGATGGCCTCTCATTTTTCTTTAGTTCACTTATTGGTTCTTGCCATAATATGAATTTTAACAGTTGTCCAATAGGGCTGTCGGCTGTGTAGTAACCTGACTTCTGCACAACACAACTGGTGGCCCCAACCCCACTGATAAAGCAAGAAATTCCACTAATTAACCCTGATAAGGCACACCTGTGAGATGAAAACCATTTCAGATGACTACCTCTTGAAGCTCATCGAGAGAATGCCATGAGTGTGCAAAGCAGTAATCAGAGCAACGGGTGGCTATTTTGAAGAAATGTTTTCGTTGATTTTTTCAGTTATATCACCTTTTTTGTTAAGTACATAACTCCACGTGTTCATTTATAGTTTTGATGCCTTCAGTGAGAATCTACCAATGTAAATGGTCATGACACATTGAATGAGAAGATGTGTCCAAACTTTTGGTCTGTACTGTATATTCATGTACACAAAAATAATTATTTTGGACTAATCGTAATATTGCAATAAATTATTATGCTTTAAAAACTGAACTTGTACAGCTATTGTTATCTCATATAATAAATTACAGATTAATGTAGAAAATTAAATTACAGTAGAAAATGTAGAAAATGAAACTGTACAGAACTGATTAAACTTTCCAGCTCACTTGACTCCTATCAAAAGAATCTGTTTACAGTAAAGATAATTCAGTCCTAAATAGTAATTTATTAAAGCAATTTATTTTATATTTTAACATTAAAATCACAAACTAGCAATTCATACATCAAACATATGCCTTGAGCCATAACTGCTTACATCAAAGAGGATTTTAAAAAAGTATAAATGCATAATTACATACATTTAAAATATACTTAAAAATGTATATTGATATGAAATAGTAGGCCTAAATGTGACTCAAAAAACCCCTGTTTATTTACATTTTACCACAGTACAGAATGCTACATAATATAGTGTTAAAATCATGGGGTAAATATTACTCCTTAAATAAAAACATAAAATAAAAATTTAAATGCTGATGAACAGTGTGTTCTAAGCGTTTTTTTGTTACACGTTATTAACATTTAATAACAAAAACTATTAGTATTATTAATTATTAACAGCTAATAATATATGAAGTGTGAAATGTAAAATTACAGCAAAATACTGCACATTCATTTAGTGTTACAGCAAGTCCCCTCTCAGTCTTTCCAGTGACATCATTGTGGTGTCCATAGGTGGAGCTGTCGAGGACAAAGAGAGAGGGACCACACAGCCATAAGTTCTCCAGCTCACAGAACTCCACAAGAGACACACACATGACGGCAGGAGATCAACCCATACGACACGATGATGATGCTGAGGATGATTATGGCACCAGCACAGACTCATCTGCAGCTCTAGAAGGCACATTTCTCAGATCTGTCGGCGTGACCGCAAAGAAAAAGCCATTGGATGATAATCTGCGCGGATCTGCTGGACACTGAATGGAAGTAAACAGACAAGAGGAGGCGTAAAATACAAACCCATTCAAGACCGAACTCTTCTTTGAGTGCAACGTTTCGAGTCCACATCGGGATTTTGTTTCGTTGTAGACAACACATTGTGCTCGAGGGGATCTGGATTTAGCGGCGGGGGAGTCGGAAAGCCATGAAGAAGAACAGTACAAAGCGGGTAAGACATCGAGTCAGTCCACTCTATTGTCAGCAAGGAGCGCCGCGAGCCTTTGTGCACGAGTATGAACACTGCAGCAAGTACACTACAACAGTTTACTAAAACACCCTTTAACAACATTTTGCAATGCACCAATGCAGTAACGTTACATGAATTATAATCATATTTTATTTGAACTAAGTCGACATTAAATGATTTCGCACGCCTTTTTCGAAAATATACAGAACCCTATTGCTTTAACCAGAAGCCAGTGGGCTATTGCAGTTTCTAGAAAACTGACTATGAAGTTTAACAATTCTTTTTAATTCTATAATTGGACTATATTTTCATATGCGCAGAAGCATTCATTTTAAAACCCCAAAAGGAAACTCCCGAGGGAACCCACGGTTTGAAAAAAATGCTAGTTATCTTCTGGGACTACAAACTGAGCACTTAACATGCACTATTAAAGACTTGATTAAATTACTGTCCAAAATGACTAGAAAGCATTATAAATGGCACTTCCAATGAGTCCTGTCTAGACTAGCGGGCGAAGAATGGGCAAGTTTCATGTAGAATATGCTGATTATATGCATGAATAGCTGAGGAAAAGTCTATTTCTGAATAATAAACAGATTGGCGATATTGATTACTCTGTCTGTGAGATTAGTGAAATAGAAATACATTTTTCTTGCCAGTATTGTACATGTACACAGCCTTTACTTGTCACACTCAGTTTAAACTGCAAGATCCCAGCTCAGGGAAAGGTTGAGGAAACACTGGTGTGTGTATGTGCATGTGCTGTGTGAAAAAAGTGAGTAAGTGGCAGGAATGTGATATGATCTACATAACAAAGACAATGACATGGTCTTTAAGAAAGTCTCTCCCTCAAGTCTGTGTCATGTCTTGGAGACAAAACTTAGTGTACTGCCTTCCTAGACAGAATGATGTGCATCATAGGCCTGCTTTAAGGATTCAAAATGCAGGTAATTATAATCATAACCAACCTTAGGTCTCACTGGCATGTGTCTGATTTCTCTCTGTAAACATAGAGCCCTCAGGACGCCAATCAACAGCCCATGCAGCCCGACAAAACTGGCTGGATTCGCAAGTTCTGTGGCAAAGGAATTTTCAGGGAAATTTGGAAAAACAGATTTGTTATACTCAAAGGCGACCAACTCTACATTTCTGAAAAAGAGGTTAGTTTTGGACCAACCCTTTTTTTCTCTTAATGCTTTTCTCCACATTATCATCACTTGATCGACGAGATGCTACACCAAAGTGCTTTTAATGATATTTAGTACTGTTTTCAGTGTGAGAAAGAAAGAAATCTGGCATAGATGGGTCACATGACCTGTCCTCATTTTTAAAAACCATAACAAAACTATACAAAGTAAAAATATATGTTTACTGCACTGCAAACACTCCACACACTTCCATTGCAGATAAACATGTTCAAATAAGTGTTTCCTGATTACACAACTGTTCAGTGACAATTACTCATGATTAGAGGAACACTTATGGGTTTTGAAAGGATCGATGTAAGCGATGACAGCCAAAAATAAATGTTTCGCTAAAAATAAAAACTATGTTATCATTTACTCGTGTCTTTTAAAACCTGTAAGACTTTGTTCATTGGGAAGGAGAAGTTTAGGAGAATGAAAGATGTCAATCTCCAATAAAGGGTCAACCAAAAGCTTTATAAAACATATAAAAGTAGTCTATACAACTCATTCTTCTTATTTTTAATTGTATTCATTGTAAAAAAAAAAACTAAAAAAGAAACTATCCCTTTAATATTTTGCTTTTCTCAGGACAGGCTCAGTGTTAACACCTTTATCCAATTGCAGACATTGTTCTGGAATTAGAGCCGGATGTGCTGAAAGGCCAAACATGACGAGATAAACTTGTAAGCAATCACTTGGCCGACTGTCATTTCCAAGTCCTATGCACCACATACTGTCAGCATGTGCCTGACATTGTGCCTGGATAAAGTGAAGGTTTAAAGAGAGCTTTAACAAGTCCAGCAAGCACGAAGGAATAGGAAAATAAAGGGTCTTTATTCAGGAGCGAGGCTGATTTACTGCAGTGTGGGAGGACGAAGGGAAGGGAAGTAGGGTTGAGTCATGGTCACGCAGAAGACTGTTTGCTGTGCTCAGCATCAGATCAAACAATGCCGAGGCAGCATATGGGCTCTGGCTCACAGCTCAGAGGGAGGATTGACCCTTTTAGTGCTTAACAGACTGAGGTTTCATCATGCTGTCGTCTAGATGTTTCACTCCAGCTGTCTAGACCGACAACAGATTTTAATGATCCAATGCTGTTGTTTTTGTATCATGTTTCCTAACATAAATGCCAAAATGATCCTCATATTTATATATATATTGATCTGAAGATATAGTTCTAAAACATACTATCAGGCATGTGGAATTATACTATACATTATTTTTTAGAATTATTATACAGTTCCCTAAGAGTTAAAGAAAAAATGAAAACACTTTTATCATTGTTCACCCTGATATTGTTCCAAAGTCACACAACCTATTTCTACAGAAACACAAAAGGAGAAATTTTGGTGATTGCACTTTCATGCTTTTGAGCTTCAAAGGTAGTTTTTCTCCAAAAATACCACAGTTACTACATTGTTACTGCTGGTCTCAACAAACAAATTACACTGGCAGAAATATTCTAAAAGAGCCTACATTAATTGCTTAACTTTTCTATTTTTATTTTTAGTTATACTTGCCTGTGCAAAACTAGCTGCCATGCCAGGGAGATAAAAGAGAAGCGAGAAGTTTGATTTATGAATTATGAAAAAGCATGTTGAACACATGCTGAACTGGTCACAAAAAGATCCAATCTAGTAAATTTGCTTTTAATGCTGACTTTAATGGCCATATAAGTTTTCTACATACCGTCAGGCCCATTTAATGTACATTTATTTATTTATTAACATATTTTCTCATATACAAATTGCTTTGAGAAGTATAAGCACACCTTTTCAACAAAAATGTGAGATATCAGTGTTAAGGGCTAAAGTATGAGCAATAGGAAGAGTGAGCACCACTGGCCACTCATTATATGTGGTTGCGCTTGAATCAAATTAACATATTCGAGTCAGATGATATAGTAGACTGAAGGGTGGCAATAAACTGAGAATGTGTCCTGCAAAACACTTCCAGGACAGCTCACAGGAGCAGATGTCACACGAGTTTTGTTTGGGGTCAGATTCCTGGCCGCTCATGTGGCAGATGTAGAGAGAGTCCGCAGATACCAGGAGAGCTTTTTCCCACTCACCCAGGACTGTCACTATATCCTGGTAAATTTCTCTCTCTCAAATGTTTGAATAAAAACTTTAATAAGGTGTTATTTCCTGTCTTTCTTTGTTTCGTTTGTACCAAATGGCATCTAGCAGAACTCAAACATGAAAAGACAATATCTGTCTGTTGCCTTCTTGCCTACTCAAGCCCAAATAAGGAAGCTGTGGTCTTAATCTATTTTGAAAGTATCTTATATCGCTCTTCTGCTTTTTGGAGTCATATGGGTAGATGGTAGACATGGGTGTACTAGCCACAACTGGTTCCTCTTTACGTTGTTCTTGTCCTCTTTGCTCATCTGGTTTGCCTAAAATGATGCCACTGAAACTGCAGGGAAATCATAGTCCTTCTATTTGGGTGACTCACAATCAGCCTCCACCCTAACAACCTTTTCAATTTTATTTTGACAGTACAGTATTCCACCTTTATTTTTTTCCACATCATAAATAGTCAAGTGCTTGAATGCATTGCACTACCCAATAAAGAGATTCAAGCATTGTGAATTAGTGAAAAGTGAAAACCCCATAAAATGATGAGATCATGCCGCAGCTCAATAGTAAAAGTAACATGCAGACTTCGCTGTATAAGTTATATGAACGAATACTCAAGGCAAAATGTGTGAATTTTTCTTTTTTACAAGTGCTGGCATCGTTCTCTAGGGTAATGGGGTGCAGTCGTCCAGCTACATTTATACAAGTAGAGTCGCAAATGAAATCGAGGGATGAATCATTTCACACGTCAGGGCCTGGCACAGCTCTGACTCACTTGCTGGAAAGCGAGATCAGCGGAGGTTGTCGTGCCCTGTATAGTCATCAAACCATTTCTTCTCCATCTGGTTTCTTTAGGTGTTTTCTTCTGTATCACATGGGATGTTGGTCACACTGTGTCAGATGATTATTACTGCAATTGGAAGCCGTTTCATAGAATTTGAAAGGACGGCAGAAAAAGAAATCCTCCAAGTTGCAGGCTGATTTTACTCAGGAAGAGCAGGTTGCAAAATAGCATCAGGAAGTTTAAAATGAGAAGCTTGTTGGACTCAAATTATAAACTGTACAACTGGCTCTCAACTGATGGGTCACGACACAAACATGGCTGCAGGCCTGTTGTGGTCAGAAGAACTAAACAAAAAAATATTTAGGAAAAAAATTTGAATACAGCAGTTGCCATATGTTTAGCTGTTTCTGTAAAAGGCATTGCAGGTTTGTTGGATGTAGTTTGTGGTGATATAAATACATTTTTGCACTGTGTTTGGTTACAACTTGACGATCCAAAAGCTAAACTAGATGAAAAACCACTGTGCTAGAAGTCAGAGAGGAAACCATACATCTCACAAGCATACATCTTAACCCTAAGATCTCTCCTGCAGCTTTCATATCATAAAGCAGCATTGGTCGTACCATTCAGAGATTTCCACTTAAACACTTTGCAATGAATTTTTCATGTGCAGGCCGATGGGACACATTGCAGAGGAGTATTCATTTCAAATTCCTCTTCAGGGTATTTGGCTTCTCTGATGCACCCTCTCAGCTGTAATGTTTGTGACTCTAATGGATGTTTATGAAAGGTTAGACCGGTTAATGGAGACATTTGAATAGCGAAATTCCATTCAGACAGAACCTGACCAGTCCTTTGAATAAGTGAAACACGAAACGATGGCCGCTCATCTCTGAATGATCCACCTGGCCTTAGACTGAAACAAAAGGGCACCTGAACAGGAAATCCTCTAGCTGATTTGTTGAATAACACGAATACACACTGCAAATGGTGCATGTAAGCAATAAGAAAATGTGAACAAAAAACAGCCAAACCTTAAACGATTTTTTCCAGAGGCTAATTTAAGTTAAGCTCTGAAGTGCTGGCATGATGTCAGGAATAATGTTGACTCATATGACACAAAGGACTAAATGATGGCTGCTGACCACAAACCTTTTTAACAATAGTCTGCAAGTGGAAATGAACATTTTGAGGATTTAAACTAATTTTAGAATAAGAAATTGCATAATTTGTTAATCATCCACATTTCCCTATATTCAGTTGATTCCTTCCTACATTTTGTTCCTTAAATGTAATGTTTCAGTATGAAACATTTGTGAACAGCGGTTTTGTGGCAATATTTGAGAAACACGCTCCATCGACTTCCATTAAGTGCATCGATGTAAACACAAATTTGTGCCAAAATGATTTTCTGTGGGACTCAACAGCACACCACAGATGCCGTTTGTAGAGGGCTCGAGTTTTTTCGAACCTGGAACATTTCTGTAACCTTGCACACAACAAAAATGTTGTTTACAGCTCTAGACAGCTTTAGGAACAAGTAGCTTGATTACAGAGTACATATCAGACAGCCTCGCAAAACTGTGACATTATTCTCTCAGTAGTACTTCTCTTTTGGCAAACAATTTTCTCTTTCTTTCTTTTGGTTGTTTGACATGCTCTTTTGAGCTATTCACACTTTGTGTGTGTGTGTGTGTGTGTGTGTGTATGTGTGCATGTGTCCTCTGCAAAAAAATGCAACTGTTTATAGCTTAATGTAAATAATTTTAAATATAAATGATGTTTTTGATGAAAATTGGCAAACATCTGCCACTTCGTATTTAAAAAGGCAGTTTTTGTTATGAAATCCAAATAAAACATAAAGACATGGTGTCAGATTCATATACAACCACTTAATTAGACTGCGCCTTCTCAGTTTAAAGGAGCAAAGAGAATAACTACGAGAGTAGTAGTGTAGTTCACATTCATTCAATGAATTTAACCACTGAAGTACTCTATATTCTGTGTGATCTCAGATTACAGATTACTTTTATACTGTGCCTGATTTGTCATCAGATATATCAGGGTCATTTTACAAGTAATGCCGGTGAAATATCCAAATCTTTAATGTGGTATCACACACTTTTTTTTTAACTTCTACGTCTCATTTTCATCACTATAGTGCATTATAAGTCAAAACAGCATACTTCTAGTCTAGTTGTGAGGAGTTCTTAATGTCCGGTATTGAGTGCACATACTGTGTACTGTGCCCTGACTGTCCTCTCCTGGAAAAAAGGATTGGATCAGATTGCCAGTTAATTGCTGCCTTTGTACTGCTGGAACAGTAGATGCACTATTTGTACAGCCATTCCCTGTCATGACACCCCGTAGCGCACTGGGTGTGATGCCAATCTCTTAAGTACTGCACTGTAGAGCGGCTCTGTAGCACAGAACACAACCAGATGTGTGCTTGCGTGCACAGACAGTGTTTTTGTCTTTAGTAGAGCGCTAATGGAAATTGATTGTGACTTAATGAGAACGTTTGGCAGGTGATAGCAAATCAGACCACGGTGTTCACTGGGAATCTGGGTTAAAAGGTTCTCTTCCTCCATGTTTGGACGATATTTTGGTCTCTCCTAGTTAAAAGTTAGTATCATTGGTCATTCAGATGCCCTTAAAAATTGTGACCGCAGCAACTAGACTAAACCAAACACTGACCTCAAACACACATTTCAAATGCTGTGCTGTTGTTTTCTTTTTCTCAAAGAAACTCTGGACACACTGGGCAGTAAATAGTTTCATTTTAAATTGGCTTTTGTTGGGAATAATTAAGCAAATTACATTTATTTTCTAATTTCTACGCAGTCTACAAGAAGTGCACACACATTCAGAGTACACAAATTTGATTATTTATGATTTTTAATAATGATAATAAATCACCCCCTTAAAGTTATTCAAGAACAAATACATAAATATTGAGATTTATGTAATCGAACAAATTTCAAAGCACAGTATTATACCGAATCTGTTCTTTTTACAGGTCAAAGATGAGAAGAAAATCCAGGAGGTGGTGGATCTAACCGACTACGAGAGGTCTGAAGAACTCCGCAAGGCCAAAAGCAGGAGCAAAAAGAATCATAGCAAGTTCACGCTTCTGCGTTCACGGCAACCAGGCAACACGGTCAGTCTCTACAGGAAGCTGTGGTTCACAGCAGAGGATAATAGCTAATGGCTTTATGTCTCAGTCAGCAATAGAGCGCTGCTGGGCTGCTTCATTAGTCAGTTTGCAGTCATGCTGTGACACAGTGATCACCTGTTGCACTACTCCGAGATCTGTGTCTCTACATACAGTATAACATATTCGAGCAAAAGGAAATTAAAGAGGAATAAAAAAGGGCTTTATACTGGTTATTCGTTCGTAAAGAAAGTATTCAAACTGCTTTTTGTCACACCAGTTTATAAACACGTTTTTGATGCCAAAAACCCACTGTGTGAACACAGCCATTCAGTCTCAAGACAATATTAGACGATAAATTGTACTCCAGCATAGTTGGCACGCTGCTCTCCAAGCACAAACTTGGACCGACCTCTATAGTCATCCTATCCTGAGTAATTGGCTTTCAGTAATAACGGCTCAGCTTATTGCTTTCACTAGCGCACCACAGGCCTCCATGAATATCCTTCATCCTTTAGACCAACGCAAATAGTACATCTTACCAATTCAGATAAGGCTCCTTGTTTCTTAAAGGCAAAGAAACATGTAACAAATAATTTTATAGTCACCTCTCCTGAAATGCATTTTTTATGCATTTTGTCGTTTTGGAAGTCCGCATTAGTTATGTAGATTTAAAGCTTATTCTGGTTGTCTAGATTTTTAGGATTTCTGATGAAACATTAAGGGTTACTTCTGACCAATCCTTTAAAATCCAGCTCTGAGACAAGGGGTTAATCCCCAGGAAACAAACATGGAGGGTCTTAGGAAAATCCAGCAGCAGCCATCCTCCCTCCCAAACCCACAGAAACACGGCACTACATGGTTAATAAGTCCCTCTGCCCCATATACAACAGCTGTTCCACATGCAGCTCAACAGGGGAGACACCCTAATACGTGACCTCATGAAAGGCATCATCATTCTCCTCTTTTCTCATGCTGCCTTCTTTTTTGCACGTTTAAAAACAGATTGGATTTTCATTACCAAGGAATTTAAAAGCCTTACAGGAACTATATTCTACATATTTATAGCATTACATTTAACTCATGACACCCACTATTACTACTTTAAACTATTTTTGTTGTTGTAAGGATTTCACTTAACAACCAACCAAAGCACATAGCAACACATTCTGATCCCCTTAGAAATCACATAACAATGCACAGCCCAGTTTCACAGTATTTATTCGTGGCAGGGACACGTTTATTTTGTAGTTTTCGTAAGTCCAGCATGAATTAATGCATCCAACGGAATCTTCGTTTAAAGAACATGCTGGACTTACGAAAAAAAATAAATAAATAAATGTGTCCCTGCCACAAATAAATATATTAAATATACATTTCGTGATTTAGTCACGAACTGCCATGAGACTGGGTTGCAATGCAGTGGAATGTCTGGTTTTGCACCACCAGTGTAAAATACTTCATTATATCTTTGTTTTTCCCATTACATGTTAACACAGAAGTAGAGTTACTCTTACTTGACACTGCACTTAATCGCAATCACAAAATTATATTGCATTGTATGCATGTGCTTTAAAGCATTTCCGGTTAAACGTTCATGTACTCTTTTGGAGTGCATACACCTGAAGCGCTCGCATTAAAAAGCCTGTCAAACAGCACCAAATTACTGAACTAAGTAATCTTTTGTGCTAATACTGTCAACACACACAAGGTTTGCATGTAAACTCAGTCGGTTATTTCTAAAATGATCCTATACAGTCAAAAGAAAATGAATGCATGCCTACTACGTAGATGCGTGCTGGTCTTAAAGGGACAGTAAGAAACATCCTGCCAACTGTTATTAAAGGAATAGTTCACCCTAAAATTTCATTTCTGTCATTATTTACTATTAATTGATTTCTTGTGCTGAACACAAAAAAAGATATTTTGAAAAATGTGAGTAACCCAACAGTTGCTGGTCAAAACTTTTAATTATTAATTGAGTGAGTAAATGATGGTATAAAAATAAAACACAGTGACAGAACTATTTCTTTAATAAAACAAATCACAGAGAAATCACTCAGTACTCTAGAATCAAAAGTTTCTTAAACAGGAATCAATATGTATAGTATTTTATTTGGTAGCACTTTATTTTACCGTTACACCTATTAGTTGCTTATTAGCATGCATATTACATGAATATTAGCCATTTATTAGTGCTAATTAAGCACAAATTAATGTCTTATTCTACATCCCTAATCTTACCCAATACTTAAACCTAAAGGAATAGTTCACCCAAAAATGAAAATCCAGTCATCATTCTGTTATCATTTGTATCTCGCAGAACAAAAACTCATACAGGTTTGGAACTACTAGAGAGTAAGTAAATGATGACAGAATATTCCTGTTTGGGTGAACTATTCCTTTAACAACTGCCTTACTAACTATTAATTAAGAACTTATTAAGGGAAAACTCTTAGTTAATAGTTAACAAGTGATACCTTTTATTTTTATATTTGTTAATTACATTTTTTAAATGCTTCTAATAGATGTACCTATTGTACCGGAAAATAAAACAACCTATTATATTTTTATGTTATGTGTATTTGTAATGTGTATCATTCTTAATTTTTAAACATAACAAAGATAAAATAATTACAAAGATTTTGTCTTTGTCTACTTTTGTCCAAATGTATTACTTTTTATACTTTGTTTCCTTGAAAGGCTTAGCCTTAATAATAGAGAAATTAGTTTGTCTGTAATGCTCAGACAACTTGCAAAATAGTAAAACCAACATGACAAAGAATTGTGAACCGTGATATTTACATCGACATATTATCAGTGTTGAAAACAGCTGTGCTGCTCAATATTTTTGTGGAAACCATAAAACTTTTTTTTCTGAATTCTTTAAAATAGTAAACATTTGTTACATTATAAATGGATTTACTGTCACTTTTGATCAATTTAATGTATTTGTGCTGAACAAAAGCATTAATATGCTTTAAAAATAAATAATTTTGACCCCAAATATTTAAATAAAGATTGCAACAATCAAACAGACAATTTGTTTTTCTGTTTCCCACGATATGCCCCCGGTAATGCTCAAAGTGATTTGTCAACAACAGTACAAATGAGTAGCACAGGGCGCATAGCAGTGTCTTATCTACACAGCTGCAGCATCAACAGAAGGGCCGCCTGTCACGGCTCCAGCAGACTGTGTTGGAAAGGCTTGCAGTGTTGTTGCCTAATATGGTGGTTTCTGCCTCACGCCGTTGCTGCATTTGCTGTCCACAGACAGAGCCATATGGCCGTACCTGCTCCTTTATGCTTGGCTCACTACACGTTTGTGTCCGCCTAGCACAAGACTGAAGGAATTTTCACCACGTGTGTAGGCGTAAAATGAAAAGCCAGCAGGGTTCAGGGCATATTGGTCATGTATCAAACTGTGTTTGCTCTATAACCTGCACAGTGCTTGGATAAATGATCTTTCCAAGCAGCATCACACTATGCTGTTTCTCTCTTCTGCCACATGCAGGTCCCAAATCTGGTGTTTTTGGCTGTCAGTCCAGAAGAGAAGGAGTCATGGATCAATGCACTGAATGCAGCCATCACCAGGGCCAAGAATCGCATATTGGATGAGGTAAGCTACACATTTCCATATCTTTGCATATATCCGTGCTGCTTGCGAATAATTATTTGCACCCAGACCGCAAGTTAGCAACGCATTGACCAGCCAAATATATTTTGCACCCTTCCTTTAAGTAGCTTCCTAAGCGTAGGGTAAGGGATTTAAGCAAACATCCCAAAAACTATAGCATAGCAGCATCTAAACACCATAGAAACTACATAGCAATGCTCAGACAACTTCCCATGACACCCTAGCAGCGATTAGCATGGTCAAGCACCATTCCAATTTCTTCCAAAAATGTGAAATCACAGATTTGTCATTCACAGGTCCTTAGAGGAGCCGCTTTTATGAAAACTTCTAATCGCAAAGTTTCCTGCCCTCTCATTCCCTGATCTTCTCACAGTGTGTTTGCGAAGGGATTTGCTCAATTTAAAAGCGGGTCTGTAATCACGCTCGGCACACAGTGGGAGAAAATGAATCACTCCACCAAAAATAGACGGCAGTCACGACTTTCAGTGTTAAAGCAGCCAGATCAGAGCCGATCTTCACCTTCAGCTTCCGATAATGAACAAGATTTATTCTGACTGTGTTGTTGGCACCCTCCACATTTCGTGGGGACCGGGTCATTGTTTGGGACTGTAAACATACACACAGGCATTTCAAGTAGGCTGACTGTGACACAGCACACCCAGTGTACTAGATATAATTTCAATAAACCAGAGAGACCATGTGCTTTCCATTTCACATGTCAATGTGGTGTGATTCATACCCTACATCTAGTTAAATAGGCGAGATCTCTCATACCACTCAACAGGAGAAGAAACCGACGAGTCAGCACTCGATAACAGTCGTTTATGTTGAGATCTTGTACTGCAGCTTACTAGGACTGTTGTTATAGCTGCTCAGTATACCAATTTAAAAATGAGAAAATGGTCATATTATATTTTTATGGTTGTCACGATACTAACATTTCGGCAGCCCATACAATTTCTCACAGTTTCACAATACTACAACAAAACCTAAAATGCTACTAAAATGTAGCAATATGGATAAAATAATTTAATTAGTATTTCTAATGAAGAAAAAATTAATAAAAGGCTGCTCATAGATTCAAAGTCAATTAAATTCTACTTTAGTGAGGGAAGCACCATATTTAATTCCCGACAGGAATGAAAATGACCCTGTGAGGGATAGAAATACTATTTTATATTGTATATTACTGTTTTTAACAATAACTTTCCATTTTCCAAATTTCTAAAATTAAAGGCCTAGCCTGTTCGATTTTGAGGCGATTATAGAATTATTAATTTGGGATTATTCATTACTAACAGGCATGCTTCAATTATTTTTATTGCTTGTGGAATTAAAAGTGGCAAGGAAACCAGTTGCACACCAGGATTCACAACTGACTCGATAACATTTATTAAGACAACAGGCCTGCTACAGTTGTTTTGCATTATTTTCATACATCAGAGAAAACATTTCAAAAGAGTAATCGATCTTGGCATTTTAAAAATGAATATCTGCCATATTCTTTTTCTGATATGCATGGTTTGGTTTTGCAAATTATGGTTTGTCAATGCGCTGCTTATCTGTTGCCAAGCACTGCAGCATGCTACAAATATGGGAAATGTGTAGGCAGGTTTAGTGATTAGACGTTGAAAATATATGCTTTCACTAGCCACAACACAATGGACAAACACAAACCAGGAACATTTTAGATATTCTGAGCATGTGTGAAACCCACCACCACAAGCAGGGTAGGGGTAGGTTAGAAGGAAGTAGTCACTATGTTGGTCACCCGTGTTTCTAGTTGGTTGGTATAATGTTCCAAAGGTGATCTACAGTAAGTGCTTTTTTAATGGGAGATCGTTCTTGAGTGTAGCACGAACAATTCAATATGAGTAACACACTAACTTTTAATACTTTATAATTTATATTAGAACAGATTGTTTAGCAACCACCATTAATGATTATACTGGTCAAAAAACACAGATATTATAGGCAACAAAGAAAATCTTTTCATGTAAACCAATATTTTTGTTGTTTACCGTTCCTCCCTTGGTCCATAAACCCTGACCAAACAGTGAGATTAGCTGCACACTCCTGGCCAACAAACAAAAGCCATCTCAGAACACAGATCTTGGATTTTAGCATTTACAGCATAAGCTTTCTCGTAAACAATAGACTGTACTGACACACTCCATTCAGAACAAATTGTCAGATTATTCTCAGACCATTTTTGCCCAGAACTCAAACATTCATCTAGTGTTCCGAACTGCTCGACACCAACCGGGCGATCAAATATACTGGCTCACCTCCTGCAGGCTTGCGCGAGACATGTAGTTGCTGCTAGTTTCTGTGTTCGATTTGTTCAGTTGAGCTTCATTTCAGTGCTTTTTGTTTGACCCCATTTAGGTGACAGTGGAAGAGGACAGCTTGTTGGCCCATCCGACCCGTGACAGAGCTAAGATACCCCATACTCGCCGTCTGCCCACCCGCGGACACATAATGGCTGTGGTAAGCAGTCCACTTGCTCTGAATATCTCATTAAATATTGGTCATTTTGGGAAAAGACTGGAATGATACATATGGTAAGGTAACAAGTTATGGCAGGTATTATCAGATTGCTAAAATACTACTTACTTAATACTTTTAGTTTTATTACAGTTAAGGGTCAAACAATAAACAAAAACTTTTCTGCTTTCCAGGTCAGCCCAGATTTTTCACTTGTCCTGCCAACATTTTCATTAGCCTATTTTTATTAAAACAAACAACAACAAAAAAACACTCAAAATGTATAATATATAGTTTGCATTTAGAATTTTAAATACTTATGTTTAAATATTACATTTATTATAATACTAAATCATTTAAGATATGTTTTCGGAATTAAAGTTATGTTTATTATTTGAATAATTGTTAAACTTTTTGCTTACAAAGAAAATATGTAGTAATAAATAAAATGATTCTTAAATTACAATTACACAAAAAGGCTACAATAACATTCAAAATTGCTGTGAAAAGATGGTATATAGTAAAATAGTAATAACTGGTTTGTAATTTTCAAACCCATTTTTACCTATTCTGCCAAGACCGTCAACTCACATTTACCTTGTCTGTGTTGGTCAGATTAATATTTTCTTTCACCTTGAATTTTACATGTTGCTGAGCCCTGCTTTTTAAGAAATGTTTACTTGAAGACTAAACAACGTGTCAGGTTCACACCAAGCACGATAAAAAAATAAAGGTAACGATAGCGATAACTATCTGCGTCCACACCAGCGAACAATATCGTCGGTTTATTACAAGCTCAAGCGCGTCTGCCGCTTTAAATTCTCAAGCATGTGATAGTAGAATTGATTCTGATTGGCTGTCAATGTTTATATCGTTCATCAGCCGGAAAAAATAATTCTGGAAATGTTTCCAATGATATCGTTTCTCTGTGCCTTTATCACTATAGTTGTGGTGTGGACTCTTAAAACTATAAGAGTCTAAACTATAACTCTTTATCGTTATCATGCTTGGTGTAAACAGGGCTGTAATTTTTTGTTTACATAATATCTGTGTGTGTACTGTGTATATTTATTATACATATATAAATACACACACATACAGTATATATTTTGAACATTTGGATGTGAGTAATCGCGATTAATCATTTGACAGTGCTATTTAAATCCAATTGTCATCACAATGACAACCAGCTACATTTTTGCATTTGAAAGTTTAAAATCTCCCCACCTTTTTCAGGCTTCTACCACAAATTCGGATGGCATGCTGACTCTTGACCTCATCCAGGAAGAAGATGTCCCCTCCACACAGGGTCAGGACTCTCATGAGGATACCCTCGATAAAGCTGCTTCTCAGCGCACCCCAGATTCCCAGCACACCATCATGGACTCTTCGAAGCTCTCAACCTGTAACGAGACCCCTGGAAAGTCCCAGAGTCTGCCGCGGAAAAGCGAGAGCGCCTTTGACTGGTCAGAGAACCACAGGACGCCGCAGCTCCGCAAAAAAACGCCCACATCTGACAAGAACCGTTGCGCTTCCATGGATGAGATCCTGACGCACTGCGAGGCGCGAGCGCTCCCTCACTGCTCCACCTCGGCGCCCGTGCAGCCTATCAGCCAGCTCCAGGATCTCATCACCCAGAAGCTAGAAAGAACTCAAGAGCTGCTGACGGAGGTACGGGTGCAGGGCAAGGGGAAGGGTTCGCCGGCAGGGAAGAGCTCCAGTCCGGAGGGTCAGCGGAAGGAGGCTGAGAAGCTTCTGGAGGAGGCAGCATCCACTTGGGGACAGGCTCGTGAGGTGCTGGAGGAAGTAAAAGAACTCAGAGCGTTGTACAAGCAGCTTGACTCCGCCTCTTCCATCACACACAGTCCTTCACAGAACGGCAAACTAAACAGCCCTCAACAGGGAAACCACAGAAAAAGCTTGATGTGAGAACATACGAAGCCCTTCATGGCGTCATTTTTTAATGGACACTTCCTGTTGACTGCTTTAGTATTGCTGGAAACGCGCTATAAGTGTATTGTTAAAGAGCAAATCTATTTTCTTCCACTCCCTAACATCAGAAATGCCAGGGCTTGGTGGTTTTACCAGACACAAGCTGTTGCATCATAGCCTGCGGTATCAGTCATTGAACGGCCCATCAGGGTAAGACATGGTGAGAAACACCAGACGGCGGTGATGTTGGCATCACCAGCCTATCACAATGTGAATGTTTCATAATACACTGGAAGAGCTTAATTTTGACCCCCAGGGTCATTTTTGTACGTAATAATAATAATAATAATAATAATGCCCAGCACACTTGCTCTGCTGTTACACAAACCAAGCTCATAAAAGATGCAATCAGAGTGCAGCCAAAAGCGATTGGCGGGAACGATCACGGATAGCAGAGCGTGTTCCTTGTCCGGCGGCGCTCAATATCCCGTCAGATGAGCTCTAATTGTGAACAAAGCCATGAACATGAACACAGATGACGTCTGGTGCCAGTGTTGCTGTGGAAGGTCAGCTGCCATTAAAGACGAGACTCCATGCAGTAAAGGAAACTATTAATAATAATTACACATTTGCACTATGGAGAATGCTGTAAAACGAGAGTGACACTGGCAAGCTATCTTTTCAAACCTAAGAGGCAAAGCAGACAATCTACTGTAGGTAGGGAAACATGGGTCGTGTAGCTCCAAGTCTTTACACCTAAGTGGTATTTCCGAAAAAATGTTGGTATCTCTCAAAATCAAAAGCTGCCTTAGTGTATTTTCAAAAGGGCACATGCAAACTGCATTTCAAACTCTTCAAAGACTCCGAATGCTTGTATGTTTTTATTTTCCAAAATCTCGCCTACAAGTTGCCTGCACCTGAAGAGAAGCTTTTAAAGCAGGATTTTATTTTGCTTGCGCTTTGCTTTGCAGGTTTTTTGTCTCTGGGGAACTATGCAAGGTTGTATGGGTAAAACTCATGAAACCGGTCAAGAATCATATTTTTACCCCAATGTTTCTTTGAGAAAAAGAAGAAATTGGGTTTTGTTTAAAGTACATGAAGCTTGTTTGCTATTTCAATACAGAAAATAGTTTACATTTATTTTTTTTTTTTTTAAGAAAATTAAGCACATTTCCCCACCCAGTTCTCATTGCTGTAATTAATTTATTCTGATGAAATAATCAGAATATATTAAATTACCGGTGCATAAAAAACAAGTCAAAAAAGGAAAATATATAATTGATTTTCTTTAAGCAATATATATTTTCTACTTTTTCCCCTTAATTCGGGTGTAAAATATGACCCAGACCGGTTTAGTAAGTTTTCCCCACATATAAGCTTGAAATAATCCACAGGTATCAGGATTTACTGGCAGTGTGCAGTACGGTATTGCGTTAAACGACCAAAGGGTATGTCTTGCCAGTATAAAACACCTTGTTTTACAGTTAGTAGCTAAATAATGTGTTTGCACAATTCTATGGGTACAGGTCAGCCTGTTCTGTTACGAAGACTTGATTATAAACAGTGTTATATTTTTTGTACATTTTATTGTAAAGTGCTTTTTTGTAGAGAAAGACTTTGAGGAGAGTTTTTTGCTTTTTAAACGTTTGACTTCGCTGGAAACGCAACTCAACTGGACATTCCTTGCTTCTGGAATCTTTACTGTAAATTTCCGCTTCCAAAGGTAATAAAGCACAAAGCCTATGGCAGTCCTTAGCTTTTTGAAAAAGTCGGGTTAAATAATTGCTTTTATTCACTACCCCTCACTTTTTAAGATCTATTCTTATCATGTTATCGCCACACAGATGCCAAAGGTTTTCTGTACCTCATACAACTCTTATCTCAAACAGAGCAATGTTTTGTGATCTTTTCAGGTTTAATCAGATGAACTGGTTTTGTTTGGTTAGCTGACTGTGTTATGATCTGATTTTTCTGACAGTGCCAGCCGAAGGTGAATCTAATTACCGAGCATCTGTCAGGTAGCCAGGATCATATTAGGGTCATATTAGATTACATCAAAACCAATCCTGACATCTTTCCTATCGCACAGGTCCTGTCACATAGAATAACAGAAACAGAGCCAAATTATTCCTGTACTTTGATAGTCATACATCATTAATGACACGTTTACTTTAAGTTGACATCATAAACAATGTGATGTTTCCTTCATGCTTTTTTGAACTATTTATGTATGCCATAAGATTGTTCACCTGTTGTCGCTAGTTTTCGGAACTTCTGCAGACCTTTGATAAAATGTGAATGTGAATGAAGAGGAAATTCTCTCGTCTGGCTCTTGACTGTGTTATTGTGGTCAGACTAGTAATTTTGCATAGAGATGTTGTATTTGTGAGCTAGTGCGCCAGTACAGTGCCACTGGAAAAAAAAAAAAGTTATGCAATCAGAAAGGAACAAATTATCGATTTTGTCTACTTCATATAACAAAGTCTGGCTATTTTTAAGTTCATGTTAAAAACATGCACATTAATACAGAAGAAAACCTGCATTTTTTTCCATTATCCTCACAAACCCACAATCTCTCAGATGGACAGTTAGTTACAAGCTGCTTGTAAACAACTCAGATACTCAAATGTCTTTTCTGCTCTTGCTAATCACATTTATATGGACAATTGTAAATCTCTGTGTACATTATTTCACATTTCTGTAGCTAATTGTAAATGGGGGTCAGTTTGCAATGTGGAGAGCAGAACCCTGTCAATGGCTGTTTGTAAGCTCAGGACCGGCTAATCTCTGATGTACTTGAGACACAACCACTTGTGCAATTAAAGTGATCCTCATTCAACATCTCTGAATTCTGAGTGTTCATAACTGCAAAACTTTTTTGGTCTTTGTGGAAAAGATTTGCTATGTTTCGAGACTTGTTACTACCAATACATCCACAGATATGATGCTGTGAGCATGTAAGAAATACTGCTGCTGCACATATAACATGAAATTACACCTATATAATATTTATATATAATAAATCACCATGTAGCAGATCTATTACAGCAAGCACTAGTCAAGTATTTGAATTAGAGCCGTCAGATAAAGTATTTTGAAGGCCGATACGATACAAATATTAGTTGGTTTTGAATTCCGATATATCGGCCGATATTTTATTATTATTATTTTTTTACATTTCAGAAACGCGCAACAAAACATTTAACAGATTTCCCTAACATTAGTTGTTTGTAGTCATTTATGAGTTTTAACTTACATAATATGATAAACTTGTTTCTTTTATTGTCACAACGGAACAGAGGAACATCAAAATATAATAAATATAATAAATAACAATTAAATTAGTAATTTGAACCACGGTTCTTGCAAACATTGATACTGAAATAAAGCAAACAATAACTGGTAACAAACTGGTGCATATACTATACTGAGGGAGCTATAAGAACACAACAAAACTCTTTGTGCGCTAAACCACATGCGGTCTGAAACGTAAGCAAACTGACAGACAAGTGACAGCAGAAGCCACTGATTGGCTATGAGCCTAGTAGGGTATGTTGCCATGGCAGTAACGTTTCACCTAGTTAGGGCTATGTCAAGAGGTGTCAATGCATTCCTCGCACTCTGTACAGAGAAGTGAGAAGGCGTTACCAGGCTCTTCCCAATTACAGAGCCTGTAGCTAGGATGTACCCCAGGAGTGCTTCATATCAGAAAAAGGTTATTAAACCATTATAAAAAAAAATGTTACTTGAAACAAATGTTACCAAAATAAACTAAACAAAAGAAAATGTAGTTAGTTCTCGTTTTGAATTGGTTTAATGATGGCGAGTACTATATAACTAAAACAGAAGCAAAATCTCCAAGCATCTCTACAATATTAAAATAGCAGTGTCTCAGACAAATGTGATCATATCTCATGCTGTGCTGAAGCAAGTTTCACTTCTGCAAATAATTGTTCCTGTTAAAGGTTTATGAAAGCACTTTACTGTTGAAATATCCAGATTAAACTAGTGGTTTCTAGCTGCTCTAAACTGGTTCTTAGCTGCTATTTGTTGGTTGACCACCCAGCACGTTCGAAAAATCAACTTGGACCAGCTAATAACTATCTCAGATCAGTTCACATTTACCATGTCAGATTTTGCAACAGGGAGAACGGACAGAATCATTCTGATTTAAGTTTAAAAAAATATATGGAGTTATCAATATCACAAGCAGACCTGCTTCTATTCATAGTACCAAGATGCTTAGTGAAAACTGAGAGTGAAGAATAAATTGATCATACAGCCAATAGTATAAAAACATTTAGACAACATCACAACCAAACCCAGCACTCTGAAACTGGCAAGAATGGTTCCCATGGTGACTTCCATAGGAAAGGACGCTTTAATACCAAGCAATAATTAATCTCAAAGATCCAGTAGGGCGGAACCCCACAGCTGCTGACCTTATTCATACGTTCCCATAAAACACTACAGCTGGACTGATGGGGGGGGGGCATCGATACACACTTAGCAGAAAGGAGATAAAGTCCAAGTAATGTTTTAATGCATTTTGTACACATTTGAGGCTGTTTGCAATTACAAAATCTATAAAGAAATTGTGGTGGCGATGAATTATCTGTTGTGCTTATGCGTATTTTAAAAACTGTGTATTTATTTATCAAAGGCAGCCCACATCAAACTAACTTTAGCAGAACTGAAGCCCCTTAAAATAAGTGGCAAATGCTTGTGCTTCAAAATGATCCAAAACATTAAAAATGCACAATCTAAGTAATTTAACATTAACATGTTGTTGTTTTTGAATGCCATAAAGTCAATTTCATATTTTGAACAGATGATCAAGAAAACAGCACTCTAATCATGTGATGCTGCTTAACTGTATGCTAAGGACATTGTGAATTATATGACCACTTACAGTGTTGAACAAGCTACTGAAAATATAGTTAGCTATCAACACCAAAACGAAGTGTGACAGCAACAGAGAAAGCAACATACCGTAGCCTACTATTTACTTTCGCATATATATGTGTAACATAAAAAATTAAAAACAAAACAGTAATTAGCCAACTGAAAAAGGGAAAATAAACCAATGCTCCGTGTAATAACCATAAACAGTTGTATTTACAAAGTAGTTCAAACTTTGTAGCCCTACTGTTGATATTTTGGGTGGCTGGGCATACCTTTACCTGCAGAACTTCAGGCTGCACGTGCTTACAGGCGTTACAGATTTGTTTTTGTGGCAAACAATAGAGAGAATGCGCGGTTGTTTCACTGGGTTGTCAGCATAAACACTCAGATTTTTACAAAATTAGACGATTCGAACGAATCTGTTGCTACGCGAGAGACGACGACCCCTGAAACCGATTCATAACTGACTCGCAGTCGGATAAATGAACAGTGTTACTTTTAAAAGTAAGGCATTACAATATCGCGTTACTCCCTAAAAACGAATTACGTTACTTAGTTACTTTTTATGGAAAGTAAGGCGTTGTGTTACTTTTGCATATGGGCAGAGCTTGAGTGTTTGTTTTTAATGTAAGTTCTATTTATTGCAAACGAAGTGTCACGAATAAACTTCAGGTTGAAGAAAAAGTAAATTCACATTTGTAAAGTAGAATACAGAAGAAATTCAATGCTCTTTAGCAATAAAAAAAAAACAACTAGCTACTGAAGAACAATCATTTTTGCTTGTAAGTATGGTTGGATCATCAAAGGTCAGCAGCAAAGACATTGCTTAATATAATGAGATGAAATATATATGTGTAATTTAATTATTGCAGGTTTGCGTCATATTCTGAGTTTATTTTAATTAATTTTGATGAATAATACATCTGTTTTTTTTTTGAGAGAGATCAATTAATGCACATTCACATTTAGTCTAGAACTACACTGTATTCTCACACCGCACACAATGCTCTTAAAAAACATTAAAAAGTAATGCGTTACATTACTAGCTCCTTGAAAAAAGTAATATTTTTAGGTAACTTGTAATGCCTTACCCCCAATACTGTAAATGAATAATTCACAAATCGAAGTATTCGACTCCCAAGAGAAGATGACGTCTCTACTTATGATTATAAACCCTTAATTTTTCTATTAAAGAATCTTTTTTTTTTTTTTTTTTTTTAAATTTTGTTGTCCTAATTTATTAGCCTCAGAAGGTGTCTCAAAACATTTGACTGTGCTTGCTCTGACAGATATTTAGCGCCATCTTGTGGAAAGATTTATGCTTGAGAGCAAACAAGACCTTGATTTTATTTGCACCTGACTGATAGGCTTGAGGGGCGTCTCCTGATTTTTGATTAGCACATTGAACATTATTTTTGAAAATCTTGCATCCTGTCCTAGGGGTTAAAGGAATAGTTCATCCAAAAATTACAAAATTATGTCATCATTTACTCATTCTTGAGTAGTTCCAAATCTGTATGAATTTCTTTTTCTGCTGAACACAAAGGAAAATATTTTTAAGAACTATTCCTTTAATGTACCTGAAACTAAATGGACTCACCATATCAAACCTGTTCAGTCAGCAGGCTGGCTTAGTTTTTTTTTTTTTTGCATTATTAAAATAAAATGTTGATGTTGGCTGAAATATTTACCGCAAAACTAGTCACAGCTATAAAACTTAGAACAGCAAAAACAATATACTGCATCATTTTTCTACATTAAGAGATGGGGTGTGCCAACTCTGATCTTCCTGTTTGAATAAAAAAAAAAAAATTACATTCTTATATTAAAAATGTAAAGAAATCCTATTAGAAATGGAGTAGAAAAGAAAAAGGAAAAACAGAAATGGCTTTAAAAGTGGTTCTCTTATATATAGCTGTGAGTAATTGTGTTAATCTGATGTTTTTGCCAAGACAGTAACACTCAGTTCACGAAAGTGTAAAAAAAAAACTCTCAAGATGACACTAAAGGTAAATGTCTAGATAGACAGTGTTGTTGTCGGTGTGAAAACCTTAAGGTTTTAATGGTGCAAAAACTCTTGTGACTCAAGATAACATTATAGTCTGTCTTAACAATAATTTTTTATGTATTGAATTCTGTTGCGCTGTTTTGACAGCCTCAGGAGGTGTCTCATTAAAAAAACTTTAGGGAATCCTGAGGAAAGGATTGTGGAAAAATGAAGAGACTGTCCTCGCTCTGACAGATGTTTAGCACCATCTTGTGGAAAGATTAACCCTTGACAAGTCCTTAATTTTATTTACACCTAACATAGTCTTCAGGGGCCTGTAATGGCCTTTTACACTTAGAATTGGTCGTCTCCTGATTATTTTTGATTAGTACATTGAATACCTTGCATAGCAGCATCCTGTCCTGGGGGTTAACGTATTTGAAGTAAATGGACTCACCATATAAAACCTGTTCAATCAACAGGCTGGCTTTGTTTTTGTTTTACTAAAATCACTAAAATGATAAAAATCTATCACAACCTGAAATTATGGTTAGCAAGAGAAAGTGGTTACTTAAAGATATTTGTCAGAACTTGTCCCATAACGATTTCTTGAATGATGTTGGCCAACAGGTTTACCACATAACTGCTTACAGCTGTGAAACTTAAAGAGGTAGAAACAATACACTGCATCCAGGTAATTGAATATACAAGCCTTTGTACAATACAGTAGTTGTATTTGGAAAATTAAACAGAGTTGCGAACAAAATTGAGAAGAGAGAAATGACTGACAAAGATCACAGTCAAAGTTTGCAAATCCAACAGATAAAAACCTCAGTGTGGGTACCATGAGATCATATAAATATGTGGTGTGCACATAAAACATAAAAAAAAAAAAAAAGGTTTTATTAAAAATGAATGAAAAAGAAAAAACATAAATGGCCTTTGAAGTGGTGGTCTCATGTGAGTTTGTGAAAACTATCCTTACAAAGTAACATATTTTCTTAAAAGCCCTTTGCTTAGAGACTTCTCACGTTCCAAGGATCCTCTGTTTTCATTCCAGTCGTGTGAATCTTATGTTTATGCTAAGACTGTAACGTTCAGTCCATGAAAGTGAAATTTAAACGAAGCGAAAAGTGTCAAGATGAAACTATAGATAAATGTCTAGAGCGTGTTTGGATTTGTCAGTGTGCAGACCTCAAGGTTTCATATTCCTTAAGTGGTACCTCTCAAAACTTTAAAGAACATTAAAAAGAGTAAAAACTGAAGCAATGGAAAGTATTTTAACCTAAAGACAGGCAAAAATAATTACTCGTAGATAAATTAGGCTTGAAATGTTACGCAACTGAAACGAATGACTTATCAAGCAACGCTGTCACAAGTTTTCTCGTAACCGTTTCAAGCCCTCCCCAGTTTTGACTCCCAACCTTTCACTTCAGCATGTGCTCATATATAGATAGTAAGACAAGCAGTCAGGATTCCAGCCAGTTCTTCGGTCTCCTCCAGCATGTTCGCACGACTGCTCTCTCTCTGGGTGATTGGGGCGCTACTGATGCCCCTGAACTGGGGTAAGTACAAAAACTGTTGCCCTTAACTTTACACAGAGCTAGAGGACATTCACACATATCATAGGATGCCATTATGCCTGTGCATTTCTTGGAAATGGTTTTCCCTTTATAGTTCTTCAACTTTGTTTTCTTTAGTGAATGGATTTGGCTCAAGCTTACTTGGGTTTATTTAGCAGAAACATAGGTTTAGAATGCTTTTATTCCATTTTACTGGTTCTCTTGAGAATTTGAGGAACAAAATGTGATAGGGCAACCGAAAAAAAAAGTGGTTAGAGAACATAGTCTCTCAGTTATTATTCACACAGTACGATTATTCAAAGTAAAAGCTTCAATTGTTACAAAGAATACAAATAAATTTGTATTCATCAAAGCTGATCATGCTTTCCACAACAATATTAAGCAGCACAACTGTTATCAACATTGATAATTAGGGATGCACTGGCCCAATACTGAGCTCATGCACTCATACTTGTAAAAATGCCCGATTAACAAAGAGACTTCTATTTCTGAAAATCCCACAGTTAGGAGATTTTTAACGAGTGGTTTTCTGCATTATTACAGCAAAACACATGATTACAGTGTTAAGCTTATGCAATAGAGCAGCTCTAATGCTATTAAATTAAAGATGATGTAACCATAGAGCAAAAAAAACAAACAAACAAACAAAACAAAAAAGCGGCGAAAGTAACAAAAACATGTAAAAAAAAAATTAATCCGCATAATTAAGTGAGGAAATAACCGAAGGATATATAATCAAACAAAAAAAAAAAACATAAATACAGATATATAGATAGATGGATGGATGAACAGATAAGTTTATCCCGCTTATTACTTGCCACATTAGAAAAAAAAATGGACATGAATATAAATTTGAAACATTTTATTGGCATATTTGTTTTAAATTAACATTTTCATCCTTCTGCGAAACGATATAGTACCAGGTGACTAACATTCAAACGTTAGTAAGACAATTTATAATATCTACTTATGTAGATGTATTTTAGTTATTTACAAGTATTAAATTGCACCTTATATTGTCCAGTGTTTGTCACAAGATGGCGCCAAACGGTAATCTTTGTTGGCGCGGAGGGATTTTAAACATATAAGTAGTACCGGCTATGCGTTATTACTTTGGAGCGACCTGCAAATGTCTCAACTGACCAATCAGAATCAAGCATTCCAGAGAGCTGCGTAATAAATGAAGTTAACTAGCTAATTAACATTATACATGCTCTTTTGGTTTCTGTACCCAATATTTAAAAAATGTACAAATGCAATGAAAATATTGGTATTGGCAAGCACCAAAAAAGTATCGGTATCGGCAAGGACTCACAAAATGTATCGGTGCAGACGTTTCTTGAGCACCAAATCAGCATATTAATGATTTATGAAGGATCATATACTGAAGACTGGAGTAATGGGTGCTAAAAAATTTAGATTTGCCATCACAGGAATACATTACATTTTAATATATTTTAATATTAAGTTTAGATTAAATAAGTTGAATTTGTAATAATACTTTACAATATTGTAGTTTTTACTGTATTTTAGTCCAATCTTTTGAACAGTAGCGAACGAAAAATACATTTAAAAATATATGTTTTTATTTTAAGTGCAATTCCAATTTCTTCATGTTGTTTGTTGCGCTAATGCCCATCTAAGGGGTAACTGAAATTATCCAGCTTTGGGCCTTATCTGTGGTGGGGGGTTGACTGGCATTGTTCACATAGATGGCATTAGCAGGGAATTTCCACTGCAGTATTGGGAATGTTATCTATAATCACGCAATAAGTTGAGAATGCATTAGCCCTGTTCTTGGCATATTCCAGTCCTTTAGCTCTGCTGCCAATATGCCAACAGCACTCAACAACAGTGCCTAAGCATAACAAACATGATATTTCAAGGGATAGTTCACCAAACAATTACTATTATGGTTTACTCTCTCTCATGCTGCTCCAAACCCCTATGATATTCTGATAGAGGAGTTTTGCAAAAAAACGGTTTGGAATGACATAAGGGTGAGTAAATGATGACAGTGTTGTTATTTTTATGGTTGAACTCTTCCTTTAAAAGTCGCTTAAAAGCTTTCAAAGGTGAAACGAAGGCTGAATTTAAATGACACCTCTCTTTCAGTGTATTGCTTGGTCTGGGGTTTAACCCATGAAAACATGAAGAAACATATCCGTACTGGCTTCGTCTTACACCTAACAAACTATAGCCCAAGGTAGCGTGTCTCTATAACAAAAGAAAGCAAAAGGGAGGGAAGACAGGGGAAAAAATGAGTTTAGGTTAGAGCACATCTAAATCGTGTTTCTGCCTGTTGTAAAATGTAGACAAAAATTACCTGCCAAAAAGAGTTTGCCAAGTCCGGTCTAATTTGTTTCTGGTGGAACAGATGCTATGAAGGTCCAGTTCACCTGAGGTCAATAAAAACCCATTCAAACTTAGCTGCACTTGTCTTTACTGGAACAATGCTCTCTTAAATTGAGATTATTGACAGATTGTTTGATATCAAAATATTGCTATACATAAAGTAGCATTCTTTTTGACTGAATCATAGAATTGTGGTTAAGAAAGATGAAGTTGGACACAGAGGGCTTGCAATGGCATGCTTAAGATATGCTTTTTTAAAATAAATAAAACAGAAAAGAATGACAGAAAGAATGCTTAGATAAGAAGGTCACACAAGTTCCTCAGCAAAGAAAAGTTAACACATATAGGAAGGGCCACCTAAAAGGCTAAAACAGTAAAACCCCACAGGCTGCTTGCCTGGAAATTATAGCTTAGTCATCTGCCTGTTTTGTCATCTCTTCATGTTGTGCAGTCATAACTTCTCCATTCTTGGCTGAAGCTAAATGTGATATCAATACAATGAATAATAGATACTCAACAGCCAAACAGTTTTAATTAAAAAGTTACAACGGTAATAACATAATTTATCCTGACAGCGCAGCATCTATTTGATATCTGCATTTACATCCGCAAGTATTTGCTCATCTGGAATATGTCCTGACGTTTCATTTTAGATGTCAAATAGATGTCTATTAGATGTTTTTAAGATGTTCTAAATGCATGTAAAACTGAATTACGAGTTGCAAAGTTGCAATTGCATAAAGATCACAATAAAACAAAAAAAATTGTTCAATGGCGGAAATGGGCTTCCATAGTATTTTGATGTAAAGGTAAACCTGAAATAAAAAAAATCTATACAAATTTGTTAAAAAAATTAAAATGTTACTTTAATTTAAAACTGTAAAACTAAAAAATAAAACTATTTTAAAATATGACAACTGTAAAAGTATCTCAATACTGATTCGGTGTTATGTTTTTATGATTGGTTAACCATATATTATCACTTGGATGTGGGTTATTGCTTCATAAAAAAAATTAGAAAGAAAAAATAAAGCATTATGAACACCTTCATAAACAATGAAAGAGAAATGTGTTTTTCCAATCTTTTCAGGTACTGCATCAAGCAGTGACGATTATGATGATCTGACACCAACACCTGATTATGACTACAATGCTACATTTGACTACTATATGTACAGTAAGTTGCCATGTTACTCTTAAGCACTGGTTAGCACACAAGTAGACAGCTTTCCTGAAGTCTTCTGAGGCCATGATGATGAGATACATAATACTGGACAGATGGACAAGCAACCTTACAATGGACAACAGCAGATGTTAAGAAATATCTGAACACTGAATACTGCAATCCTTGACCAGTCAGAAAACCTCCATGCTTTCTAGAAAGTGTTACCAAATCAAAATTAGTTGCTAATAATGGCACAATATGTGTGTTACCATAAATGTAACTTTTTTATTGTTTTCCATTCAGATGGCACGCAAAATATTAACTATGAGATGTACGAAGTTCTACATGATACTAAAAATCAAGGACATACGGTATAGTGGCATCTATCGTTATCCACAGTCGTTTTACCAAGAATACTGCAGGCCGAATATCAAAAAACAATCTGTCTCAATGTCTGACTGGCAAAAATATCCATACTGTCTGCTTAATGACTCTTGCTGCTTTTTAGGATTCAGTGTCAGCGTATAGGCAGTATGGAATATTAGCAGGGCTGCTGGTGCTGCACTTCTGCCAGCAAACATGAAAATCAACTACAGACCAAACAAAAGTGAGTTTTTTTACCGCCTCTTATTCATGTTTCCTCTGTGATGCTTTAAACTGCATTCACAGCCTGGAGTGACTATTATTTTCCTAGAAATGCATTGTTCTTCATTCATAAATAAATCTATATTTAGTCACAGTTATTTACCACACACTTATTACATTTCTAATAAGTGCACCATTCTGTACTGTTAGCATATCATCATAATAGCAACAGCAGTGCAATCATTTATTACTGTGTTATATGTCAGATAACAGCGTTAGTCATTTCTTGGATATTTTGATATATTGTTTATCTTGTTTCAAAGATTCCAATATGCTGATGTCATCAAAGAGGAAGCACCAGAACATCCTCTTTGTTGCAGAATCCATTATAGACGTTTCACCGAATTGAAGTCAGGAGCTTTTGAAAAAAGAAAATGTTTCTGCTAAATGTATCTGAGTTGTTCAGTTGAACTTCTTTTATGTAATTTGAAATAATCACAGATTTTATGTCGTTTCAGATGCTTTGCTGGGTCTATTAATAATCCAGCAATCATTATCTGAGAAGCTTTTATTACAATTTTTTGCTTTTTAGTTTTGCATAAAGGATGAAATAAAAAGATAATAATAATAATTATATGTGTTATGTGCTAATTGCTTTCACAGCTTGCTTTAAAAGCTTTGTTAAAGTGTGAACTTTATATATTTCACAAATTCATAAAGTAAAAAAACTAGATAAAAATAGATAAGATAAACTAAATGAAATAAGACATGTTGCCTTGGCAACTAGTTGAAAAAACGTTATTTAAAAAAAAAAAAAAAAAAAAAAAAAAAAAAAAAAAAATTATATATATATATATATATATATATATATATATATATACTTTTGTTAAAATCTATCTAATCTATCAGATGTCAGACCTGCAAATAAGATTTGTCTCAGAAAAGTACCAGGGCTCAATTACAGTATTTACAAAGTATTTCCTGAGCAGACTGCAGTATTTTCTATGCTCTTGTCTCAGTGACATTAAGACAGGGTCACCTTGAATATTCAATCAATAACTGACCCAGGAACAGCTCATTACTCAAATTACAAATGAAGGCTCATCAATATTAAGAGCTGTAATTTGTCTATTAGCCTATTAAAAAAATGTTGTTGTAAATTAAGGATTAATGTCTAGTTATTTTGCCCCCCAAAAGATTTGATATTTATTTTACATTTTGGCTTTAAACAGGAGCGGAAGCGCCCATTTATAGCGTAAATGTAAGACTTCCGGTGTCAATTCGCTCACCTTAATTAATTCCGCATATTTTGATTTTATAACTATAAACACACGTATCAAATAGCAAATAGTTTGACCGTTTTTACCACACTTTGTTACCTATATATCGGGTAATGGATCGGAAGTCTCGCACATTCACAGAAAATATTCTTCCGAGCTGGAAAAATAAGTGAATAGTGTAACATAATAAAGCATGTTGTCAAAAACGAAAAGTTTGTTCGATGAGCTGTATTTTTTTTTTTTTTTTTGACAAAAATAGGGTAGATTTGAATTGCAACAAGACTTAGGTCGGTGCCCATACAATAAATCATAAAATTAGTCTGTACAGAAAATATTACAATAAAAAGACAAAAAGAGATAAGCTGTAAAACGTCTAAAGTAAGAAAGAAGCGCTCTCGGATGCCCCCCGAGGCGCGTGAAATCTCTCCATTCACGCGCGAGCTGATGGATGAGAGATGCGTGATCTCATATAAGTGCGTTCTCTCGAGACCGCCGGAGACCTCACGAGTAGCTGTGCTACTTACAGAACGCCCACCTAAACCACATTTTCTTTTACTTTTGCCTTCGCACACGCAGACGTGAGATGTTCGCCGGAAAAGGATGAATTCGTTGGCAGTATCTGCTTACGTTCTCAGCTCTGGATGCAGCCGATGATTGTGTTGTAGCACCGACTGCTGTGAGAAACTGTCATGCTTCTTTCCCGATCTGTGATTGAAGATGCCGAGATTCCAGCATTTAAACAGCACTAGTATACCAAATCACAATTATGAATGGAGCTACGAATACTACGACGACGAAGAACCCGTGTCTTTTGAGGGACTCAAAGCACATCGATGTAAGTGTTTGCTGCATTTAGTCCATTAGAGGTTCATTATAGGTTTTCTCCAGTTTGCCTGCTTTTTCTGTGGGACAATGGTAAGATACTGTGATAAGTGTTTAAAAAATGCTAAAAAATAAAAGTTTATCCCGAACTCAGTACTGTAATAGATATTATGCAAATGTTTATGCAAATATCTATAAAAAATAGTGTAAATATATAATTGTTTATAGCTACACAGTGTATTATGACATTAAAACGTAGCATTTATATTAAGACATTGTAAAGATGTTTGCTTTACACAGATATATTTATATTTAAAACCCCCATGCATATCTCTTAAATAGTTGCATGTCGTTTATACATGCAATATGCAAAAACCTTGTCAGTTAAAAGTCTAATATATATATATGTGCTCAAATAAAGTAATTTGGGGTAATGCAAGTAGAGACAGTAACAGAAAAAACATTCTGTTGCATTTGTTCTTCACTGAGCTTTGTTTCCTCCTGCAGATTCCATTGTGATCGGCTTTTGGGTGGGTCTTGCAGTTTTTGTCATTTTTATGTTTTTTGTTTTGACTCTTCTGACCAAAACAGGAGCACCACACCCAGAGTAAGTATATATATATCAATAATCTGTGAAATATCAGTTCTGGTATCAGGCTTTGTGGCAAGGACAGGACAGAACAGACCAAACAAAAGTGCAGACAGTGTAAATTCCCAATCGGTCAATTTATCTCTCTTAACATCTGCACCACAAGCACGATGTACTGGACCAAGCCAGCATTTCAGCATGATTTTTTTTGTTTCCCGCCGCCTGCATTTTGGCCACCTAGCTGCCTCATTATTCTTGGCTTCAGAGAGAGCTCTCTCTGTGTGTGTGTATGTCCGTGTTTGTGGCTTTCCTCGTTCTCATTAGCTCTCCGCTAGGTCAGTGTCTCTGATGTAACACATCTTTAGACCAACAAAGATTCTTTTCAGGAAACTTTGATCAAATCTGAAATCTTGGTCCAATTAGCATAAAGTCTGGCAACTTGAACCTTCATAAACTATATGAAATATAAGCACTGCAGCAATAATTTCATGTTGTTTTAATCTATCCTTGCATCTGTCTTGTCGCATGCTCATGTTTATTAATACGCTCAAATGCACCCATATGCATGCACATACACAAACACAACAATTATCTCTGTCTGTGTTCTAATAACCAAGCAGAATTCATTTAAAAGCAAATTAATGCCCTCTTTCTGCATTCAAATGTATTGGGCAAATAATTCTAAGGGCATTTATTGTTTATTGTGTAATTACACTCGGTTATAATAGTGCAGCACTATTAGTCCCCAGCCTCTGGTCTAATGGAGCAGTTGAGAAGCTTAGGGGCTGGGCTGACAGTCTGTTTAGTGCTCTTTTAATTAAACTGCTCTATAGATGTGAGTCATGCATTAACACAGACCAGCAGAAACCTCTTACAATCAAGATCATTGAAAAGAGAGGATAGGAATATGTGCTCCCATACACACACACACAGGAGGAGGATAGAATATAAGATGAGTGCACTCCCATACTCCAGAAGCACCGGTGCTCATTTCACCTCTATTAGAAAGAGAAAAATAGCTGTTTAAACCTGGTGATGAGGCTTTGAGTTCAACGCTCCCGTCTCATTCCCTCAGAGCCACCGAGCCTTATGAGAAACGAATGCGTCTCACAAGCTGCGCCGAGGGTCTGGGCCACCAACGTGAGGCAGACACCCGAATGAGTCTCTCTCGACCACTGCTGGAAGAGTCGCGCTCTTTTTTTCACTGTTACATAAACGAAGAAGAGCGAGAAGGAGTCAGGGCCACTGCTAGTGCCGCCCATGGACGTGCTGGCAGCGGTGACTCCAGAGACCAAGTGGAAACCGTTGGCCTAATTGTGCAAAGCATGGTCATGGACACCAGGGCGGAACGAGAGGCAGCGCTCTTGGCGCATTTTAACATCCCCAACTTCGTCAACTCAGAACTAAACTCTGCGCTGGGGGAAGATGAAGATTTACTACTGGGTGATCCACCCATCATAATGGAGGAGGCTCGTCCACGCTGTACCCATCATATCATTGACTAATCCACCAGTTTAAAGATGGCCTTTTTCAATCATTATGGCTCCATTATTGTCTTAAACTCAGCCTGTGACCTCTAATAGTAAAGAGTGATGGTGTTTTGCTTCAAAAGCTCTGCTTTGCAGCGCATGCTTCAAAGCTGAGCTATTTTCTGACACCTGGGGTCTACAGTGACTCATGATGTCAGTCCACAAGATCAAAAAAAGATGGGATTGCACGAATGGGATTTGGCAGATGTGTTCTTGACAGCAGTGACAGCATTCTAAAAGACTTGGGAGAAAATGGCAGATATTATATAAAGACAATGAAATCAAGGACAACAATGCCGTCACCAGTTGTAGGAAGACATTCCAGTACATTGCAATGCCTTATTGGTTCATACTATAAGCATGATTCAAAAAATCTCTTGATGTGCAGTAGGAATATGCTTTATGCAGCATTGTACTTATGTAGCCTAAAGGCAAAATTACTGCAAATTGCCCGGTTCTCTGGACTTGTTCTGTGAGCAAATGCCTGAGTAGAAAATAGCTCGCTGTCTGCACCTGTCAACTAAATGAGTGGCTTTCTGCAGAATACCTGTAGTATACTTGCATACTAACTCTCTGTATTTGTCTCAATACAGCTGTCTGAGCTGCTGGAGCAATTGAATACTTCAGTTCTGTCTCCTGTTTTTTGAACACCTACATGCTAATAAAATTCAGTGCAAATCTTATTGTGTAGCCTGGGCCTGCCCATACTTCCTGTGAGGCTACATTTAATTTCGCGATCAAAGTAAGTTTGGCAAAGCTTTTTCGTTCCCAAAAAAGTGGGAACCAATGAGAAATTAGCTCCCCCACCCCCGGCACGACTGAGGCGGGATGCTCAATTGCTTGCTAAACTCTAATAATAAATAAAAAATAATAACTGATTGACTGTATTACCAGCTACTCTCATATTAATCTGGTAAAACCGGCAGAAATTGCTTGACGACATTTTCCTACTGCTTTAATGAAGCTAGCTACAATTGGTTACGGATGCTTCAGGTTCGTCGCTACGCGTACGTCATCGGAATGAGTGGTCTGATTGGTTGTAGATTCGTCCAGTAGTATACAGAGGCATCTGATGGACACAGGTTAAGCCCGCCTCCCAGAAGGCGGGTAGTAAGGTAGCTTGGCCAGACTAAGCTCCTATGAGCTTTATAGTCGCGGAAGCCAGGCTACTTACTGTGGTGAAACTTTCACATAAATCCCTGACTCTAAGATCAGTAACCCGAGACCAGGTAAATGGAAGGGACAAATCACAACAGTCAGTGCAATACTGCACGATGGATGTGGAGGGAACGCCGCTGCCTGAGAGAGCGTCAAAGTGGTCGGTGTTTATGACTCCCCTCGTTGAAATCAATACTAATCTTAATCCCACACCTTAACACTAAACCTACCAATACAGAAGGAAGTTATAATCTGGCAGGGGGTCAAAATCCGACACTACAGCGGCGCGTCATGGACAGCGAGAGCATCGAGGAGAGTTGAAATCAGGTTAACTTTATGGTAATGAGCTATGACGCAGTTCGGCGGCAACCATTCAGAATGCAGAAGTCCACCGCTTGGCAGGGCGGCAAGAGTGAATTTTGACACTCTCACCTGGCGGCGGTGTGAACGCACGGTTACACTATACCGGAATATTTATCAGCTTATACCACGGCTACTTATCAAAGGAATGGGTTTACTGTCAAAAAAATTTGTGCATGGCTTTTACGATTAAACATACATATTATTTTTTTCAAAACCATGGCTTGGGTGAATACTAGTTTGTGCTCCAGTATAATCAGTCCGCCGAAACTCATCCAGTGAGAAACGTTCCACGGTACAAAAATGAGTGTGAATAAATTTGTTAAAAAAAATGTATGCGTTATTTTTGTGTAATTAATTCATCTAAATTAACACGTTAAAGTCCCAGCCCTAATATACATTATATATATATATATATATATATATACAGGTAAAAAATTAGCATATTGTAATAAAGTTCATTATTTTCTGTAATGTACTGATAAACATTAGACTTTCATATATTTTAGATTCATTACACACAACTGA
>JAUYWG010000051.1:16188406-16206492 GCA_034779775.1 Enteromius afrohamiltoni
GTAATGAATCTAAAATATATGAAAGTCTAATGTTTATCAGTACATTACAGAAAATAATGAACTTTATCACAAAATGCAAATTTTTTGAAAATGACCTGTATAGATTGATCGCTCCGTGCTTTAAAACTTAAAACTATATTTCTTTTGTACTAAATCTGAAATGAATACTTTGATTCTGTGATACTGCTGTTCCATTGTTCTGAGACTGCGTTTGGCTGCTTCATCACGGCCCTCTAGCTCCGCCTCCAGTCGATGTACACGTCTCTCCAATAGAGCTGCAGTCTGGGAGGAATGAGGGGTAGTTGGGGGACGAACATCTAATCCATTATCTTCTGTGCCGGTAGATGCAGCGGCCAAAATCAGGGCTGGCAGGGAGTTTGGATGCCTGCGTTTCAGGAGCTCTTCCATCTGTTTGAGCTGAGACAGGAAATGGAAACATGAGTGACAAATGGAACACAATGCAAGAGGTTCTATTGATGCAGCTAAGGTTAATAAATACATTCAGGAAGTGGAATAGAAATCCATTCATTACTTTTTTGTATTTAATAATTTGATAGATGACAGTGACAGAAAAAGGTTAAGGGTTTGGGAAATCTACATGAGCAACACAACTTAAAGGAAATAGAGAGAACTAAAAGAGAATATAGAACCATTAAACAAATTAAATTTAAGGTTAATAATTTAGTCATCCAGGTGCACATCAGTCAAAAAAAGGAGGAGGAGATGGTAAGCAGAAAATGCTTGGAAAACTGACTATCCAGACAGATGGTCTGTTACTTACAGACACGGTTGGATAATTCCACCTCTTAGCAAACAGAGCACACAGAAGTACGTGCCCTGAATGAGCTGTACCTGCAGAATAAGACAACAAAAGTATGGAGAGTCTGTGTCTGACCTGTCGTTCCAGGTCCTGGATTCTTTTAGCTTCACCCGCTCTCTCTTTTGCCTTTCTTTGTTGCTCATTGGCCCTCTTGCTGACCTCCATTTTTAGCTTTTCCACCTGCTCAGTGAGCCTTTGAGTCTCAGTGGTGGCGGCTCGGAGTCTGGCCGCATCCTTGTCTAGTAGCTCCTGGTTCTCTGCATACCACTGCAGTCTCTTCTTCAGCTCTGTGACTTCCTCTCGATGTTTTTCCTGGAGCATCTTAAGCTCGAAACCTTTATCACCTGCGAGACACATCCAGATGCTTGTTGCCGTCAATATGCATTGCTAAAAACAGACTGCCAATGTAATTCTACCATATTTGAAGCTCTTACCAGAAGTACAGTCAGCGTGAAGTCTGGCTAGGTCCCGCTCTTTCCTCATCATCTCCAGGTCTACATGCAGGGCTTGTTTCTCCTGTTTTAGCCTGTGGATCTCATCTTGCAGTCGCTCTTCCTTTTTCTACACAAAAAGAGTTTTTGCATTAGAAATGCATCTGAAGTTCTATCTACAGTAGGTAGGCAGCTGACTAGGTTTTGGAAAGGCTTTTAATATTACCTGTGCAGCTTGTACCTGACTTGTTAACTCCGCAATGTTGAAGCTTTGGTCAGCAGTGCTCTTCCCTCCAATGGTTCTTTGAATGCTGTTCATGTTCAATCTGTCCCTGAGGAAGGAATGAATATGTATTGCTTTTATATGAGCTGCTGCAAAGAGCAGCATTAATAGTAATAACCTGCTGTGATATGTTTTAGATCACTCTACCGAGACACTTTTAGAGCACTGACCTGGTGAGAGCAAGCTCAGTGAGAAGTCTCTGGTTCTCCATGAACAAAGCCTCCTCATTTTGTTTGCTTTGAGCTTGTAGCGCTTTCATTTGCAGATAAAGCTTCTCATTCTCCTTCACAGTTAAAATCATCACAAAGAATGTTCAGAGATGTTTTGCTTAACCTATTTGTAGTATATGAATGCTAATGACCCAAATATATTCAGCACATGTATTACTCTGAATATGGTTCCAGATAGAAAATTAATTGGATTTGGTTTCTGGAAAGGCTATGAGTTCTTCTGTAATTACAGAAAATGTGAGAAGTAATTATCATAATTATTCTAAATATTAGTAATAGTGTAATTTTAAAAGAACTGTTTAATTACATGCCTCATTATGCTGAAAAAATGATCTAAAAAAATGAGTTGTGTTGTATCATTCACTGACATTCGTAAGATCTATTCGTAATAAAATATTTAGGGATAGGGATAAGAAAATAAAAGGTATATATAATGAATGCATGTCTTTCAGCATGCCTTATTCTAATACATGTCTGAAAATCAGCAGAATCAGACAAAGTGTGTGTTACCTGATGATAACCCTGAATCAGAGTCTCCTGCTCCTTCATCTCTTTTTCTATCAGCTTGAGTTTCTCTTCAGTCACAGGGTCAGAAGCTTCACCAAAACTCCACTTTCGTTTGTTACTGGACTCCTCTGCATGGTGTAACTATGGAATTAGCATTCAACAGTTCAGAACATAACTTGGATAAATGACACTGAATTGTTTGCTTAGATTTTAGGCACAGTTTTTGTAGCTTTTCCATTTATTTTTAATTTGTTATTGACTTTCCTTCATAGTAGTAACATTTGTGTGAGCCCTTCAACAGCATGTGCTGTCCTCCTCTCAATCAACCTTAATTATCTTTAGTAAGTCCAGACCTTAAACATGTTTAGGGTGCCATTCGACAATAACACTTTATATAATGCGGCATGAATGAATTCTTCTTCTTTAAAAGTTGTTGACAATCACTATTTATACTTCACCAAAATGCATGCCTCTATGTGCCCTGTATTTTGTCTATTTCCTATTGAATACAAGGTTGACTTCTGTTAAGGGTCATTATTTGCTAGTTCAACAAAAAGCACTACCAAATACTGAGCACAGCGTGGCTTTTATTTATCATGTTTTTTTTGAGAGTATTCAAACAAATGCCTAGAATAAACCTTTCCTAATGCATCTGCACTAAAAGCACAGTTTATCCCTGGTAATAGTATTGAAGAGTTTTTCACACAGCATAAAAGTTAAAATCTCCATGGGCAGAACAGCCACAGCAATATGTCTGTAAATAGATGTTATAATTGATTTACCAAAGCATTCATCTGCAAGTATAGACTGCCCTTTTTCCAAATGCACTTATTGCGGAAAACATACAATTTCCCCTACATACATAGAAGAGAAGAAGAGAGCTACCAGACAGCTGAAGGTTTTCTATTGATTTTCAACAAGAAACAAGCCCATATGTGCTTTAAGGCTGGTTAAGTAGGCTAGGCCACAAAAATATATAAACTTGAGTGGTTTTTAAGTCCTCTGTCAGCAGCAGTTCTAAAGTGGTAAACCCGATAGATTCCTGAGGTTTGCATAAAGCCTGAAAACACAAAATTACTCGGTAATGTAGTGATGTAGAGCCATGGTACAGTATACTTTTGGTTATACTATCATTTTTAATATATTTCCTGAATATATCAGGAGGTTTTACAGATACATGGGGGCTTACCTTGCTCTGTAATACATAGTTCTCCTGTCTGAGGGCTGCAAGCTCTTGCTTGTGCTGCTCCTGTAATTGTTCTTCCCTCAGATGGAGCTCTCTCTCTTTTTGTGCGAGCTGGAGACGAAAGCGCTCCAGTGATGAGCGCTCCTGCTGAAAGGTCGAAACACCATCCATCTTCTTTTGCGTGACCTGATGCTGACAGACAGACAAACAGAACAGGACAGGATGTTAATGAGCTTGGAGGATTTGATCCAATGTTCTGATTCAGTCTTAGTTAACTCACTTCTGTCACTGCTTCGGGTGTGATCCTGTCTGCTCGAGGAGGGATGTTATCCTGTAGACTGCTGGCTTCAACCTGATGCTGTAGGTATGAAGCAAAGGACTGCACGGATGCAACCAGTTCACTGCTTAGTCTTAAACTTGTGTCTAAACCTGTAAGAGACGCTCAAAAGTCATTTGAATTTAAGTCATGTTTTACTTATTACTGCAAAATATAACAAAACCATAAAAAATTATTCAGCTATCGTTTTCTTCATTTTGGTAAACATCAATATTTGTGATTAACTGTGACTGAACTGATTAATGCATCTAAACTGAATGTAATAAAAACCACTAACTGACAGCCCTAGTAAATATTTGTATACATAATTGTTAGCATTCAATTTTTAAAAATGCATTTAATTTCAGCTGTCATGAAAATGTTACAATTTGATGAAATGAATAACATTTATAAAATAAACGATAAAAGAAAATAATAAAAGGAATGTTTTTATGCTAAATTAAGTTCATTTTGTTTATTATTCATTCAGTATTTTGAATATTTTAACTTTGGGCTTGAATTTGACAGTTTTAAGTAAGGTACCTTTGACTGTTTGTGTCTGGTTGAGGTTTTGAGTCTTTTTAGGGGGCTGGTTCAGAGTTTTCCTCTGTGTTAGAGGAGATGGAGGTTTAGCAGCTTGGCTGGTTCTGCTGGGAGCAGGTGCTCTGGGTAATGGCCTGCTATCAGGTTTTTTGGCCCTCGCTGATGGAACAGGAGTTTTTCTAGAGTAGGCTGATGTAAACACATTGTTTCTGGCAGGAACCTGAGAAAGAAGTTAATAATCTTCATGAATGTGATTATCTCATACGATGTGAATAAAGAAGCCAAGTAGTTACCCACTAAAATTACATCTAATTTACTTTGCAGAGTCCATGCTTCTATCTTTCTATTTTCATTTACCAAAACTCCAGAAATTACAGGATCTAATTTACAGAGGGAATTCATGAGGCAAATGACTCATAATAGCAGTGTCTCTGACCTGGTGCTTCTTGGGTTTGACAGGAGGTGGTTCCACGGAGGAGCTGTCCTGTTCCTGCATGAGCCGTTTGATCTCCTCAGCGATGCTTTTCTGAGTATATTGAAGGGAGGCTGAATGTTCCTCTCCTGTAAGAACAGCTGCATGACCCCCTCCACAGCCCTCATTAGCAGAACTGAAAGGGCTCCCGTCTGAAGACATCCGTAATGGACTATGATTCTCGCTGCCTCGAGGCACAGCCTCACTGTAATACAAAAACTTCTAAAAGCAACTGAAATGTGAACACACGACTCATATAGTGAGTGAAGGTATCTAGTTAACTCACATTATGGGCTGGAGAGAGAAGCCACGGGTGAATCCATGGTCTGGTCCAATTGGACGCATCAATTCCTCAGCAGTGGGTAAATCTGTGGTACAAAAACAAGACTCTGGTGACAAAAGTTCACATATGCCGGAAACACATTAGCCAATTTTCAGTGGTAAGTACTTAGAATCATTGGGGATTTGGGATTCAATGTGCATGGCTGTGCCCAGTAAGCGGTTACTCTAGGTTTTTAGTGTAACATGATCGTACAGAAATCATTCTAATATCCTCATTTTGTGCTAAAAAAATTATTTGTATTATAATTAATGCAAAAAACAGCAGTGATGCTTAATATTTTTGTGAAAACCATGATATTTATTTGAGGATTAATTCATGAATTCAACAGCATTTTTTTGAAACAGAAATGTTTTGTAATAATGTAAAAGTTTCTATTGTCACCTTTGATCAATTGAAGCCGCGGCCTGTATGTTTTGGCGCTCTATGCATGCGTCTCGCGGCAGATCATTGTAGCTGAAGCTACTTCACTCTGTTTATGTTCATGGTGAACCACACAGGTACTGTGCTACTCCACATTGGTATCTACCCAAACTAGTCTAAACAGTCTGAATATAAAAGACTTATAGGTATACCGTAGTGATTCAGGACAAGCCAAAAACACGGTTTGGAAAATGGATTCATACTGTACTTATTATTTAAATTTTGTATATTTTGAACACAAAAAAGTTACAGACTGCAGTTTTTAATGCATTCTTTCTGAATGAAAGTATACCATGCTTTTAAACTTTTACATTTCCTTCAAGAATCTGCTTGTAAAAGGGCCAGTCTTAATAATACAGTAATGTATTGTTTTATGAGGCAATATAAAAAAAAAAAAATCATGACTTCTGTTCTTGCTTCGGCAAGCTTTACATGGATTTGCTGCCAAAACAAGGCACTGAAAAACATGCGAGAAAGAATTAGCGAGAAATGCCAGAGGCAGTAGTTCAGTCCGCCACCCCCTCCATTCATATTCGATCAGGGTGACAGACCTCCAATAGAAGACTTTGAGATTCCAGGAAAAGTAGTCATTGTGACATCCTCAACAAAATCTAATCGTTTAGAGTCAGCTAGCGGGACTCATGCTTCAAACAAAACCAAAGCTAAAAACCTCACGTCCTCATGTTTCAAGCATAACTGGAAGCATTTGCAGTGGAAAAGCTGTAAATCAAAAGGTTTAAAGCACAGACATGCCCACTGTGACTGGCAACAATTAGCTAGGTACTGAGTCTGACCTGACTCCACAGTGGAGGCAGGCTGAAGTGTAGAGAGAGAGAGGGGAGTCCTGCTGCCCTCAGCTGGTTTGTCCTCACACTCCCCTGCTGAGCTGCTGATCTGCCTGTACGCCTCCTGCAGCGCCTCCATCTCACTGCCTCCACTCTGACCATACGATTGAACTTAGATATGGAGGACAGAATGTGTTAAATCACTTGTTGCAAGATTACTTCAACAATACAAGCTTGAAGCACAGAAACATGTTCTCAAACCTGCAGGTTCCAATGCTGACGTCTCTGTTTGTTTGATGTCTGGCCATTTTTCTTTCCTGGGTGCCAAACTGGGAACTGAAGGAGGCAATGCTCCGTCCGTGGAATTGAGAGAGTCATGCAGTGACACTAGGACATAAGAACAGCCTTTCACCTCCTGACATGATGACCATTCACAACTTTACACACTGTAAATTCTAAATTGCTGTTTACCTTTAGCCAGCATCCCTTGTCTTTCAGGTTTCTGAAAATAAGAGAGAAGGAAATGGTTAAAATTAGGGGGCAAAAAATTGCATTATGTTGTATATTCTGACACATATTGCAAATGTAGCATAAGGTGTGAAAAAAATAAATAAATAACTAAAATAATAAAATAGTAAACAAGTTAGAATTTTTGACATATGGACATTAAATGCAAATTAGCATGCGCTATAATTATTTTAATGTTTTTCATTTAAGACCATTTTGTACTGTCCCTAATATTGTATTCCTAATACTCCACACATGATGCAACAACTAACATTAACACTTTCAAAAAAAAATGTAAGTGTTGTTGACAACTCTTTTGCGATGTCCTAACACCCGAGATCAGCACACAATGCGCCCCTGTCAGCTAATGATCAACTCACAATTTAATGAACCAATTCATTTTAATGAAAGGTTAAAACAGCTCATCTGACCCACACATAATAATACAAGATTTAGCCTTAATGCATTCATTTCAGGTCAAATGACAATTCGTAGTAAATTTAAAATTATTTAGTTTAGGCGACTGAGGTGAAACCCGAACAAAGCAATTTGTTAGCTAGCTGTTCAATTTACTTTGTTAAAATAAACTTTGATGCAATTTTAAAACGCTTTTCAATACTGATATGATTATACCAACATAATTGTCTAGTCTGGCAAAGGATCCTTCAAAAATACGAAAACCACTTTTAATATATGCCAATAATATATATTTCATGAATATATAGCCTATATTCAAAAATTGCATTTATTTTAGTTATTTGGGTGGGGGGTACTTTTTATTGTGTGTGGCCACCACCGATGACCATTTTTGACCTAGGAAAAAGCCTGCCCCAGCATACCCCGTGAGAAGTTGACTGACATAATGTAATTAAAAAAAAAAGCTTTTCATAATCCAAAAATATGCCTATAGTAATTACCTTTGTCAAATGTAATATTAATTTAGTATTAACTAATTTTGTAATTAAGTATATTAATATAATGAATTACTATTGGTGTTTTAGTGGGAATGTATTAAAACACATTAAATATTTACTAATGCAAAAATAAAAAAAATGAATAAAAAAATTGTTATAAATACATAACAAAAAACATAATAAGTCAACCATTCAATCTCCATCTTTTACTTCTACTTTGATTATTTGTACAGCACTTTAAATATTGTTTAATATTAACATTAATATCAGCCAGCATAAAATGCAAAATGCAGATAGAGACCCGCATGTGCATCTATGCATGTCTAGATTACTCGCTACTGAATTCACTAGTTTTTAAGCCAGAGCTCATTTTATAGTGTATTAAAAATGTATATTCACCATATCCCGAGGCACCTCGTCACTTATCCCACTGGCCTCTTCCTCAAAATCTTCGCTATACGAAGGCGATGCTGACAGAGAAGCAAAAGTGTTTTATTGCTTCGGAAAGCAATAACAACAAAACACATCCCTTTCAAATTCTCTCTGCTTTGCTCTTACCAGCAGAGTCTTTATTATTTCTCTGTCCTTCTTCATTTGTTGAATGCATTTCTTCTCTTCTGAAAGGAACACATTGAAACTAAATTTAAAGAAAGGACATATGCAAATACTCCTTCACAGAAAGCATCCTTGGAATTCATTATATCTTAGTGCACCTTTGTGGGCTGGTGGGGGTGGACGGATCCTCATCTTGATTCACGCTAGGATAATCAATGGAAGAAGAGAACTCTTTTCTGAGGTTGGATAAAAACTTGCTATTTTCATCCTCTTCCAATGTATTCAGCCCTAAAACACCTGCACTTGATATATGCTTCATAACGGACACCACCGCGGTATCTGTGAAGAAGCAATTACAGGTCACACACACACACACAAAAAAAAAAAAAAGAAGTTGTGATGAAATAGTTAAAGAGACTGACCATCAGGCTCAAGACTGTCTCTGCTAAAGATGAGTTGGTCTCTATTTCCTTCATCCTCAAAGAATAGATCCTTCGGCTGTTCTTCATCCACCTCCTTAATAGACGGAGTCTTCCTCAGAGACTTCAGGAAGGACTTTCCGGTTGATGACATTCCTGCAAGTCAAGGAAACAAGTATTAGGCCATTTTAAGTACAACATACTGTAAAAATTATTATTTCCCCTCTAAATTGAATCACTTTTTTTTTCACTAGCCACTGAATAGAAGCAATTTAGTAACATGCGTTTCTGAGAACTGTCAAAACATACAAAAGAATGTCTACATTGTTCTTCTAAAATTCTTAATCCACTGTTTGATATACTGGCCTTCTACGTGGCGCATTATTATTCAGAACAGCACATATTCAATTAACTAGACATCAGAGAAATGGCACTACATGTTCTTCAAACGGGCACTATTGCAGGGATTTGTTTACAGCAAAAACTGGTGCCTGCAAACACCGCAGCTGTATTACATATAACCAAAACAAAACTCTGATCTGTTGTGCTTAATTACTGCATATAATTCTGTATTGAGGCAAAGTTATGAAGAAATAAAAGGCAATAATGGTAAGTAAACAGAACATTAAAAATCGAAATAATTTACGGATACCATCTTCTCTCTCGACTGAATCAATAGCATTACTTTCCACAGACAACTCTTCAGAGCAAGAGTAAATGGGACTCTTGTGTCCTGATGTACTGGAGATGTTGGAGGGCACTGGGCTTGGCGTGCAGCGAGAGTCTTCCTCTGAGACCCTCTGCTCCTCTAAAGAGTAACTACGTTCAGGTGATAGCATCTTCTCATTTACTGCATCATGTCCAGGACTGGTGTTGAGGGATGCCCTCTGATTGGGCAGCTGGCTCACCGTATCAAGTGCTTTGCTACGAGGTTTAGGGGTGGGTTTAATAGGAGCTACAGTTTATAAGGGGAATAAACAAAGAAAGAAAAACAACATGAAAGTTCATAAAGCGGGTATACCCCACCAAATGAGAGTATCAACTTATACACTGATCAGTAAAAAAGCTTTAACCAGCTAATCTAAATGAGTTATTTTCAAGTCTGAAATCTAAAAGAAAAACTAAATACAGGACACACGTTAAAATCCATTTAAAATACTAATACGTAACACACCTAAAAAGGTGAAGTGTGTAGTTTTTAATTTTACAATACTTTAAAGGTGCTATATGTATGTTTTTGACTCTATTAAAGCATAAAAATACTGTAATATGTTTGCAAACGTTTTTAAAAAAAAAGCATTTTTTTGTTTTTCTGAAAAACAATGCTACAGTCAGTTATTCTCCTTTGAAAATGTGAGTTCTGTGTCAGACACAGTGTATTTTTTTCAGTCATGGAAGCCTCTGAATGAAAAAGGTCACTTCCTGTTGGCGTTGTCAGCCTCTGAGGGGAAGGGGCCAGGTGAAAAAAACCTTCAATATTTAGTTTTTAGGTTGAAATTCCGTGTTTAACCACTAGTCAACCTCTATTATGCCTTTTCAAATATGATATTTCATACAGTGTGTCATGTAGCTGTATCATATTTGCATAATGTCCGCCCACGTTCTACGTCGCAAACTACTTGCCTGGCCCACAAACAGTACAATTTCCACATGGATTATGTAACGGGTCTCGAACCCAGGTCTCCGGCATGGGAGGCGGGCGCTCTAACCAGTACCTGCACCTCACCTCACTCACCGTTACAATTACATCATGTCAAGAAGACGCTGTATCCTGCACTGTCATTCAGTTATGGCAATGGGTGTTTCATTTTCCAACACATGCTGTAGAGGTAGACCAATCATAAAAGACTGTGCCATCTGACCAATCACAGCGGTGAGGGCTCATGGGAAGGGGTTTAGACAGACTGAATCTTCTAACTGCTTCATACGAGTTGTTTATGCATCATTTAGAAACGGGGTAAATTTTTTGTTTTTTGACCTTGCATACATGTAAACCTGTTTTAAGAGATTCCTAAAGCAATATCAGCAACCTTTAAAATGGCATAATAGGGGCACTTTAAGGAAAACTGTTTGAAAACAATATTTTTTGCAAAAACTACACACTTCACCTTTTAGGTACATCATCGACTAATGAACAAGATGTACCCAGAGACGGGCTTTCTCTGTGTCTGGACTCCACTTGAGGGTCCACAGCTTGGGACTTTTTAATTTTAGTAAACGTGCGTTTAGTGGCTTTTTCTGCAAAAGTGATGGAAAAAGAGAAAAGCAGAATGAAAAAGACAGACTGCACAGACAGGACGATTATGTCAAATACAAAGAAAGAAAAAATTACTACAGCTTTATGGATAAAATGTGAAATTGGACAAATGACAGTAAGTGGTCCCTCTGGGGCAGACTTTTTCATCTATTGAAACGCTAAACAGTAATAGCAGCAAATGATACATTGCTGTGAGCAGCACTTCAGAGGTTCAAGGAAAAGTGAACAAAACCTTCATTCTAGGTAATATTGCTATTTATCAGACACAAGACTTGTTTACTGCTCAGACAAAACACTGTGTGTTATAGCACACTTGTTGTACAGACAACTTGACAATATTTTGTACTTTCTGACTATCAAGCTCTTTTCTTTTGAAGAAGCAAATTGATCACAGATTACTGCATTCCTGTTCAAACGTTCAGGGTTGGTGGTATTTTCCATGTTTTTAAATCTGCCAAGAAAAACATTTTGAGAAATAAGTAGTGTTTAATGCAGTAAACACCACCCTAATCACTGAGCGACTTGATGGCAGAACGATACACAATTAGTTGTAGCATTTTCCTATTATACCACACCTTACTGCTGATTAGATATAAATGCACTTATGATATCCAAAATACTTTCCCAATATTATGATAAATTGCTTTATGTTCCTCATTTGTGAGTCAATTTTAGATAAAGGTCTCTGCTAAATAAAGACCTGCAAAGTCAATTTACACGCAAGCAAGTGCAAAGGTGCTAGGAACCCCCCCCCCAAAAACCAAACCTATTAAGTGCACCTCACTTAACGAGAATAAGACAATTCCTACAGTGCAGAAGTAATTACACTGCCTAAATGACTAACATCAGGTGAAGACTAAATCAGGCCTAATCATATCAAAAAACACATTCATCAGTTCCTAGTTCATTACCTATTATTTAGAATTATGATATGCAAGCCAACAACATAAAACAACAATAGTCAGTTATTCTATTCAATGCAAGTTAGAAAAATAAATCAATCAATCGAGCTATGTGCAATTTAGAAACAAACGCAGGATCTTTTTTAGGGACCCTTGATGAGCATCTGCATCTTCAGATGATTTTGCATTATTTCTATTGTCTACAGCTTTGTGCTTGCTGTCCTCAAGTGTACAAAGTATAAACTACAATATTTGTTCCTAACGTTATTATTTGGCAGATGCACGTTCCTATTCAAATGCACACAATAAACTTCCGACAAGAACAGCATGCATGCATGGAAAAAGCTTGCTCAAATGAGATCTCAGAAACTCTCAAGGTCTGAACTATAAACCTTTGGGGTTCAAAGTCAGGCCAAAGATTACGCTAAAGCTTTGGTTGCTGATTTTAGCCAAGCTCCTTTTGTAACTCCAGCACTCACCTGGTCCCTCTTCACTGTCCTCATCATCCTGCCACCACGGCACAGACACTGAAGCCTTCTTCACTGGCCTGACAGGTGCTTGTCCCAAGCTGTCAAGAACACTGGTGCGTCTGGTGCTGGAGCCCAAATCAACAGAGTCATCAGAGACAGACTGGAGAGAGAAAAAGCAGAAATACAACGTTAACGTTACAACAGAATAACATTTACCTAGAATACCGTGCTCAACAATAACGCAATGCATTTTGCCTTTCACTTAATACACTATACATTTTATACCACAAGAAGCATAAACTTTCTAAAGAGTTTAACTTAACGAAATATTGTACCTCTTTCAAGAACTGCTCAAACTGCTGATCCAGCTCCTCTTTAGTCAGTCTATGAGCCATAATTCACTGAAACATTGCGAGACAAACGTATTAGAATTAATGGTAAGTTTTATATACAAGCGTTATTATAAGAATAACCGCATACAAACATTTAACGTAAACAAAGTGAAATCACATTGATACACAGCCTACAACGAGAAAGCATCTGGAAGAGAGACAAAAAGTCTCGTTGCTCGCGCTGCATTATAAACAAACAGACTATTATCGAAGAAAGAGAAAAATATTATCTTAAGTTATATTGTTGCGTGTTAGTCTAGGTTTCGTTATTAGCCCGCTAGCTCGATTGTTATGGCAACCGAGCGACACGTTCAGCCTGTTAGGAAAACCTGGAAGCAAAACACTCACCCATACAGGAGTTGGAAAATGGATATGTAGTAAATCATTTAACTTTTTAGTTAATAAAAAATTGATGCTGTGTACCATAAAGTTTCCCGCTACAATAACCGGGGGATTACTGACAGCTTATTGGCCATGTTACGTCACATGCTTCCGAAGATTTGATTGAGCGGTTCATTTCCTTGTGTCTGGGTTGCCATGTTGGGGAAAGACCCGTCTTTATTACTCAACACGGACGCTAAGTTTCATAATAGTTAGTCATGATTATTATTTTTAATGCTAAAATAAAACGGAGTGAAGTGGAGTGAGAGAAAGAGAGACCAGGAAATCTCACATTAAAGTAAAAAAAAATATATATAATTATAATTATATATAATTTATTTCATAATTTCATCTTGAGAATAAACATATTTTACTCTCTTTACACTCTTTTACATATTTAAACTTTGAAAATAAACTTAATGCAAATAAGAAATAAACATTATTTAAATATTACATTTAATTATTTATTCAATTTAATTATTAATTCAATTTATTTAATTAGCTATTCAATTAATTTAATACATTTTTGAATCTGTATATTTAAGTATATTTTAACAAAAACAAATTATGTTGTATAAATGCTCTCAGTATAACATTACTGACATTTGTACACATGTACACATTTTTTTTTCTCACATTGTTTTCAGTTCATGCTGCTCAGAATGCATTTTCAGTTTTACTATGAACCTATTATCTTGGGACAGTATGTTACCTTACTTGACAAATTACGTTAGCGATAGACTTTGTGTTGAGAGTGGAGTGACAGTAAAAACAACAATATATATATGAAAAAGAAAAAAAAGAAATATATATATATATATATATATATATACATATATACATATACCCAAATGTTATTATTTTATTTATATATTTAAAATAATAATAGCTTACTATTCGTTAACCATCTTGTACCTTTAAAAACTGCATGGAATATTTAATATTTCAGCATTATGCTTTATTGCTTTTGCATTACAGATGATCAAACACCTCCCTCCTTTTAAATAAAGTTTCCACTCACCGTATCATTAATCAATGCATTCCAAAACCACTTACTATTCAAGTCCTCTTCTGACACAGTGTCCTGTACCGACCACGAGTCACCCCCAGGGGCAATATTGCTGCACAAATCCAGGCACTCTTACCTGCTCAAGTTTTGCATACAAATATTGGGCTGAAACATTTGAAGACAGCAAATAATAGTCTCCCCAAAAATATAGACAGTTGCAGCTGCTGCTACTGCTTCCATCTAAAATATTATTTCATAATCGAGCATGTGCTGTATGAATGAACCTTAAGTGAGTGAAATCATAAAATTCCCTCATTCATCGAACATCATTTGCCTTGTCATTTTTGTTGCATTAGCCCCCTGATGGTTGCCCGAATGGAACAATCAGCAAAATCACTGCTGGGAATATAAAAAAAACTCAAATCTAAGAGCATGGTTCAGGCTCATCTTTGTTTCAGATTTTTCTAAATGGATGCTTAACGCATTCTAATCGTGACCCTGGTGTCATCAAAGCTCTATCTGACTCTGTCTGAATGAGATAAGTAAATGAGTGATTAGAATGTGAATGCTTCCCTCCTCCCTCGTTTCTCATGTAAATGCGCACCCATCATCCACCAAATGCACCCTATACCTTAATGAAGGCAGTGTCCTCTCCCATCGACTTGACATTGGGATGCTGGTGTGCTCGCTGATAGGAGCTGGACAGGATCACCCCGTCCACCCCACCTTCACCGTAATTCATATTCATGCAAGAGCCTGTTAATATTTTGGTGGGGTGGGCATCTCGAAAAGGAGGGGCTCCATTACAGATAATTGGACTGACCTTCAGTTGTATTTCAACGTCATACAGTACACTGACATTGACTGTCCTTTTGCAAACTTATACATTTAAAAGCCACACGGAGTGCATTTCATCAGGTTTAGCTGTTTTGGAGATGGCAATGGCTCTGAGAATAATTTGTAGAGTAACTTTGAATTCGTCCATCGGTTGATTACTCATTTTTTACATTCTGTAGCGATATGTAGTGCTATCCTTTTAGCAAGGTACATCAACTTTTCCATCCTGATATACGGAAGTGTTTTCAGAGATATATATATATATATATATATATATAAAATAAATAAATATATATATTGCAACATTAAGTTTTTAAACATTTAAATTTAGTTTTACGTTGAACTAAAATATAGAAAACAGACATAAAAATACTTAAAATGACAAAAACACAACAAAATGACTAAAACAGAAAACATGCAATTCAAAAGTGCTTCAAAACATTAATCATACTAACTATAATAGTATCTCAATCATACTAAAATAAAACCACCATCTTTTTTTGTTATTCAGTCATAGTTTAACATAATTTATAGCAATACTTAATCATTTTAAATCGAAATACATTTTCTATTTATGACAATTTATAAATATTTTAAAAGTAATAATTTATAGTCACTTTCGTGTCCACTTTCCGGTCTCAGTTTTAAAGAAAAGAAGGATATAAACGTAGATTCCTCCTTAAATGTGGTTTAGATAGATAGAGGAGTGGTGAAGAAAAATGAGCCTGCACATGTGAGAAGAGATGAGGCCCATTAGACACTAAGGCTGGCAGTCTCTCAGACATCATCTCTTCACTCGTGCTCTTCTCCTGGCCGATCAATTACTACTGCCTCCTGAAACGCTTTGGCGGGGGACACTCAAGTCTGGCAGCCCGCTTCATCATCAGCTTTCTGGGCTCGTTGCCCCAGGCCCATTTCTGCCACAGAGAGGAGGGGAAGAAGCTGTTTATGATGGTATGAGTGGGGACTTTGGCTATTGAGACGTGTGAGTCTGCTCCTGACGTGACACTGAAGTCTGGGGTGCAGACACACACACACACACACACAGTCACTATGATTCCTTCTTAAATAGACTCATGTAATCTATCTCATCTAATCTCATGATCTAAGTTTTTAACCCCTTCTTTTCGATTTCACTGCATCTGTTGATGAAAACCAAGTGTTTTGAGAGAATAAATAGAGAATTATGAGGACTGGGCCGGGAGAACTTTAACTTTAAATATACAGGGATATCTGAAGTCATGTTTAGGAGCACTTTTTATTTCATTTCTATGTAATACAAAATGTAAGCATTAATATTTAAGAGCAGATTTCAACCATGGTCAAATGGTTACAATTTAATAAGGGGTTGTCTAGGGCAATGTTTTTTTAAACAGGGGTTTAGGGACCCCATGGGATAAAAGAGAGTGCTAAGATTCCAAAGAAAAGTTGAGATAAATATATGAGTAAATAAATAAATAAATTAATAGAAAGAAACACTATAATGAGTATGATACAATCCAATAATTTTGGTCTTTACATAAATACTGTATAGATGCTTATTAGATTTTACAGGTCCCCTGTATAATCATATTTGTTGTTTCCTAATCCTCTGCTCTTTGGTGGTTATCACACAATAATCCACATGTATGCAGCAAACAGAGCATAGAAAACCTGGCTAGGCTGGCAAAGCTGGTTGTTCCATCTGGTCTCTAAGCCTGGTCAGCTAAGGAAGGGGTCAAAACACCTCTAAAACCAGCTGGCTGATCAGCAATGGCCAACTAAAACAGCCAACCAGCCCAGTCTGGTTTTGGCTGTACCTCTCCCGTGGCCTCACGTGACAGAAAAACGACCAATGCGCAAGGCCTACTTTTCATCTACTCTTTTATTTATACTTTATATATCTTTCCAGATTCTTTTTTGTAGCACAGAAGTGTGCATATAAAGATGCAGCTTTGTTCATTCTGCTTGCGTTGAAAAACTGTACATCCCTTATGTTCCAGAAGGGGGCAGGATTGCTCTATGCGAGTGTTTTCAGCTGTGACAAACCTCACCACTAGAAACAGCCACACTTGGCTTCTGTTCATCTTTCTGCCCTCCTCTATCTATGGGATTTAGGTGTAATCCCCTGTGCATACAAACCTGCCTTCCAAACTCCTCCTTTACCCACCAAAGTATATCTATCTCAAGACCACTACAAAACACAGCCTACTACGAGAAAATAGAACTGCAATATTTAATATTGCTAATTATCTTCACAGAATCACTTCATTTCTCAGAGGCCCTTCGTCTAAAACCCTGTCTCCAGCGAGCCATCCTGCCCTCGACGTTTCACGAGCGCTGGATTTTCAGATGGCACATTATCGTGTCTCCTCATTGACCAGCACTTTGCAGCTCACTGTCCCATCATCCCTGGGTAAAGAGTGAGATGGGCTTCGAGACACCGAGCTGGAGGGTGGCCCTGACTCTGGGAGGGACTCTGCACAGTAATTCTGGAGAGGAGGGTACAAGAGGCACAGACGCACTGCTCTTCAGAGGAGAGGAGGAGAGGCACATTAATCATCCCAAGACATCTGTTCTTTCTGCTGCTTTAAAATTCTGTCAAAGCGCTCTTGACTTTCCCCCTATAGCTGAACAAAAAAATGTTAAAAAGAGAAAGAAGTGGTGGAAAAAAATACTAAAATTGTCATCTTTTTGCCCTGGACATACTGAGTGAAAATGTTAGATCTAAGTCTATGATCTTCGCAACTCATTAAATTCCCATTTATATGTATGTGAGTCACTGACAGGTAGACTGTAGTGAGCTTTTAAAGTAGGTGCAGTGATTAAAATAATCAGTTCATCCAAAAATACCTCAAATTATCTCAAATTTCGATTCAGAAGATTTGGAATGTAGTCACAGAGTTGTTTGGAACAACAAAAGGCTATTAAATAACAGAAATACTTACAATTTACATCCACCATAAAACGAAATATGTGAAACTGGTATGCCTACTATTAATTATTTATTGGCTATACATTATTAGATTCTGTAAAAAGTGATTCTGTTTGAGTTGTCACACGCACCAGATCACGTGAGGTCACGAGGACCCGGAAGTAACCTCACGCGGGTATTTAAGCAGGAAGTA
>JAUYWG010000051.1:16206731-16222973 GCA_034779775.1 Enteromius afrohamiltoni
TGAGTAGTGCTTCAAACATAAATGCAGGCCTATTCAGGCCCATCTTCTTCACCTTATGCAAATAACACCATTCATACAGTAATACATATAGTCATAACACAATGAAATACTTGAATAAACGCAAGGCAATGAAGCATGTCATTTCCTTTTCAGTAGTGCTAGTAAAAGCTATATGTATTTATGAAAGTTAATGATAGATTTCTTATCATATAAATTGGGAGTTTGTTGTCTTATGGTAATGTATTTTAAATTAGAGGCACATTAGACAGTGATGAGCTATCTTTGACACTTAAGACATTTAGCAATATGTATTCTCAGTTCAGTTTTGGTGGCATTGTTGCTTCATTGCTGTTAAAGTATCACCCAAATCCCTTAAACATTTAATAGGACACTTTGGCTCCATTATGAGAAACTTCAAGTATTTTTTAAATGTGGTGGGAGAGTTTTAATAATCTCAGACTGAATGCATTTACGTAGAATGTCACACTTCTTCTGTCCATTAGTAAGCATTACTCATTATCTGTCACTATGCACATGCATATACACAGGCAGATGTTTACATTATACAAAACTGCTGCATAATAATTTATTGTCAGAAGTCTACCTTTTTTAGATTTGGAGAAGTACAATTGTATTGCATTTGCATTAATTAAAGCAGAATTAATGAATGTAACCCTGTAACCTTTCTTCAAGGAGGGATTTTAATCATCTGAAGTACATTAGAATTAAATATGAAATGTGTAATTTTCCCACCACTACCAGCACTAAATGGATTTACTAGATATTTTAATGTTTCCTGAATATTCTATTGGTCGGACAAATTAAAATCACTGATTGAGCCACTGTCGATCTGCTTGTTGTCTATGCTGTTTGGGAAAAGCATCAAACAAAAACATTTTTTAGCTGTAAATACTAAGGAGATTAGGCTGCATGAGCTGGGCAAGAAAAATGTTTTAACAAAGAAAAACTTCTTTACTTTAAAGCCTGTATTTATAATTGATATGACCAAATAGGCAAACGTTAATCACATTATTGTGAACTCTAAACGTCCCCAGGACTAGTCCACATTCAGTTTCATGGAGGAAGTTACAAAATTGTTTTATGGCATGTGATGGAGAGAATAAAAAAGAGAAGTGGAATAAAGTGGGCTATAGAAAAGAAAAACTCAGAAGTGAAAGTTCAAATATTTAGTAAACTGAAAGTGCAAAAAGGCTCAGCTGGAGAAACAGTGGAAGCAAATGTGGTAATACAGGTTTTTTTTTTTTTAATAAATGTTTTGGTTCTGGTGTCCTCTTAAGTAACTGATGAGAGAGGCCCCTAACTGAAATGTTCTGGGAGGATTATAGTGCTCTGATACGTAGATCTCCTCGATTTTGTTCTTGTTCCTGTTGAACTTCACAAGGACTCTGTCCATGTTGCTTAGTTTGTTATGTGGATCATAGTATTTTCTCACTTCATAGGGAAGATCCTCAGAGTGTTTGTAGTGAAGGTTTCCTATGGTGAAGTACATATAGGTGCGTTTGTCCTCCAGCGGAGGGAGCAGGAACTGACTGTTATGGAACACATGGAACCCAAACTGTCCAGCCACAGGGTTACAGAGAGCTACCATGTTATTGTCAATGCACGTTTTCACATACCACGTAATTAAGGCAAGACCATGACGAGGAGGTGGATATCCAAACCCAGTGTCCTTCAGCTCTTCTTCAGTATTTAATGTTTTGATGGCGATGACCAAAATGGCAAACAAAAGGCTGAAATGAGTTGCCATCGTTGGATAAAGTCTGCAGGGAGAAGGAAAGCAATTTAAGATTAAAAAAACGTAAAACTTTACCATATTTTCTTCCTTAAAGAACAACTGCATATTGAATAAAGACATGATCTAAATGATTCCTTAAAAGAGTCTATTTTATTATTTATTAGTAATTGGTTTGGCAATGAATTTAATATCAATACATACCCCCAAAAAATTGTTTTGCCAATTTCTTTTGCCAAAATCAATTACCACTTAATGGCACAATATGAAAAATGTAATATTGTTTTGTCTAAATGCAGTTGTAAACCAATTTCGAGAGAAAGCGCGGTCGAAATACAACCAGCCGCCAACAATCGCATCCCAGTTGCTAACAATCAGCTATTATTACTGCCTCCTGAGTTAGCTAATCAGGCCACTAATTCCACTATAAATAAACCAGTTTCCTACCCTTCAGTATCTTGCTTTACATCCCCTCCTCCTCCTCCCCCCTCCTCTATTCGCTCCTTCCTAGGGGGCACGCAGGGTTCGAGCCGGCCTCACCCTAGCTAGAGTTATCATTACTAGGGCTCGAGGTTCACCGAACCCCCGGCTCGCCCCCGACAGCACGCCTGTAACGCTCAAAGCCAGGACAAGGGCTGTGACAACGCCAAACTCGCTTTATTATTATTGAGGAAGCGCAAACTCTTGAAATAAAAATAACACAAAACACTAAAAACTAAAACCATTTTAAATGCCTAAAAGTTAATTATGAAAAATGTATTTGCCAAAACCAATTACCAAAAAACGGCAAAATTACCAATTAATGTAAATATACATAAAAAATGTATATTTTTCATGCCATAAAACATTCATAAAACAATTTAGTAACTTCCTCCACAAAGCTGAAAGTGGACTTTAGACCTGGGTAGGTTTACAGGTTATGGAAATGTGATCAACAGTTGCCTACCTTTGTTCATATAAATTACAATATGGGCTATATTATATATTTTTTGAAATGGAAAACAAAAAATGGATATTCTAAGAATTGTTAAATTAACAATGACTACATTTTTAATTTAAATGAAAAAAAAAAACAGAGCAACAATTAAATATTCAATATTGTCTGATATCAATTCAACACTGGCAACTGCAGATAAATAAAATTCTAAAACAATCAGATAATTGATGTAGTACTTTTCATTCAGCATCCCAAATTTATTGATTTGGAAATTAAATTATAAGCAAAAAAAAACTTCTTGCAAGTTTTAACACTTGTTTTAAAATATCTTGGCAAATATACTGTCAACAATCTTTTTATTTTCGTTATTTTCTATCACCCAATTTTATCATGTTGGCATCAGAATATTGTCTTGTACCTGCTGGTGTTGTTACATATGCAGACAAACATTTCCTTCCCAATTTAAACAGGAACAGACACTTCTTCTAAATTTCTATGCGAATAAAAAAACTTGCATCTCATTTACAGTTTTTGAAACCTGTGCTGAGGTGTTTAAAACAAAGAATAGCAGCGAAACCATTCTGGATTAAGCGGTATTCATGTTAATTTACCTGAATGAGTCAGCAGAACGTGGGTGTGGAATGTCTTGAGGAGGCAGTGGATATTTTGGGACTAACTGCGTTCGTACAGATTCTGTTCAGAGTATGTGGGCCCTTAGTTTTCTGCTGCAATGTTTCGCCCTATTTTAGGGGAAGTGGTTAAATATGTGAAGTCTACATGACAGATGCGTTCTGCCCTGTTGCCCGGTCTCAGTTCCGGATTATGAATTATCAAAATGCATTCATCTTAATCCTAACAGCTCCGATTCAATTCAAAACATGACAGCTGTGAAATTAAAACACATAATGTCGACTGAAAAGAGAGAAAACACACTTCTTCTTTCCTACTGAAAAGCAAATATGGCATGCAATAGCCTACAGGTGATCTGTGCTTTGAGATTTTTTTCCTTCTGCAGGTGGAAAGTACAGTTTCTGCTCACAGATTGTCCAAAGTACCTTTAAAGTCAGCTCACTCATGGAAAACCCCAAGGCAGCTATTTTTAGTGCAACTCTTGAAAGCATCTTTAACCAAATCCGACAACAATTGTATCAGATTCATCTTAAAAAATGTACCCCTCTCAAGGAAGTCTAGCTAATGTGTGGCTTGAGGTGGAAACATGATGGTTACTTTCCTGCACACATTGCATGTAAAACAGAAATGTGGCTTTCCTCTTCACTGTTCCCTCGTTCCAACTCACAGTGTCATATCAAAGCATCCCGACTTCATTACAAATAAATTATACTTTTAAATGATCCCAGCATGGCAAACAAGCTCAGCTTTTAGGGGAAGGTATGAATGAAAAAACAGGAACAGACAGGAAGGCAGAGAGTTAGAGCAGGCATTAGCGTTTCATTTCTACAGATTTAACACCAAATAATGTTCCATTTTGCTGCTTTTATTTATTTATTTTGCCATCTTCCTGCTTACATTGATGCGCACATAAAAGCTCGCTGGGCTAATCTCCCTGGCAACGTGGCTGCTCATGCTCTTGGGTAGTTTCTTTAATTCCTCTGGTGTATGTATACACAACTTTAGGGTCACACCGTATTAGTTCCCCCTGCCTCTGGGTGCTATAAGCTATCCAGAGCTGCACTGAGTATAAAGATCAGTTTCTTCCATTCCATGCTGAGTGTGACCTGAAGTTAACCAACTGAGCCTGACTGAAACGACTTGGTTGAACACAAACTATAGGGCGAATTTACTAAAAAAGAACTGCTGCTACTAATAGTAGGCCTATTGTTTGTTTGTTTGTGTGTGCTGCCTGCATTTTTTTTGTGGCCAACTCATTAATGAAATAATGGAAATTAGCCAACAATAGAATTCTGATATACGATCATTTTAAGTAACAATTTTGACAATTTAAGACCAGTTGGGGTAAATGTAACAGGTTAAAATGATCTAGTGTACTTTATTTTACAGCCTTGCTCAATCTCCATAGATGTATTTAATTCATGTTTTAATTGTGAAATATATCATTATAAATTGCAGATCATTTAAAAAGTCTAGGATTTTACAATGGCAAAATACAGCTATTATATAATGTCAGAAGTGAACATTAATACACTAGACTGTGTAGAAAAGGGTGTAGTTAATAAAATCTGTTTAATATTTTATGTTCAAAAATGCATGTTTATAGAAATCAATTCATTTTATATTTTATAAATATTTCATTATTTCATAATATCATTATTACTTTGTACTCTCAACAAATTACAACAAAACACAATCACAAAAAAAAGCATATGCACACACACACACACACACACACATATACTACTATTTATTATTATTATTATTAAAAAAATTTTAGGGTGATTGAAAAATAATTAAATTCCTTTGGTTATTTGGCACCTCCATATGGTCATTTTTAGAAGCACAACTAGAAAAAACTAATAAAAATAAATTTTTAGTTGTATCGTCAACAATGTTACAATATACAATCCTAAATTAATTTTGGATCATATAATAACTGTATTATATATTTTTATTTATTTATTAAATATTTGATGGACACTAAATGGACATTTAATATTTGATGAACACACCATTTTTGAACCCATCAAACATTACGTTGTTCATTTGAACTGATTCATCAAGAACTGCAACCATTTTGCATTGAATATGAATCACGGTTAAAAAAGGGTGCTGGGGGTTATTGCTTCTTCATCATTTGAAACAGCTGGAGGACACTCAGTTAGCAAGGAATACAAAAGTTAGATTTAAAGAGTTTGATGCAACTATAATGAAGTGATATTAGTAAGATGTATGTTGTGCACTCAGCAACCTAATGTATTTCCAACCAGCTACGCCTTCATCTGATGAGCCTACAGAAGAGTAAGCAGAGGCCATGTCTTGTTGCACTTTTGTGAACGTATATTTATATCTCTGATGAATTGACAGCCGAGTCCCACTGAGGCACAATAGGAACACAAGCTGGTGGATCCTTTAGTGTCTGTCTGCACTGACTGCGGGGGCTAGAGAGGCAGTAAAAACTCTCTCATAAGCGTGTTTGACACTTCTATCGCAGCGTTGCCAAGCGCTCCAGGGTCCGCTTTATATTTTATCCTCTTGCTGCAGTGTCAGCCTGCACGAGAAGGCACTTTTTAAATTGCTCTGCACACTCGATTTACACTGTGTTTCTCCCCAATGAAACGGGTCTCCATCAAACCCACAGCAGAGGCCATATATAATAACTCTTACATGTAGTCTTATATAATCAATCTTGAGTGCATCATCATATTGCATGTTTGATGTATGCTTATGCAGAGACAGGAAATGTGGTTGTAGGCTTGTAATACTGTAATTATGCAATATACAGTACCTTGTACAGTATTTGAATTTATATACTGAGTGTAGGAGGCTATAGAGACAAACTTGACAAGTTTCAGCCCAGGTTTGGGTAAAGAAGCTCTATATATAATAGCAATCCCATTTATTTGTGCATATATAGTGCATTTTATTTCAAGTCCATTTAATTAAAATAATTTTTAAAACAGAAATCTTTTGTAAACACTATAAATGTTATTGATTAATTTAATTAATTTTGTCATTAATTACTCATCCTCATGCCGTTCCAAACCCGTTTATCTTCGGAACACAAATTAAGATATTTTTTAAGATATGTTTTATGATATCAGAGAGACATCTGTCCCTCCATAAACAGCAATACAACTGAAACTGAAAACATTGGTAAAACAGTCCATGTTTCATCAGTGGCTCAACTTCACTTCACAATGCTAAGAGAATACATTTTTATGCAAATAATAAATCCAGTGACTTATGTCTTCCGCAATTTTAGAGCATCTCAATGCACCGTATGCACAAGCTTTAAAGAATTGGACGTGATCAGCCTTGTTTACATCCAGGTGAAAGCACGCCCATGTGCATAATCTGCAGCTGTTTGCACCTAAAAGAAAGCGTACACTTACGCAGTAATGTTTTCTTAAATGGCAGAAGACGTAAGTCATAGGAGAAGAAGGGTTGAGTATATTATGTTATTTTTGTTTTCTTTGCGCAAAAAATAGCATTCTTGTATTGGCGTGAAACTGAAGTTGATCCACTGATGTCACATTTACTTTTTTTTTACCATGTTTCTGGATCTGGGATTATTTCAGTTGTATTGCTGTCTATGGAGGGACAGATGGGTCTCTGATATCCTCAAAAATATCTTAATTTGTGTTTCGAAGATCTTATGGGTTTAGAACGACATGAGGGTGAGTAATTAATGACAGAATTTTCATTTTGTGAACTTTAACGTGTCCTTGCTATAAATAAAACATTTTAAATTGGTAACACTTTACAATAAGGTGTCATTTGTTGATGTTAATGTATTAACTAACATGAATAATACAGTAAACAATACACTTATTACAATAATAATGATGTGTCATGTATTGGATAAAACTAGTGTCTATGTCTAATCATGTGACACAAAATGTTATAAAATGCATTTTCGATTAGATAAAGTATGTAGAAATACATTGGTTACTTGTATTAGAGTCCTACTGTTTGTGATTCAGAGTAAGCATGGAGATTGTCATTGTATATTTATTATGGAATGTAGAAAAGATTATCTGCCTGCCATTATGATTTTGTGGAACTAAAGGCCATGTAGTCCTGGAATAAATTTGAAACCTTGATTTTACCCCCAATTGAAGCACAAAAAGAGAAAACGAACTTTAACAACAGGGGCTGTTTGATTAGTTTTGACTGAAGCCAGCCAGGTGCGCTGCCCAAAAACAATCATCCAGAAACTTTTACAGAATCAAAGAGTAATGATTGAAAACATCTTTGTCATTTTTAGGGACGAAAAGGATGCTTTGCAATCATTTAATTCAAATGAGAGCTCAACCGACATGTGATTTCTATTCATTAAACCGCACTTTGCAACCGGCCAGGGTGCCATTTGAACAATCTCGTCATCGTCTGCGTAATCAAAGGAATACTTTAATCTGTGCCATTTGGCAAATAACAATTAGAGCGCATCAAGCTGGTGAACACAATTTTGCGAAATAAAGTCACAGCAAAATAAATAAAAAAGTATATGGATGACACATGCCAATTATATTTTTTTATATGGTGGGAGTGTATCAGTCCGTGTTTGTGCGTCCCTGTGCCAGCAGACCATTAATTGATGGGCTTTTAGTGTGTGTGTTGGTGAGAGAGAGATGTGGCGGAGTGGCAAGCTGCCAAGCATGTCGATGTGGGCAGATAAAAACAATGGGAGGAAGATGGAAGCGAGACCTCCCTGAGGCCAGGAGGGAGTAAGCTATAAAGAGATAAATGAATACTAATGGAAAGATGATTGGCATCGAAGATGGGACACAAATGGAAGGGCACGAGGACAGGGCAGGGACGATGAGTGATCATACAAAAAATGCTACAGCACTGCCCTTGTAAAGGTCAGTGTAAAAAAACTACACATTTTGACTCTGATTTGGATGCAGTTGCTTTAATAACAAGGTGTTTTTAAGATATGAATAAGAAACCCTGTAGGACTTTGTTTTTGGCTCACCCACTTGGAAAGATGCAGAGCTAGCCTGACAATAGTGTTATTGGGATTCAAATCATTCTTGTACCTCCAGAACCTTTTACTATTAAAGTAATTTTTTTTTTTAATTTATTCAGTATTAACTGAAATTCTTTTCACTGTTTATTGAAATAGTACCACTGAAATAGATAGATTATAATTTTGATTAATATTTGAAATTAGTTTACTTTTTTTTTTTTTTTTTTATTCTTTTATAATTTTAATTTTCATTTTAGTTCATTTTAGTAATATTGTTGTGTATTTTTGTCATTTTATAAATCTTTTAGTATGTGTCTGTGTACTTTATATACAGTGGGTAAAATTACATTTTTCACTGTTATTATTCACTGCTATATTGCAGCCATTTGCTAAATTTTAAGTTCATTTCCCCCCTCATTAATGTACACACAGCACCCCCATATTGACAGAAAAACACGGAATTGCAGAAGAGCCTTGGTGAGAAAGGTAAAGAAGAAGCCTTGGTAAGAGAGGTAAAGAAGAACCTAAAGATCCGAGCTGAGCTCCAGAGATGCAGTCAGCAGGTGAGAGAAAGTTGTAGAAAGCCAACTATCACGGCAGCCCTCCAGCAGTCATGGCTTTATGGCAGAGTGTCCCGACGGAAGCCTCTCCTCAGTGCAAGACACTTGAAAGCCTACATGGAGTTTACTAACGTTTACTACAGTCCCAAAAGTGAAGCGTGGTGGTGGCAGCATCCCAGACTGAGCTGAAGGTTTACCTTCCAACAAGACAATGACTCCAAGCACACAGCTAAAATAATGAAGGAGTGGCTTCACAACAACTCTGTGACTGTTCTTTAATGGCCCAGCCAGAGCCCTGACTTCAACCCAATTGAGCATCTCTGAAGAGACCTAAAAATGGCTGTCCACCAACGTTTACCATCCAACCTGACAGAACTGGAGAGGATCTGCAAGGAGGAATATCAGAGGATCCCCAAATCCAGGTGTGAAAAACTTTTTGCATCTTTCCCAAAAAGACTCATGGCTGTATTTGATCAAACGGGTGTTTCTACTAAATACTGAACAAAGGGTCTGAATAATTAGGACCATGTGATATTTCAGTTTTTCTTTTTTAATAAATCTGCAAAAATGTCAAACATTCTGTGTTTTTCTGTCAATATGGGGTGCTGTGTGTACATTAATGAACTTAAATGATTTTAGCAAATGGCTACAATATAACAAAGAGTGAAAAATGTAAGGGGGTCTGAATATTTTCCGTACCCACTGTACATTTTATTTCAGTTTTAGTTTTAGCTATTTTAAACTAAATAAAATTGAGAAATGTTGCCATGACAGCTAGCTGACGTAACAATTTTTTTAATAACAGTTTTTATTTTTATTATTATTTTAGTTTTAGTTAACTGCAATAATACTGATACGAATAATTATTTAAAATAACCTTTAAATACTTTAGAATAAATACTTTATATTTTATGTGTACTTACCTAAAATAGTAAGCATCATATTACATATAAATGTAGGCTAGTGTAATGCACAATGTAGTAAGCTGATGTTTCACTTGGAACTTGTCATTACTATATGATGTAACGCTTCTCCATGTATGCAACTTAATGAAATACAGCGTTGATTAGCCATTACAACCGTAATTTATTCACAATAGACCTATTAAAAATCCACTGATGTGCAAATATATTTTTTGTTTTTAGACAACACATGATTACACAGTGTTTGAGTTGTTATATGTGAGATAGTGTAATTATGAATTTAGATTTCCATAGCAGTTATATTTAATTATTTTCCCACTAACCCTGCCCAATTAATTTCCACTCCAAGGGTCATCTGAACCATCTGAATGATGGGGCTTTTCTGAGCACTTTGTTCTGATGGCTTGAGAAGAGCTCCACTGTATAGTAGTCATTTTAATATTTCTTTAAGAGGAAATTTATTACAGTGGATAAAGGGGTCACACTTTAGAACTCGAGTGCCTGCTCAAGTGGCACTTGGTTTATATTTATCCATTTTTTCCCCTCAAACTTTATTAGTTATTTCATGAGCTCTTAAGAATTCTCATTTTTTGAATGAATTGGCATTAAGAATTCATCATGGCACTGACATATTGTGTGATGAAAATGGAATCTGCTATATTAATTAATACCATAGTCACCCATATAAATGAATAAAACTGATAAACGTGAGGTTTGAAACAGGAAATGGTGCTGTAATGGTATTTTTTTAAAGCCTGAATATTTTTAATGCAAACTAAAGAAGATCAATTAAATGCTTGAAATGTTAAAAAAAAGTTTTTCCCTTATATTGGTGATAACCGTTGTTAAACTCTATCATCAAACATCAAATAGAGTAATCTAATGTGCTATCTTTTACCTCTAGGTCATTCCAAATCTGAGCCATTTTACAGCTTCCAAATGTTTCATTCCACTGAATATTGCTTAATCAAAGCAAACTCAACTGCAAAGATGCTGCAGTAAGTGATTATTTAATTGTCGACTGGTTTAGAAGACCGTGCAAATTCTAAGTGACCAAATCCTTCTAACCCAGTTGTCAATGTTAATTGCATTCATTGTTTGTGACATTAGTGGAAAACACAGGATGAAATGGCCTAACCGTAAATCAAATCAATCAAGAGTCGAGAGGTTTCTTCATAAACTGTGACAGATGGTCTGAACTGGCATCAGGACTGTGCAGAGATAATTAAAAAGCATTTGGGTTTTCATATATATAACATTTATGTCCTCATTATTTACATAGCAAAAGTTTTTTTTATAAATTTGTTTCTAGAACTTAAGCCACATATACATTCATAAATATGAATTCTGATTTTAAGGACATTTTTGATGACTTTTGTATGTTGTTGGATTGCTATGTCTAATATAAATCCAGGTCCAAAAGCAAAACCATTTGAAGACCACTGCACTAAACTATGACAAACTCAAAACTGACCGCCCCAGTTTTGCTTAAATTAAATGGCGTTTCCTGAATTTCCAGTTAAATTAAAGAGTCTATTTTAGACTACATCGTTGATGAATTTCAAAAGCGAGGACAGCGGCAGATGAAAGGGAGATGAGTTCAGTCCTTTTTGTCCAATGAAATCCAGCACAACTTAATGATCTAAGAATCCCATCAAAACTAAACGGTCTCATACATCGCTTGCTCTTTCAACACATTCCACACACTTTTTAACATTGGATTAGGCTATAGCTTTCTGAACAAAGTCTGAATTTACTGTCTAAAATGAGAAACACATTGATTTGTTCCTGTCGCTGAGCCTGGGCTTTGAATTTATTTTTACAGAGAAGAGAAGAAATGATGGTGGTGGGGGGGAAATATGAAAGTGCATGAACAAGCGACATGATAATAAATTGTGTCTATCAGGGGGCTGAGACCACAGACGAGGGCTTCAATCTTCTGATTCAAGGTTAAATGAAGATAAGGAAAGAAAATGTGAGAATTGAGAAGAGGGAGGGGGGAGATGGTCTTTTGCCGCTAGGAAAACCTATCTGGCCCATTGAACATTTGAACTTCATCTTTATATCTTGCTTCTAGACCATCAATTACTGTTTGGACTCTGACGTCCCCTGACCTCTGGGCAGAAGTGACCTAAAGTTTAAAATGAAGGTTTCAGAGAGAACCAAGTAAGTTTGAATTAATAAAACAAAAGTGAAGCAAAGCAACGGGTGAGGAAATAAACATGTAGCAAAGTGTAAGACTGTAATGATGAACCAATGATGAATCATCAACCCTGGAGCTGAATAGCAGATCAGTTCTGGTTTCTAGGACCAGTGCTAGACTGTTTATTATGTTTTTTTTTGCGCTAACTTTGTTCTCATCTCCCAATCATGGCAAATTTGGGGAATTTTAGGCTGGAGATCTGTGGAGGAGATTATCTGAATCCCTGCAATGGTTTTAAAAGCACAATATGCAAATATCAGACATTTATTAAGTGCAATTATGACAAGATGTTACATTCAATCTGCGTACCTGACTTTAAAAAGCAGAGATCAAGTCATAAATTAAAAATGGGACATGCTTATATGGTATTGTTAGTATGAAAGTATACCAGTAATAAAAAGTCTTAGTAATAATATAATAATAAAAATCCAACAGCAAAACCCCATTGCCCTGGTTCATGAGGACACAATTTTTTGTTTTTGCACTTGAAGAGTGAAACGCTAAAATGAAAATTAAATGAATGAAAAGTGCTTCTCAACACTTCCGAACTTCTCCAGTATATTGTAGAATTTTGCACAAAATCAATTTGGCCAATGTTCCAAGTTGGCTTAAGGTGAGGAGTAGGAGAGAGGAGTTTGAGCAGTGGGTGATGAACGATGTATGTGGGCTAAATTTCAGATCAAGTCTGTTTATCAGGGCAACATAATGTACCATAAATTCCACCGTCACTTTCTGGCTCTTAGATAACATTTTATTCAACTTAGTTGTGCTTCTTTCTTTTGATTAAAAGCTACTCAGCACAGTTTGACTTGTGGAGAATGGCTCTCCTTCTCTTAATATCTATAAAGTTTGATTTGTCTCACATCCTTCTGTAGAATTAGGAGCAATGTACCCTGTGGCTTGGCAATTTGCCTGTCTGTAGACTTCATTATGGTTAGTTTAACCTCACATGACAGGATATCTCTCAGGGGTAATATAGCGAAATTAAAATAAACTTTAGTAGATGTCAACAAAGTGTGAATGCAAGCGGTCTTTGAGAAAGTACACTTAACAGCATTTTGTGGAGGTGTCTGATAAAGTTGAAGACATCTGGTAAAGATGGGCTAAAACTATTTGTACCTTTGCAGATGTTTGATTTCCAGCAAAACTAGATTGCGAATCTCTTTTTAACTCTGTTTAATAAATCACTCGAAAGAACTGGTATGTGAAAAAGTATTAGCATTTACTTTTCTAATATTAGTAATAGAAAGACAAATGCTATAATACTTTCTCATCTACTGTCAGCATTTGGGAAATACACATTTATATTATTAAAACAAATCTTTGAATAATTAACAAACAATTAATTTTACAAACCTTCTTCAAAAGTGTACTTCAGTTGACTACTTATTGTTTTATGGAATGACTGATTGTATATATAAAGTAATTTAGCACATATTAACAACACAGTTTTGTTCAATTACAAATTAATAAACTCTGATTCTGATGGTATTTAAGCAAATATTTATGCTTGATAGTGTGGGAAAAGGGTGAGTGGATTTTGATTCATACGAAGTAAAATGTCACATGCTAATTCTGTTCCCAGCTGTGTTAAGGAAGCGAGAGCCCACAAAGTCAAAGACATGAAGCAAAGTAGCGATTTTACTTCCGCAAAGTCGCAGTATAATAATTAGTGGAAAGAATTGACGGGTGCAGCTATGGATGAGAAACATTCACATTTATCATGAGGCACACCTGGTAAAATGAAACATGTTATTAAAGCTTCAATGGAATTAATGAGTAGCAGAGAAAAGTGTTCGGGAACAATAGACACAGTGAAAGGGTTCAGATATAAGTGGCTTTGGATGTATTCCAAGTTAAGGACCACAATGATAAATTCAAATAGTTATAGGCCAGGTGTTTGCAGGCTGACTTGTGGGACAGAGAAAAATACAATCGAAACAATGCCGTCAATGGAGCTGGAGTTTGGTGGGGGTTTATGCCTGAACCTTTTTAACAATCTGTGGTGCCCTCAATCAGAGAGGTATCCGCAGCTCATACAGAGTGAGAATTGGCATCATGTGAGGCTGCCGCAGGTGTGCCTTTCAAACTCTCATGCTAACCTGCAGTCATTAGAGAGCACAGACTTTTAGGGCAGACAGTCTCAGCAGCATTATCTGAGGGACTCAAGAAACCCACACAACAGCAGGCAAACAATCGACTTCTGCTTAAGGGACAAAATATCACCGACTCTGTCTGTCTTCAATCTATCTATGTCTGTCTGTCTACAAACTTCAAAATGTATGACTTTTTAATTTAATTTGAATGTTGGTTTATTAGTAAAGTTTTGTATGTTACGTTTTTGTTAAAAGTTGTCAAATTTCTTTACATTTAAGTTTTAATTTGATTTCTACTTGGAATTTTAAAAGACAATCTGAATTTAGTGCTGAAGGGTGCACAACCCTGCATTGAAAAAACCCTATAATTTCGCTTGTTTCTGTTCCAAGGCTCACTGGAAATATGTGCCTCTTCATACATTTCTGTAAAACTGAGAACTTACCTATACATACGAATCATTGCAGTTTCCAGGTTAAATGAACACTAGAGGCAGTAAACTCCCACAACTTTTATTCCTTTTCACACAGAAGAATGATTTACAGGTATTTTTGATTAACCTGTTGAGTGGTACGGTGTCACATATGGGATTTTTCTTTCCGTGCCACTGGGAGCACAGTCCCACATATGGCGTCGGTGACGTCGCATAACTGCCAAATTCAAACTGAACTTTCCTGCATTTGCTGGCCAGAGAGAGACGTGCACTGTGCTTATCAAATTATCACAACTATGCAGTGTTGTTAACCACATAATGCATATTTTAGGTTTCAGACATTTAAATACACATAAGCACTAGCGAAACAATACATTTAGAGTTTGTAAAATACACACAGATAAGCAACAATATGTAAGGCAGACGCTTAAACAGGATGTGAATCCATATGCGGAGGTTTATTAAAAGTTTTAGACAGAGACAAGTCAGAGAATTCAGGCAATGGGTTGTTAACAGAGAGGCAGTCCGATCTGGTGTCACACACAGGGAAGATCTGAGAGGCATAAACTATAAGGCAGGCAATGGGTCCAAACAAACACATCAACATCAGTCCAATCAATGTACCAAATCCGAGGGAGAATCCGAGAGAGCGTGGGTCAAATAAACAGGCAGAATCGTAAACAGAAATCAGGAAGAATACTTTGGAAAGACGCTTGGTAAGGCAGATGAACTGGCAATACTTCGCAGTGAGCTGAAAACTGATGACTGGCTTTATGCTGGGCAAACAGGAAGTGAGTGCAGAGGGAGTGGAGTCAAGTCAGTATTCGGGCGAGGGCTCCCTCTGCTGGCGTGGCGTTACAGAATCCCCTCCCCTAGGAGCGACTCCTGGAGCTCTACGAGGACGTCCCCGTGGTCGTGGTGCTGGACGGTCGGGTCTGGCTCGATGAAACTCCAAGGTGAGGGATGGGTCCAGGATGTCTCTGGCAGCTACCCAGGATCTCTCCTCAGGACCGTAGCCCTCCCAGTCCACCAGGTATTGGAGCTGACCCCCTCATCGACGCAAGTCCAGTAACTCCTTTACTTGATATGCAGGTGTCCCGCCAATATCCAAAGGAGGTGGTGGTTCTGGGGCTTCATAGCCAGGGTCAGCTCCCGGGTGGACTGGTTTCAGGAGGGAAACATGAAAGGATGGAGAGATTCGATAATCAGGAGGCAGTTCCAACTGGTATGTAACATCATTAATTTGCCTGAGAATCTTGAAAGGGCCAACATACCTTGGACTCAGCTTTCTACTGGGTAGCCGCAATTTGATGTCCCTCGTGGAGAGCCAGACCCGTTGTCCAGGTTGGTAGGGAGGGTGTGGTCGACGTCTTCTATTGGCCTGAATCTCTTGGGTTCTTACAGCCCGTGGTTCACCTGATCACGGGAACATAGGCGGCTGATATCCAAGTTCACACTGCAAGGGGGTTAGTCCAGTAGAGATATGGGTTAAGGAGTTCTGCACATACTCAGCCCAGGGCAGGAATTCTGACCACCAGTGTTGCTCTCTGCTGCAGTAGGTGCGTAGATAATGTCCAATCTCCTAGTTGAGTTGTTCTACTTGGCCATTAGCTTGAGGGTGATAGCCAGACGTGAGATTCACATTAATATCCAGTTGTTTACAGAAGGCCCTCCATACCTGGGAGGTGAACTGGGTTCCCCGATCACTGATGATGTCATCAGGTAGTCCAT
>JAUYWG010000051.1:16223073-16260113 GCA_034779775.1 Enteromius afrohamiltoni
TGTTACAGATCACGATAAAGATCATTTATAAAGGTGTTTAAATGACAAAACACACTTATTTACATATATTTGTGAATTGGAATGTCAGATTGTTCATGACACGGTAAGCAAGAGTGTGGATATTTGAAATAAAAAACGAAATAAAGGGATCAATCTATCAGCGTTATTGTGCTCGCGGTGTATCAAGTGATAAATAAGATGCATATTTTATGAAATAAGACGTCATAAAAACAGTAAGGGCAAACGTTCTAAAATAACGGTCGCCTTAAAAAAACTCACTCTGGGGGGACCGCAGGAATATTTTTAACTCAGCGCTGAAAGGGTTAATAAAGGCTATAATTTTCACACAATTAGTTGCAGGATGTTATGTTATGACTTTAAAACATTTTAAACATCCTGCACGATTTGAAAACTTTTGCTGTAGTCACGAATACAGCTTCAAATGTCGCTTTACTCAGTAGCTCAAGTGATACGGTGTTTAAATACAGTGTAAAATGGTTTGACAAAACTGCTCAAATCAGCTTAAGGAAGTTAAAATAGCATGGCTGTATCAAAAAATATGCTTTTAAATTACTTTTAAAATTTGTTAGCGACACTCACTGGATATTTGAATTCTGAACGGGCACAAAACGTACCTCAAACAGCGTTTAATATAAATGCATTAAACGTGTTTTAGCTCAACTCTCTGGACATTTCACTTTGAAAATGCGGCGAAACGTGCAGTGAGGTACATAATTACGGGGTTGCAGAAATGTATGTAGAGGCATGTATTACCAATGAGCCTAGGCTGTTCTGTTCTATTCTTTTCTGTTTTCTTAATGTTCAGAAGATTGAGTAACTGAAGTGTTTAAGTTTATTGTGTAATAACACTTTATTGCCTTAGATGACATCATTAACAACTCTTCTTGGTTTCTTATTGATCTTTGTCTTATATGCTTCCTAATAAATTAAAACCTGCAGGCAGCATGTGAACTGAGTCTGCTGTCATTGGTGTGTGTTTTTGTCACAGTGTTTTGACGAGGCCGTGTGCTTCTTGTATTGTATCAGGTGCCTTCTTGGTCCAGTATCACACTGTATTACCTTAAACTGACTATTTAATAGATCCAAATGTCAAACAGGAGTTTTTGATAAGCAGTGTCTAAAGCATTTTCACAGTCTAACTTCGTTAAATGGCGAGACTGATTAAGATGGGCAATAAAACCTTCTCCTTGTCATATGTAATATACAAATACATATAAACTTTGAGATCAAGAACCAGAATCGATCCATCCATGACAGACAATCAAGACAGATATCATTCACTATGTATTTAGTAATACCGAAACACCATTAAGCAGTTTTAAGATGCGATGAGCCAACAGCAACTGTCAGCATTAGTTTCTGAAATTGCCTTTTCAGACTTATCACTTGATGCAATCGATGAGCTGAATAAGAGGAGATTAATTGGCTTTTCTACGCACTAAGAAACTTAAGTAACCTCACTTATTCACAGTCAGCACAGCAGGCTGTTGAATACAGGCAGTGACGGCTATTATAAATGTGCTTGTGCTGAAAGTGGACCACCGGGATGCAGCACATATACCCCCACCCCCATGTTATTTTTCTTTGACCTTGAAATTGTCTAAATCCAAATCAAATTTTAAATCAAATTAAATTATACATGTCTAATAATAGTAATTACAACAAAATGGAAAAATATAATGTACAAAAATAATTTCATAAATATTAAGGCTTTTCATGTGTTTTCAAACCTTTAGACCCAATGTAGATATGGGTGCATAGTGCGAGACTGTTCTTTGATACTAACTTATAAAGTCTAACTTATAAAATCTTCATTTAATCAACTTTCACAAGCTATAAGGTCCACATTTCAACTATGGCAAATTTCTCCTCATGGCTGATTCCCCTCTGTGCATGGCATATCATTTGAATAAAACTTCCATCTGAGCTCTCCATGAAGGCCATCATCAGTTTGAATGCAGGCAGGATGCAGTGATGTCACATTAATGATAGATTTGCTCTGTTTCTATGGCACTCTGCAGAGGGAAGGAAGCTGTATGTGTCTCAGGCCTTGGCCGTATCTCTCGGATAGTCATTTGTGGTCATGTTGATCTGCTTATTAATAAGGAAAGGAGCCCACTTAACAAGTGCAATCAGTGCGCATGGGTGGAGTTGAATGGTTGTAAGTAGAGGGTCAAGTACCTTTTAAAAGACCTCTGATTCATCTGGTAATTATTTAATCTTCTTCCTCATATATCTCTGACATCTCAAAAACTCTAAGAAATATTACATAGCACACTGTAAAATTAATCAACAGCCGCGGCAGTTATCGCGGAGGTCTTTGTAGGGTCACAAATGTGCAGTAATGGGAGCAGAGACAGCATGGTAAAAACCTTTACATTTTTTTTTCATCCAAAACTCACTTTGGCTTGGAGACATTGGCCTAAAAAATTATCACAATATTTTCCCACAATTTCATAATATTCGTTAACCATTAATGTGGAAGGAAATGCTTTTTGTTTGTTAGACCTTGAGAATGGACATAACAGGGCCCCATGAAATTTATTTTATTTTCCTCTAAATCCTGTGCTTTTTTCTAGATTCTATGTTTTATGATTTACATTGTGATTAACCAGATTTGTGGACGACATGTCAGCTCGAATTCTCGCGGATTCCGATCCGCAGTTTGCCGTTTCAGTTCCAGAGTTACAGCCAGGAGTGCCGTCCCAAGTCCACTTCCAGAGTTACGGCCAGGAGTGTCATTCCCGAGTCCAGTTCCAGAGTTTCAGCTGGTAGCGCCAATCCCGAATCCAGTTCCAGAGTCTCGACCAGAAGAAACAATTCCAGTTCCTAGTTTACAGCCGGGAGTTGCAGATTCCAATCCCAGCCCCCAGATTAAGGCCAGGAGTGCCGTTCCCAATTCCAGTCCCTATTTTACGACCAGGAGAGCAGATCCCAATTCCAGTTCCTGATCTTCGGCCAGGAGATCCGATCCCGATTTCAGTTCCTGAATCATGGCCAGGAGGGCCGTTCCTGATTTACGACCAGGAAAGCCGATCCCGAAGCGCACCCTGAGCACACGCTGCAAGAGCGCCCGTCCCTGAGCGTGTGCTGCAAGAAAACTTTTTTTGGGGGGGTAAAAGGGTTAGGGTCATGGAAGTGGTGGGTAGGGAAGGTATTTGGTCATGGCTTCCCAAGACTCCTGACCCGCCATGACCTCCCAAGGCTCCTAATTCGTCATGGCCTCCCGAGGCTCCTGACCCGCCATGGCCTCCCGAGTATCCAGAGCCACCATGGCCTCTCAGGGCTCTCGATCCGCCATGGCCTCCCAGGGCTCCGGATCCGCCATGAGAGACTGCCTATTGTCTGCAAGATCTATGCTTCGTGTGATCCATCAGCCACAGCCAGCGTGACAGAGACACACAGAACATTTAGACTTATTGGTTTATTAGATTAGTCTATATCAAGTAAATTTGTCTAGATCTTATAATTGCTATTGACATAAATTTGATCACAGTCTTGACATGATATTGTTTATTGCACAGCCCTATGTACTACTTTTCTATAGTATAGTATAGTCAAAATTATTATAATTATTTTTTTCACATCCTGCAGATTCATATAATAGTATATTACCTTCTGAAGAAAAAGTTGGGGCGGTGTTGGGCTCAGTTTTAATTTTTTTTGTTTTCTTCTTTTAGACATTTGTCTTAATTTAGCACCACTGGACAGAAACAGTCTGAGACATGTCCAGACAACATCATATTTGAGGACTGAAAGAGAACAGATAGTTCAGCTCTCTGGCCTGGCACAAACCTGTTGAACAGCATACTATTTTTTTTTTTCACTTTTGAGCTGTCCAAACTATTTTGGAGGTCCAAATGTTGATGTTAAAACCTGACAATGTTGTTGAGACAGACAAGTGATCAGAAAAATAAATTTTTGTGGTCCTAAACAATAAAAAAAATATCTGTCATTGTTTGTCATGGGGAAAAAAACTGTTTTATTGTGCTTCATGACAGACAGGGAGCAAAAATGTTGTGCAAGTCTCTGTTGCTCCAGACATGCTGGCAGGATGAAACTTTGGGATGTTGAATTTTGTCATGTTGGCTATTGGGACTTTCATAGCTTTGAGCCACTGGATAGAAAAAGAGGGTCTGTTCGAAAGAACTGTTTGATAGATTTGCAAGAGTAATATGTTTTCTGTTACAGATGCTGTTCTCTGTGGAGACTTGCTGTTTATTATTCGTTTGTGTGAAGGAAGCTTTTGCTCAACCCTCCTGTTGATGGTTTTATTGGCACTTTGTTTCTGTTTTTATCTTGATCTGCCTGCCACGGGAATGGCATCAGTTTCAGTTTGGTAAGAAGCATCTGCCAAGAGAATAAATGCAAATAAATATGAATATTCACCTGTAGGGAGTGTCTCATTAGAAGACCCTGCTGTCTGTTAGAGTAACTGATACCCAGATCACACGGTGTGGTGGTTGGGAGCTTCGTCTTTCATTTTAATCTCTTTTAAAGACTAATCATTTTCATTTTTAATTTAGATTTGGGGCGAGTGTAGTCATCAATCACAGAAGCCTCCTCATTCTCAGAGCCACTTTCAGCTTTTGAGGAAAGACACAAGATATTCACAGCTCACTGGCCAAGCCAAATATGCACTGTCTCAACTGACAATGACAAATGCAGATGACACAGAACTAGTCCTGATCAAAGCCATCACAGAATTTGAAAGTGAAAAAGACACAAAGACCTTGCCAAATGTTATTATAGTAACAACAAAATATAGAATTATACAGACATATTTAAAATAGAGATTTATAAAAATAACACACATATAAATAATTATATATTTTTTTATAATTTAATTATAAATTATTAATCAAATTACTTAAACTTTAACTAAAATTAAAAATGCAAAAAACAACAACATTAAAAAACCCTTGATACTAAACCAACTCTGAACTGAAAAACTTTTGGAATACTTTTTGTTTTTTAATATACATTTTCAGATTTGAAACTGGTTTATGTTTTGTTGTTTTATTATTGTTTTGATATTAATATAATATATTCTTATTTGTCACTCATTTTTTATAATTCTAACATATATTTAACTAAACACACTTTATATACATACACATTATTATTTGACTTTACATTTGATTTTTGTTCCATTTTTCTTAAATTACTATAAACACTTTATTTTAAAATATCTAAATATAGTTTGACTTTGGTTGCATAGGCCAAAAATATTATCACGTTCATGCCCTTTACAAGCTGGTTTGGACCTTTGAGATCTTCTGGGTTAAGCGCCAAATCTTACGCTAGGTTAAGTGTTGCCTAGTGTCGCTCACCCATGTAAATAGGCAAAATGCGTACTTAATATGTAAAAGAGTTAGACCTTCCTGCATTGTTGCGTGATCTCATTTGCCTCAGAGAGAGCAAATTAAATGACAAGCCTGTTTTAATCCTGAAATAACCTCCCTAATCCTCCTTCAGTGGTCCACTGAATCCAGCCAACAAATCTCCTTGAAATCAAATCAAAGCGGTCTCAGCAGGGACCTCAGGGGCACTGCTATGCAGTGCTCATTTGAAAGGCAATTAGGTAACATAATGTTATGATTGTAGGGTTGTGAAAAACAATACCTGTGTGTTATGTGTGTGAGCTAAGACATGAAATCTTACACCATTTTTTTTTATTGCCGAAACTGGCATTTTAAAATTACTTCTGCTGACAGTATGATTTGTTTTCCTGAGACCCCCCCACCCTACTTTCCATTATGAGTAACTTAGAAGCTAGAAGAAACGTCAACATTTATTTGCAAAATGACACCTTAGACATCACGATCAGACTGACATGAGTGTAAAGAGCCTGAGACCAAATGAAGAAAAATGGCAAAGACTTTAAAAGAGGGGGAGAGAGGGATGGGAACGGCACTGCGGGGGAGTGAAGGGACCGGAGAGACCGTGGGGATGTCAAAAATGCTCTTATTTGTAGTACCAGATGTGAATAATAGTTGGAGGCTGACATGAATCAAGAGAAATGTGTGTGTATGTGTGTGTGTGAGACACCAAAAGTAATAGTGACAGAGAGAGAGAGAGAGAGAGAGAGAGAGAGAGAGAGAGAGAACACATCTGCTAAACAACTGGTTGAAGAACAGTTTCAATGCTGAAATTCAAAGACATTCCAAGAGTCTTAATATACAGTTAAAGAAATACTTCACCTAAAAAGAAAATTTAGAAACAAAAAAAAAAGTTAAAATGTGAGAAATTTAGCATTACATCACATGCTCACCAATGGAGTGAATGGGTGCTGTCTAAATGAGAGTCCAAATAATAATTACTGTTATGGGGTAAAAATGCTTGTAACTGTTGCTTCCAGCTAAAATTTTAATGATGTGGAATGGAGGCGGAAACCCAAAGAGATCATATGTTGATGTGTTTCCTTTGTACCGCATATGCCTCTGAGTACAAGATGTGTCATCAATGTTTTTGCTCTGTTTTCTCAGAGATGGGAGACTGCACATTTTAAATTTGTATATCTATGTATGTATTAGGCATAAGACGGTATCAAATTGTCTTGTTGCATTTCATCAGTAAAGCTGGTTCTTTGATTAGCAGTAAATCTCAATCAGCTGTTTCTTAAATGAGGGTCAGTTGACACACAGAGCCATAGATCACTGGCGAGCTATGAATTATCCCATTCAAAATCGTAAATGAATCGTAAATGAATCGCTAATCAAAGAACCGGCTTTATTGACGAAATGTGCATGAATAAATCAACAATTAAATCACCCTAATTCAAATCATTTAAATACGTTTCAGAAACAAAAAGTAGCACAGTCGCTTTATTAGTAGGACTTCCTGGGAAACACTGGATTTCTGCTGCTCCATCTGTGCCATCTGCTGTCAGAGAGTGAATGTGCATTTTAATTCAGCATGTCACTTTCGCTCGTTCTACCATGCAGGTCTCATTCGTGCTTGTTTACAGAGTGCGCATGCATCTTTGGCATAGCATACAGTGGTGTTGTGCATTGTAACAATCTCACACATGCTCATTCGCATTACCAAATCTCTACATTCTCTCAATTCTCTAAAAGTGATATTTGTAAGATTTGAAAGATTTGAAAACACTACCACTGGGAAAGGACATTGCCATTTGTTGAAAGCACTTGACAAAAACAACAAAAAAAACTGTTGGCTTGTGCAGGATGAGTCTGAGAGACCGTAAGAGAGACTGCACATTTATGTGTAGTGTATGTTTAAAAATAAAAGGCCAACAGGAGTACCCTATAGCATGTAAATGAACCCAAAACTAACATTCATGAACTAAACGGCATAAAACATTGACATTACACTCACTGAATTTAAACTATTCTGAGAGCTAACTAGCAAATATATGCAAATGTATTCTGGCTACACTGTGAGAACCCAACAGACTCTCCACGGAGATCGTCTAGATTGCGGAGAGGTCATGATGAACACCGCCACGCGTGAAATAAACAAAGACCAGATCAGCTCAAAATGATTTTTTTTTTCTCATACCATTGCCCTTCTGTTCATAACCGTTCAACTCGTCTGCATGTACTGCTATTTTCATGCTTGTGAGTTCTGCGGTATCCCAGAGCCTCCAGCAGCTTGTCTAACTCCTCTGAAGTGTGAACAACCGCTTTTGAAAGATGAGGCATGAATTTCCGCCATGGAAAGGGCCACAGACCGCTGGATTATGATTGCTGTGGGCTTGCTTTACCACACTTTGTTACTGCAAAAACAAACTCAGAGGCCTTCAGCAAAAAAAAAGAGAGCAGAAAACACTTACAAACCAAGTGAGAACTGCGTAAGACCTGCGCTTTTACTTCACACAATTTTGCAAAGGCTAAATAAGAGGAAATTAAAAAACAATAAAAATAAGAGGAAATTCCAGCATTTTTATATTATTTTAATAATCAACCAAAATTCTATTAGAACTTGACAGCCAGTGAGTCCTGTGCATTTTCACTGACACATTGGAGGGGAGATGACACAAAGTTGACTAACACGTTAATAAGTGATTGGTGCCACTGCAATTCAGAAAATAACTGTTTAAATTTCCTAAGGGTAAGTTGCATCTAAAAGATTTTCGCAAATCCATGACAGCTTTCATTGGCAAGGTCTGCCCCTGAGGCCATTTGCCTGACATGGCAAACAACCAATCACAGTTCGTTTTGTTTCAGCGTCAGGGCATGGAAATGTCACCACAGTAACAGATAGAACGGTTCAAATACTTTTAAAAAGTTTGAGTTTAGTTGAATACTGAAAAGAAGTTGGCATCACGGTTGTAATCACAATGGCTTTCTTCTTTCTTACACTTTGCTGTTTTTTTTTAAAAATGGCATTTGAAATGAACGAAAACGATCCTCATTTACACTGATTGAATGGGAAATCTACCAATGCATACGTATGGATATGACAACGAGACTGATGTTATTGTTTACATGGGCATCAAGGATGTGATTGTGGGCAGCCACACAAACAGTTTCAAAAGTCTACACTGAAACATTTTTGCAGCATTTTCAAAAGTTTCCAAAAATGTTGGATTTGTGTAAACGATGCAAAACGTTTTCAAACGAAAATGCACTAGTGTAAACAGGGCCTTTATTTCTGGGTAGAACTTTAAAGAATTCAACATGCACGTCTCCCAGAATTCCTGTAAAACTCAACTAATCCAATGATTGTGCCGTCTCTGATCTGCATCAGAGGTTTAGCCAACGTTCTGTGGGTGTGACGTCTGAGGCTGAGCCTACATCTGAAATCCACTCAGCTCAGAAAAAAAAGCTGTAATAGGGCACATGTGAATGGCCATGAGTGTGGATACACTGATTTCTACAAATGTTTGGAGCTTGCCCTATGTAAATATGCAGCATTTTTGCTCTTTTGTAAACTGCTTTTTTCAATTGTTTGTTATATTTCCAATGAACGATGTCTGTGATTTTCAGGCAGGCATAAATGAACTTCATTTATGGAGACAAGAAATAGGCACACACCATTTTGCAGTGCTTTATTGTTTAAGATAAGCACTGCTGAGAGAAAGAAAATTGTAAATACAAAGATATTATAGAGGCTTTCGTCAGGTCAGGTCTGTGCCAACTCACATGGCTCTCTTTTGGCTCTCTAAGTTAGGGTTGATAGTTTGTTTTGCTGTGGTAAGACCATATTGAAAATTTAAACAGTTAAATATAAAGCAGGTATATTCAGTATAATATGAAATATCTTTTAAGGGTTCTGCAGTCCAGATTCTACAAACACCTCAATGTTTTTCTCAAAGCACATTGGAAATGGTTGCTTTCTGATTCACATGCATATACATAATAATACTCTTTCAGATAATCACATCAGCTGCCCCTAGTTTTACTCACAGCACCACAGCTAGCTGAATCAGTCCAGAGTCATTTTTGGACAATGCCTCAGGGAGGAGGATTTGTTTTATTCTTCAACAAAAACCCTTTATCTGATCTGCTCACTACACTCAGTTAAGACTCACACTGAGCTGATGTTATTTTAAGGATAACCCTCCAAGACTTTCCTTCCTGTGGTTGGTGTTGTGTTGTGGTACAGCCTGAAAAAATAAATAGAAATGAGCTTTTTATCATTTTATTTTAGATTTTAACATTAAAATACAGACTAACATTTACGTAGTGAAATCAAGGTAATAGGAGCAAAGCTTGACTGTTTTAGCTGACCTAAGAAATTGTAACCTAAAAATACAGTAGTACCATCTATAAAAAACTGGCCTTAAAAGTTTTATTTGAAAGTCCCATATTGTCAAATATTAAATTTCCTAGCTTTTTCATGATTAGTGAGGTATAGGTGCTATGTAACTATCATATAAGTTTTAAAATGGTCAATCCACAGCAAATTGCTCACAGCCTGCATAAAGTGACTGTGATTTTTTAAGAGCTGTGATGACTTCTGTAAAAATGTGATGTCAGACATACTCAATCACTGTCTTCAGTGATCACCCGAGCACCACCCACCATCTATGACACCAATGAGCAATAACAACATGAAAAAGGCTAATTTTAAAAGACGAAACCAGATCGGTCGACTTGTACGCTCGGATGGTTGAGGTGAATCACATCTAACATGTATAGTGAAGAAAAACTCACCTCATCTAGTCACGATGAAGATGTATGCATTTCATTAGGCAACATTTTTTACAGCCAACTAGTCACTACTCCAGCTAATCACAACAATGCATATGTAACCCCCCTGGGCCCGCTCTACCACAATTTGTTCTCGTTCCGAGCAGGTCTCTGGCATGGGACGTGGGCGCTCTAACAAGGAAGCTAAAGGCCACAGCCTCTAGCCTCAGTCACTAAAGCACCTCTTTTTGAGAAAAAAGACATTATTTCATAAACTACATAGACTTTATAGACAAAAGCCCATGACATCAAAAGACAATACTTGATACTTGACCTTTTCTGATAAGAAGTGTGCAAACTCAAGCAATTTTGACAATCATTTCTTCTCAGTCCTCTCTTTTATCATGTTCTACCACAAATGTCATTGTTTTTTTTTATCTGGCATTGGCATCGGGTATGCAATCATATTTCTAGTTTGAGCAGTTGTGGCCTAATGGATAGCGATGTGGACATGTAACCCAAAGGTTGCAGGTTTGAGTCCCAGGTCCTGCAGGGATTTTAGCTGAGGGAAGTGAATAACCAGCACTCTCTTCACCTTCAATACCATGACTGTGAGCACAAATTCCTAGTATGGGAAAACATACCTGACCACATGTCACATTCTTTCCTTTCGTTTTGCATCCAGCTTGCACTGGGACATAATTGTGATGTTATTACATTTGATTGGCCTGCTTGTGTGTCACTCAGAAAAAACAGCCCAATCTGAAGAGAGGCTCATGAATAGTAATTAAACGGGTCAAAATTGACCTGTGTTTGACAGATCTCCTGAAAGAGAAGCTGTAAAAACTTATTGAGATGTTTTTTGTTACTCATACTGCAAATATGTATTCTTAAGGACATCAATACCTAAAATAAAAAGTGTACAATATGGGACCTTTAACATCAACATGAACCTAAATATATTTATTTGGTTTAAACCAGGTAGAAAAAGCTTGTAAATAAATAAATGTTACAACTTTTTACAGTGTCCATAAGACTTGCTGATTGTGAGCTAATTTATATTTGGACAGTGTCCATCATTTCTTGTCATGAAAAATGTGGTTGCTAACAAGCAGCTAAATGGGACTGCAGAAGATGCCTGGAACATTACACATCATCAAGCTGAACAAGTAAACTCATTTCATCTGCGCACTAGTCCACTTTCAGAGCCTCACTGTGTTTATAATCACTCTCTTGCAAACTATTCTAACTCAGACTTTCAGAGAAAGTGTTTTTAAATATAAACTAAAAGAGACTAAAAGTCACAAAATTATGGTTTAGTTCATTTATAGCTTATTTTCTGCAAAAATGCAAAGTTTAGTGGAAAAATCATTTAGTGTTTACTTTCAAGTTGGCTAATATAAACACATCATCACTGCAGAAATTGTAAGTTTTATGAAACTTACCATTTGAAAATATTTTAATTGCAGTAAACCTAATTCCTTAATATTTGGAGGATAAGTGGGGGTTACCTTTTTACTAATAGATAAGATAATTGAGCACACCAAAAAAGCCTAATGGATCATATTATGCTTTGTCAGCTGCTATTGCATTCAAGTACTGTGGGCGTATCAATTAATGTGAATGCACTTGATGTGAACACAGTGCATGATGTTTGCAAATCAACTCAAATGATTCTCACTTCTTTGCCCTATTATTGTTATTATAACTTAAAGTAATTGATTTTTAAAAAGTAACACCGGCAAATTCATTTTAAATGTACGCACTTATGGATTTTTCCAGCTAATTGAAATTCAATAATCTAACATATAAACCCTCTACGAAAAACAAAGAAATGAAAAAACAAATAAACCAGGAAAGACTGGTTACTTTAGAAGAGATTTATCAAAGCCTGATAATGATTGCAGCATTACAGTAAATCAATAAAGCTGATGTGACTCCAGCTCAACAAAACAAATGTGTTTTTCCTTACATGCACTAAGAATGCTTAAGTCTCTCAGCAGCCTGGGCTTCAGTAAGAGTAGCTGTGTTTTTCTTCTTCTCTTTCTGCTGTAGGCTCTCCGTCCTGTTTCGATTATACAGATTATAGAGAAAAAAAGAGGCCAGGAGATGAGGGCTCTGGAGATGAGTTCTTCACTCCACAATTCAGCTGGTCACGTCGATTAAGATGTGAACTTTTAGAGTTCCAGCAGTTCACATTCAGCTCAGGGGGCCTTATCTGAAATTAAAAAACCCTCCCTTTTCCTTCCGCTTTGAAGTTTCTCAGAGCCACTCAAACAGTTTCAGTCAGAGGATTGGAAAGCTGAATGAAGACTTTGATTTCTGGAACTGGTTTTGGTCGTCGCTTTGAGTTATGCACTGGATGATCTGACGAGGAGAAACACCGTTGCTTCAGCAGCACCACCTCTTTATTACTGTCCACAGCCTCAGCTATTGTTTGCATTAATAGCCACATGCTAGTTAAAGGAGGTAACTGTAGTTCACATGTCAGAGTTGTATCTTCTTAGAATCAGTCAGTAGTTCTTTTGCAGAAATGTTATATCACTCATGTTGTTGTACCTGTTACTGGTCAAAGTATAAATATATGCCAATACATTCAGTATGAAAAGTTAACTTTTGCTACACTTGGTAAGAAAGTTTTGATTATTATATTTATCACCAGCCACAAAACTGTAATTTATTTTTAATATAGATGGGATTTGATATATTATGCAATATTTTCCCAGTGAGTTCACTCAGCCACTGATCTGTTCTAATAAAGCTCCAACTGCAGAGTAACTATTTTATTTACTCACCAAAGCCAGTTTTTGCTTTTTGGCATACTTGCACACATCATGAGCTGCTAATAGCTAGTCTCAGATGACACTGGCTCAGAAATTGCCAATAGACAGTTTACAGGTAATCTGTTGCAGACAGCTAACTAAATGTGTTGCTGATTAATCATTCGTGCAAAGCATTGATTTTAGATTCACCTAATTAAAAAAAAAGGTAACTTTATGCAATCATATCATAATCATATCACAACCTTTAAAGCACAAAGGAAAAAAAATAACCTCTTGAACATCTTGATTTTCATCAGTCAAAGGCAAAACAACACAAGTGGAACACTAACATCTATCTATCGATCTATACTCTGCCTGTCTTTGTGTCAATCTACCTATCTGTACATTGTACTTACTTTCTTGAGTACATGTGGGGTTTTCTTTGTATTCATTATCCAAAAGATATGTCATGCACAGAAACCGAGTGAGTTTTGTATTAGTTAATCTGTTGCAAAGAAATTCGCAAAACATTACTAAATGGACTCTTCAAGCATTAAGAATGATTTTGTCCTTGTGCTTCTTACAGTAAAAAGAAAAAAGAAAAGTCCATCCAATCAGTTTACTTCAGGATGTCAGTGGCTCAGTTTGATGCTTTCCTAGCGATACTAGAGCTGCATATTAAAAAGAAGACCACCAATTTCTGTGAACTCCACATGCAAGGATCTTTACAGTGCTTTGTGCTGGGAGACAAAGTGCAGTAACTTGACAATTGCCATTTTGGATTTTGACCTTCGCTTGTATGGAAAAACATTGAAAATTGAACCTGATCCGAATTTTTTGTAAACCCGATTAACAATATATTGGTTGATGACATAAGGTTGTACATTTTTCAACGTGTGAAAAAATGGCCTTAAATTTCAAATGCAGTGTGCAATGACGTTAAGGCTTTTTAAACTTTCACATACAACTGTCAATTCATTTGAATCCAAACCAATCCAAAAGCATGCCATAACACAAGTTTGCACTTTTCAGTTATATGAAACTTTTTGAATTTCAATGAATTAATTTGGTTCTACTTGCATTTAATTCTAAATTACATCCTGTTTGCTACAGAAATTCAAATTTAGGAACTGAGCTGAACTTAAACAGGAAGTCGCAATGCGTTTTTGAACAATTAACTGATTTTGATTCCACCTTTTTTTCCACATTGTACTTTTGAGTCAAAACTGGTATGTTTGCACAATTAACTTGAGTTCCACCATAAGTACAACCTGAATCTCAGAGATTTATACAGCAGGGAGTAGGAAATCAACACACAGACAGCAATATTGCCTCTATCACAGCAGTATCGCTGGCCTTGGCAGAACACCAGGTAGAGAAAATGTATCCTAGTGGAAACTTTGGTGTGTGAATGCTCAGGATTCTTTTCCAATTTCATATTTTCTATTTCATCACCTCTTTCAAAGATACCAATCGGTCTGGAATGGTGCTAGATGCTATTTTGAAAAAATAGGAGAGAGAAATTGGACAGATTGGTTTAAGTAGATCTGTCATAGCCTGGGGGACGAAAAAAAACTCACCAGACAATTGGTGGCCTATGGAACCCATGCAAGATGGCGCAAGAATTTTGGCTGGCGTTTATGAGCTGTACAGTGCATGTGGTTTGTAGGGGACTAGACTATTGGAAAGCAACGTTCACATCTCAAGGACATTGAGCTCGCTAATTACAGTTAACCATTGCATTTGGCATCATCCAATGAGGATATGGTGGCATCAAGCCACCCTCCCAGACAACAGGAGGCGCCGGTCTCTGAATGGCTGATGTCTCGGTGTTCAAAGGGGGAGTGTGTTTGGCATGGAAATGTCTATTGGGACCTCCTCTAATTATGGGCAGGCTGCCCTTAATCGGTGGTGGTATGCTGGCTGTCCTTGCTTTGATAGCTTGGCTGGGTGAACTCTTGGTAAGCAGGGCCAAATCCAAATGTCCAGCTGTGCTTGTAAGAGGATATTAGCATTAGCAGTATGTTCTTTAGGGATGTCTGCTGGATTTCATGCTTTGTGTTTCAAATCAGTGGAGGTATGAACAATGATGGACATGAGGCACCAACCACATGACTTCAGCTAATGAAATATGACATATGCCAGTCACACCTAAATAAATGACCTAAATAAAAATCCAATCACCATGAGCGTATATGCAGAAAAAAGAAAACAACAATTAAAGCATGTCATTAGGAAAGATGTCTCAAGACACCTTCTCTATGCAATCCTATAGAGAAAGATATCATGTGTTTCATCTGCATTTATTACCTAAGCTATACATATACATATAGTTGGCGCCATGTTTTAATAATTATTAAATTCTTACATTTGTATTCATATGGCTTTGTCAGGTAGTGTAACAATCAATAAAAATATTTTTTGTTGCACCTTGAATAGGTGTACGCATAGGTACGGAAAGTATTCAGACCCCTTAATTTTTTTTCCTCATTAAAGTACACGTAGCACCCCATATTGACAGAAAAACACAGAATTGTTGACATTTTTGAAGATTTAGTAAAAAGGAAAAACTGAAATATAAGTATTGCTCAGAATTTAATAGAAGCGCCCTTTTGATCAAATACAGCCATGAGTCTTTTTGGGAAAGATGCAACAAGTTTTTCACACCTGGATTTGGGGTTCCTCTGGTATTCCTCCTTGCAGATCCTCTCCAGTTCTATCAGGTTGGATGGTAAACATTGGTGGACAGCCATTTTTAGGTCTCTCCAGAGATGCTCAATTGGGTTTAAGTCAGGGCTCTGGCTGGGCCATTCAAGAACAGTCATGTTGTTGTCGTGAAGCCATGACACGTTAGTTTAGCTGTGTGCTTAGGATCATTGTCTTGTTGGAAGGTAAACCTTTAGCCCAATCTGAGGTCCTGAGCACTCTGGAGATGGTTTTCATCCAGGATATCCCTGTACTTGGTTGTGTTCATCTTTTCCTCGACTGCAACCAGTTGTCCTGTCCCTGCAGCAGAAAAACACCCCCACAGCATGATACTGCCACCACCGTGCTTCACTTCCGGTCATCCCAAATGTCTTTAATTTAAGGATTATGGAGGCCACTGTGCTCTTAGGAACCTTAAGTGCAGCAGAATTTTTTTAGTACCCTTGGCTAGATCTGTGCCTTGCACCATTCTGTCTCTGAGCTCATAGAAGTTCCTTTGACCTGATGATTCTCATATGTTCTGAGGCATTGTGAGCTGTAAGGTTTTATATAGACAGGTATGTGGCTTGCCTAATCAGTATAATCAAACACAGCTGGACTCAAATGAAGGTGTATAACCATCTCAAGTATGATCAGAAGGAATGGATAGCACCTGAGTTAAATATATGAGCAGTCACAGCAAAGGATCCAAATACTTAGGACCTTGTGTACCCTGTGAGCCTGTATATTTCAGTTTTTCATTTTTTAATAAATCTGCAAAAATGTCAACAACTTGTGTTTTTCTGTCAATATGGGGTGTTGTGTGTACATTAATGAGAGAAAAAAATAACTGAAATTATTTTAGCAAATTGCTGCAATATAACAACGTCTAAGGGGGTCTGAATACTTTCCGTACCCACTGTATATATAATGTTAATGATGTCACAGTTGGTAAATTAACAAAATTTTTCCAAAAATATATAGTTTTTTTAATCACTCTTGACACACACATATTGATGTGCAAGGATGCTCTTTTAAGTTTTCCTCAATTTTTTCTACATGTTTTTAAAGAAGTAATGGAACATTATGTCAAACTACTTAATAAGATTTAATTTTTTGTTAATGATGCTTTTTTTTTATTATTATATGACAGTTGTATTACTCTGACGTTGTCTTTTCAATTAAAAAAATAATAACATGCCCATCACTTAGAAGTCATTATATTAATAAATAGCATTTTTAATCTTTTTTTTTTTTAAATAAATTAACCAATATGACAGAAAAAAATGAGCATCATGCCATTTGACCCACCTTTCACTTTTTTTTTTTTTTAACTTTCACTTCAGTAGAATTGTCTAAACACTGCATCAGAGATTATAACAGGCAGAATGAGATCCGATGAATATTAATAAACGTCTGCGGCCCACACCTAATGCCAATTCTGAACCAAAGCATCACAGGGAAGTGCGGGTGTTCCATAACAGATGGGGACACTGTCTGTTTGTATGGCAGAAATCATGAATAAAGGAAAGGACATAAACAACTCTAGTTTGCCCAGTATTTTAATGCAGCCAAAGGCCCTATGTTGGTCGAGACTATCCGAACTCCATGGACCAACTAGTCATTAAAGAGAGAGAGTTTATAGGCTCTCTGCATTAAGAAAGTGTGGGAGGGGAGAGCATCTAGAAAGTAGCAGTCTTAACCCTCTAATCAGAGCCTGAGTCAGACGTACACACTCGCTCATGTTTATCGGACACGCCATGAGCAGGCTTGGGCCCCCTGGACATGTAGATATGCTCAGGTAATTAAAGAAGCGGGGGGCTGCAGGCTCCAACTCAGCCTTCATTAACATTCTCCCATACCATCCTCCGATCTCGGAGCCTCTTCAGCCAGAACAATCAATCCCTAATCACTCCGCCCTCCCTCTGCCCGCCAGCCAGACAACTCAATCCATGCTAAGATATGCTAATGGCATTCCCAGCGATGATTACACTGTGCAGTCAACATCGATTTTCAGTGACCTCCCAAAATGATCCATCTTCAAAAGCACAGCTAAAGGATACAGTGGTCTCTCCGCTAAGCAGTTAGATCCAAGCTGTGTATTATTGTCATGCATGTGTGCTTCCTTGTTAAGTAGTCACTTCTTAGACTGTTTTAAAGCAACTTACAGTACACTTAAGGGACAATCCCTCTAGAGTAAAATGAGGTTAAGTTGCTTGTTTAAGAGTGCATTTATGATGGATCTTGGCTTGCTTCTTGCAGGGATCAAACCAGCAACCTTCTGGTTTCCACTGAGGAGCTTTAGCCATGCTACCTCATGTCTTGTGGCTTGTTGTTGGTCTAAATAAATGTTTCATTCTTCTCATTAAGATGACGATCACATTCCAATAATTTAGTTACCTTCATGTTGTTTGAAACATGTATGACGTTCATTATTCTGTGGAACTAGAGATTTTTTGAAAAGTGTTTTAGTCCATACAATGAAAGTTAGTGGTCTATTGTATTTGTATGTACAAAAATAGCTTAAAAGAGGTTCAGCATATCTTCTTTTTCCTCTTTGTTCAAACTATGTCTTAAAGGATTAGACTTGTAGACTAAATACTATGATTTAGAGAAGAAAAGAAAAAAACCTGCTCCAGCTTTCCGCTTCCTCTCACCAATAGATGGCAGTGTGCCGCCAATATTGTCACCTCAGAGAGTGGAGGAGCCCATTTAATGAAATGTCAAGACATGGTAGTATCTCAGTGTGTTGTTTGAAATGCACAATGAGTCTGAGCAAAGCAGTTCTCAAAGAAAACCTGTGTTTTTGTCTTTCTTTTGCAAGAAGAAAGTTGGAGTAATCCAGTCTTTCAAACATTGTGTGCCTGGATGAACTAAACTCTCTCTTTTGTAATTCAAAGCGTTTTAAATAAAGACGTGGCTCAACAAGGTTCCTTCCCTGGGTTTGATGGCAAGGATTCAACTTCATTCTGAGGGTGACTTCCTGCCTGTTTGCACTTTGACAGTGTGAATCTACATAAGTTTGACTTGACCAGCTCATTAGCGCTAGGCTTTAGTCTCCTTGTGGGAAAGAGGTCAGGGCTAAATTGCCCTGACTGCCATTCAGTATCTTTCATGCCTTTCACACACTCTCTCTCACACACAGTCTTAATGGCTAATCAACTATGTTGCTGCAATGTTCCTGTGTTCTGATTTACTGTCTTGATTCTTCTTTTGACCTCAGTAATTGAGGTTATGTATGGATAAATATGTGTTTTGGACTGGGGGGCGGGGGGCTTCAGGAAAAAAAAATTCCCAATCATTTTCACCATAGAGAAATTGATTGTTAACGATTCTGTATAAACCTTCACATTGCCTATTAATGCTGCAGAGAGTTTGTTTAGATATGCATACTGTTAATATTTAGTTTTTTATTATATTGTATTAAAATCACACTATGATTCAAAAATTTTAGCGGTAGTAAGATCTTTCTCCAGAAATGGATACTTCTGTTCAGAAATTATACATTAATTTTTTCAACAGTGATATTAAATACATTTATAATGTAGCAAAAGATTTTTATTTCACTAGTTCACACGTCTTCATTAATATTCAAATAGAAAGAGCATGTTTGGCTTGCTGTCCGGGGAGAGGGCCGGGAGCTCGGTGGACTCCGAGCCCTAGGGATTTTAACCCTTAGGCAGCGAGAGTTGGATGGAGCTCGGCATCCGGCCCAATCCCCGAATGCCCCCCTCATTAGAGGGATAGAAGTGAAATTTGACATTATAATTAAATACAGAGACGGTCTATGTAAGTGACGATGAAGTCAGCCAATTAGATGTCCCTAACTAAGCAAGCCGGAGGCAACGTGGCAAGGAACCAAAACTCCAACCATAAGGAATGGAGAAAAAAAAAAAACTCAGGAGATTCTAGGCTCAGTTGGGGTCACTTAATTTCCAGTTTGATTAAGCGCATGTTAGATAGTGTAAAGTATTAGGTTCCGGTGATCTATCCGTGGAGCTCTCTCTCTCTCTCTCTCTCTCTCTCTCTATATATATATATATATATATATTAGTGGTGGGCCGTTATCGACATTAACGTGCTGCGTTAACGTGAGACTCTTATCGTGCTAAAAAAATATTGCTGTTAATCTATTCACAAAGTTGGGTTGGGAGCAGGGTCTATATTACGCAAGCTTTGATGATGTTTACTTTGACATTTTAGCGCGGATGTAAACCTAGCCGAATTGCACTGTAGCCTTATTTGGATGGGACTAGTTTTCTGAACTACTGTACATGTGAGCTTCGATTCTCATCACCTGTCTTCCGTGATTTTCATGTAACATTTAGGATGGGTATAACACCTCCGTGTTTATTACAGAGGTGAGAGGGTCTGTTTTTTCACATCTGTGCGTCACAGAGATCACGCGCTCTGTAAGCGTGCATTGCTAGAGTCATTCAGATTGATTACAATTAGTATAATCACAAATACCACGGTGAAGCTAAATGGCTAGTACAGCAAAACCATGAAACAAAACATTCTCTAACGACCCCCTGTAAACCTAGTCCCGTCCGAATAGGGCTTTACTTTTAGTCATTATTTAGGTAGCACACATATTCTGAATGCCTTTGGCAGAATCCAAATGAGACATTTTAATCTAGATTCATTTCAAAATGAATCTAGATTAATGTAGATAAAAAAATTATCTATGCCCACCCCTTTTGTAATGTTATGATTCTTGGCATAAAACTGTTTATTAAAGAATTCTTTTAGAACACTATTGAGAAAAAATAATTGTAAATATACCACCAGAAACCAAGATTGGCAAAAAAGGTAGGTGGTTGAAGTCTATTTTATTCAATGGTGTATTATATTTCAGCCCACATCACACATGTCTGGTAGAGTATAATCACAAGCAGCTGGACGTGTTTTTTTCATTTACTTTGAGACACTTGCGAGTGGCTTTATTAGTTGTTGGATTGTAAGGTTTTGCTGTCATTTAACCTTACATACAGTACACACACAAAAAAGATATGTTCAGCAATTTTAGTAGTTTTTTTCCTCGCCCCTTTCTTTAAAAAGGATAAACACTGCACCAAGGCTGACCCTCAGTGATGTCCCCATTACTGGCCACACACATATCATATTTTATATAATAGTAAAACCCTCGCAAACTGTTCTCATGCGAAGCTAATATTAACCTCACCTCATTCAGATACCTTTAGGCATTTTTCATGATAAATAAGACATAATCATCATGTTTTTTCACAAAATAGGTTGTATGGGATATAGGGTGGTCATTATGGAATATTGGTACCTATTCGGTTCCCACAAGGACAGGCTCATGCACACACAATCCTGAAGTTGAGTAAGTCAAGCACAATCCCAGACCTTTATTTCTCTCCATCATGATTCCCTCTCATATCTCTATCCAAACAGACAGGAGCCTCTTATTATCATTGGTCCACTGCAGTTCCAGTGTGTATTTAATGTATGCTCAACTGTACCCTCGAACGAATTTTCACTCATATTTCACGAGCACATTACTCAAGCATCTGCCTTATTCGACATCCTGAAGCACCACTCATTCAGTTAATGAACCATGCAATCAATTCCCACAAAGGAGGAGGGAGCGCCAAGTAAAAAAAGATACAGTCACTGATAGTATCTGTGACCACTTTGGTCCAAGACTTCCTGTATCGTTCTGGCAAATGATGCTTCGATGGGTCACAAACCTTTCTGAGAAATACTGGGATCAATATGAGGCCATTGTGTTTGTTATGTGAGCCTCACACCTAATCCCAGAAGACATCAGAGCTGCCCATTGTCTCAGGAGCTTTGTATAGGTGCTCTTCAGGTAACAGAGATATCACTCACTCACTTGGACTCATGACCCCGGGTCAGTACTCTGTATGTGTGTGATGTATATTGCTGTCCATGCCAATTTTGCTGTAGGATATAGCATATGTTGGATAAAACTTGATGTTCATATTGCACAATGATGTATTCACTCTGAACTGAACAGATAAAAATATATTTCTACCACTAATCCCATAACTGATTAGATAAATGATACCGGTCTGCCATACCTTAGGGCACCATGTTCCTCAGTCTCTCTGAGACAGTCAGTTTACTTTTTTGCCCTTGGCATGTGCATTTCCCATTTCATAAGTGTGTGTGTGCTGTGTGCATGCATGATTTATTCAGCAGATATGCAGCTGCTCTGGCCCCACTGCTTTTTATAGATAGTCTGAAGCCAATAAAGAAATGCAGGCACTGCAAGCCGGTCGCGAGGCAGTTAAAAGCACAGTCAATAAAAATGATGAGCTTTTGCAGAGCGGGAGTGGCCCTGTAAATGCCTCACCTTCTTCTTCTTCCGCATTGATTTTTATTGTGCTCGATGCACCTGATTAATCGGCGGTGGCCCTTGAGCGGTTGGGGCCACAGATGCCGGTGCAAAAGGTCTCCCAAAGCTCGGCCGCTCATTCAAGAAAGATCTTCATGTGCTCTGTGAGAGACCCCATCAGGTTGGACTAAATGGCTTTGATATGAACTGTGTAGAGTGAAGAGGTCAGTATGGTAGCGGTAACAATCCCAACATCCATTTATCGAGACTAAATTTATCGAGGTTTTCAAACTGGGGTCCGGGGGCCGCAAGAGGGTGCTAGAGGGGAATTATTTAGTGTTGTCACAACCTCATTGTGTTAAACATTTAAATAATATCTTATAGCATACCCAAGTTTTTTTTTTTTCTTTTTGCTTTCTAAAGATTTAAAATTAAAATGATAATTACAGTCATTTTATTTTATTAATATACTTACATTTTTAACAGCATGAAATAAATCCCATATGGCTCATGAAAAAAAAAAAATTCTAAGTGCTCATTGCTCCTTTTAAGAGACAAACATATGTTTGTGTTTGATATTACTTCTTAAATTACACTATTTGTTCATGTACATTACATTTGCCATAATCTAATGCTCATTTAAAGCAATCTGTAGAATGTTATTTAAATAACACTGTATGTAATCTTAGTGAAACTTTTACATATAGTACATTATAATGATGTGATACCTAAATTAGCATGTAGCATTCAAAATCACTGATTTTAGTTTTTAATGTTTTGTAGAACTTTGAAACATTTATTTAGGCAAAAAATAAGTAGTACAGACTTTTTATATCAGACAGAATTTTAATGTCTTTTATATATTGTGTGTGATATGTGACGAAAAGAAGGGGATCATATTTGTAGGTGCTTGGTATAAAAAAGTTGCAAACGCTGAAAATAAAGAAGTCACCCCCAAGGGCCTAAGCCATGGACGACTCGTGAGGTTTTAGCAGGGATGAGAGGAAATCTAAATTGAAAATAACAGCAATGGTCTCTGGAGTGCTGCTGGCTTCCTGAGGGGAAAAATGCCTTCGTATTAGTGGCAAAAATGAAAGAAAGAAGCCAATTAGCACAGATGGGTGCCGGTAATCAAGAATAACAAATGGCTGAAATTAGCCAGCCCCCATTCATCTTTGTCTAAACATCTCTATTGTGCAGCAATCGCAGGTTGTACGGCCAGTGAATTTAGTCACATGCTTTAAAGAGATTCGACAACCGGAGGTGGCGACCCTGCTGGTTTCCCTCACAAAGCATTCATGCACACAAAACACAAACACGTACGTAAAAACTGCAGAGTGATTTATCTTTTGTGTTCATAAATGAATGGGTAGCTTTTATGTTTTCAGTGTTTTCTCCCTGGTTCTTTTAATGACCAGTGTTAAAGTAGCTCCATTTATTGACCTTCGCTGAAACCTCAGAGCACGAAACGACCACCGTTAACAAGAATGTGGGGAGAGACAGGCTTTTAGATAAAAATGAGCGGATAAAGGGAAACTGGATCTTGCTTTCGCTCTCTCACGCTCTCCCCCGGTGCACCACACATCTCTGGCATCAGATCAGACACCATGTTCTTTTGGTAGATAAAGGGAAGCTCTTACAATTGTAGCAAACACACCATCTTTTGTGACTGGCAACACCCATATGGATGATTACAGACTTACCCTCTACAAAGCCACTCTGCTGCAAAAGATCACAAAAATGTCAGTACGTCAAACCTGTTCTTGGTGTGACTTAAAAAAAAAAACTACTCTTTTGAATAAAAGCAAAAACACAGATTACTTAAATAGTAATTAAATCATCTACAAAACCATTGTTGAGTACATTGCAGAGTACAGTAACTATATTTAACACAACTGTGGTGTCTGTATGATCGTAGTGGCCTCAGGAAAAATGGATGGCTACATCTTAACAGTTTATACGTTCCCTCGAGATTGAACCCATGACCTTGTTACTAGTGCCATGTGCTACTGTTTATGCTACAGGGAAGCTTTTATATGGCAGGCCATGAACCTACACAGTTCCTGCCAAGATACTGTAATTGCAGACCCTTTTACCGGGATTCAGCCCTCTGTGATTAACACAGTTGTTATCCAACTTGGTCTGTGATTATGTATTGGTATATGTATATGTATATCTAGATTTTTTAACTGAAAACTGACTGGAATATAAACTGAAGACACATCAAATTATTGGTCTCTTGAATTTTTTTTACATTTGTGTTGATTTAACATATATGATTGGAAGTAATTTATCCAAAACTTTTTGCGATGTTTGATAAATGTCCATTAAAAAACTATTGCAAAATGAAACCTTTTCATTAACCAATGTTAAAGAATTATCTACTCAAGCATTAATGACAAGCAAACCCCCAATAAACTGGAGAACTTGCAACACTATACATTCACACAGCAGCAAAATAGGTTGTCAATCCAGTATTTGAGTCCTTAATAATACAGTTACATTCAATTTGGGTATTTACGGGTGTGACAACCAGATTCTGTAACCGAACTCACACCTGTAAATTTTGCATATTCACAACCGCATTCTCAGAACACACGCGAACAGGACTGGACAACTAGTTGTCTGTCACGTCATACACTGCGAGAGAGCCGCTCTGCTGCATAAACGCGCTTCTACCATGTAGTGCATGTTTCCATGTGTGTTTTTGGGAACTTACAGTGACAGATAAATGTGTCTCTATGGTTGCTAGTAAGGAATACCGGTTTTGACTTCCCTTCCGCGTTCATACACGTTAAAGACATTTTGCACAATTCTGAAACTACGTTGAGTCGCCATTTGTTGTTGTCAATTGTAGAATCATGTTGAAGAAGTAAACCAATTGAGGACCAACATTGTTAAGGCCTTAGTACCCCTAAGCCTTACTTTTAGGATAGACCATGTTTTTAGTTATATTTATTATAGTAAAACCCTTGTAAATATTTATAAGAAAGAAAAGATATCAAAGTAAGCTTAATTTCCAAAAGGGGATCAGAGAAGCTGCTCGCCATTGACAGAATGGTTCTCTCCACAGTTGATATCACGTACAAAGAAGACGGGAAGCAGATGTTGTGCTTATCGCTCATGCTCAAGTTTGGCCGTGGGCATTTAAATTTTCAATGCGATGAGTATACGAGTGGCTTTTTTGCTCGTGCCTCATTCAGAGAATGGCACAAACAGAGAAACATTTGAATATTTCATTCCCCTTCCCCCCACAATGGCACGCCATTTTTCTCTGTGCCCACTACGGATGTGTCACTTCATATTACTCGTTCATTCTTCTATGTTCCTTTCTTCCTCCATATTCATGATCCTTTAGTTTCCACAGGTTTCAAAAATGCAGGCACCAGAGGTTAATGTACTCCCTCTGTTCACCATCACTGTTGAGGAGGTCCCATAAGATGTCTTTGTTTGGATCAGTAAATGTTTGAGAAGCAGCATTGTATTTCAGACTCTGGCGAAACTTGGAGTGCTCTGAAGTTGCAGTGCTCTGATGTAGTCACGTATCGAGGCTACGGTGGTTGTTTTAGAGCAGGTTGGCCTGTTCTATTAGTAGAAGGTGTTGTGGAGGTCGTCCTTGCTTTTGTGTGGGAAAGACAGACCCAATCCAAACAAGTGTCTTACATGTGCAGGCATAATCAGAGAGCTGTGGGCGGACAAGCAGAAATCACTAGGTAGCCACTGCACAAGACTCTTTTGGCTCTTGAGATTGTATTTGTCTTTGCGTATGCAAGAATAAGAGATGGAGATGATTTGTTGGCTAATTATCTGATTTAAACCTGATGATCCTCAGATCCTGGATAATAATACAGATTATTTTTTACAGATGCTAGGACACATTTCTCAATACTTAAGTCACTTTTGCAAAACTCTTTGCGCAATTCTCCTAACCAACTTTCAGCTTGGAAAGCAGTTCATTTCACATTCAAAATGCACTACAACTACCAAAACACTTTATTCGGGTCTCAAATAAACTCATTCTTCCAGAACACTAGCAAAGCCGTGGTTGACAGCCGACCAACACACTTTGTCACCCACAAAACAATGACCTAAAAACACTACCAACATGTAGCATTACACAGTGTTTTATTGTGTAAAACAAGGACACATCTCTGTTTATAATTGCAATAAATATTGTTTATAACTGCAATATATGTTACTGGAATGAATCAGACATGATGCAGAATTCGTCAATATTTTATGTAGTGTATTTATTTATTTTTTGTTTTGCACTAAGTAATTCAAAAATACAAGAATTTGTACACACATCATCCACTGATACAGATACAATAGTAATGCTAATCTATAAAAATTCCACTGTCTTATTCAGTTTTGCATTATGTTATTGTTTTGAACATAAGTTTAACAGTTTTGAAAACAGTATGTAAACATGTGCAAAATGTCCTGTATGTAGAAATATTTTTGGCAGTTGTTGTGTGGCAATTCTTGGTAGTTAACACTTCAAAAAGGAAAAGTATTTTCGAAATTGTCCATGCAGGTTGTGCATTATATCATACGTTTTCTGGATTCATTTAATAGCTTTGTGTGAAGAAAACACTCAAATTCAAGTCATTATTCACTGTTAATTTTACCCTCTAGTGAGCTATTAACCAATGCAACTGAATCATTCAGTAAGTTGATCTGAGTCAATGAGCTGAACCCAAGAATCACTTGGTCTAATTTGGGAACAAATAATTCAGATTTGTTTTCCAGTTCATTTCAAAGATCAGTCACAATGGAAAGATTTTTCACAAATTTCTACTTCTGTCCTATCTGTTTTATCTTTTGAATTATAATTGGATTTGGATAACTGTGTGTGATGCAATGTAATTGTAACTATGAGACTATGAGACATATTGATCATATACTGTAACACTAAAGGACAAGAGAAAACAAAATGGTGTGGAGTGTAACATTCTGCTGTATAATTTTTTTAATGCAATAGACAATATGACTGGTGGCCTATTTATGTAAATGAGGAGTGGATTTTCTGTGCAACACTGCAGTTTAGTGAAGCTGTGCAATGTGGCAATGCGGTAGCTATAGTTAGATCTATGAATGGCTGACAGATTTTGTTGTAAGAAAAACAAATCAGGTTGATCCAAGTGCATGTCATACTTGTGTAAATAATGTTATGCATGTAAAAAAAATGCATAAATGATGATGTGGGAGGGGCTTTTCTGCCCTATGCCTTTCTTGCATGTCATCCTGGTGTAAAACTATGGTCAGTGTGCTCTAACTTGCAATTAACATCACCCGAGTGTTGGCTGTCTATCTGTCTCTCCCTCTATTGCCTGTTGTCTGTCTGCTGCTGGTCTGCAGTGGGCAGCGTCAGATTGTGTTGACGAATTGACTCAATGATGAGATGAGATCCGTTACAGTGGGGTGGGGTTGAACCCCTAGCAGCATGGAGCACATAGCTAATCAAGAAACATGTTCTGACACAACAGAAACAATTAACCCTCATTAGGGGTAATACACTCTTCTCGGTCTAATCAGACACACATGCACTGATACAGATGTGTCACACACACACAAAAACAGGCTCAGTTGGTGGCATGTGTGAATCTGACTTTGATGCATTTCTAATTTGATCTCACAATATCCCACAATCCTTTGCGCACAGGCAATCCTTGCAACGATAATGCAGCCTTTAAATGGTTGGAAATCAAAAATACATTTGAATGCATAGCATGCTGCAATAATGGATTGATGTTCTTGCAATAATACTGTAATATGTGATGCAACAATAAGACATTAATTGCATTTAACAGCTTAAACCGCTGGCCTAGTGACCTCATAAATCTAAAAACCTAAACAGACATGTGGTGCTGGTCTAATCTGTTTAAATCAAGTGATAATATCTGTCATTCAAAGCTTGTTTGTGCCGTCTAACAGAAATAAAATGATTGCAGTCAACAAACACTATTTAAGAGGATTATGGCTCTAAATTCGTTCCAGCTGTCATCATCAAACACACAAAAACCTGAGCATCTACTAAAGCAAGAGAGATTTCCTTTCCAATATTTGCTATATCTCTCACATAATCTCTGTCACACAGCGCAAAGAGACATTAAACTATACAGCGGGACCATAAACAATGAACACGTGGTCTGTATGCTGCTCTGCAGTGTGGAAACACAGATGGGAGTACAGTATGCGTTTCTCTCTTGAGTTGCCCATGTGCTGAGGTCACAGCTGTGTCTCTGATGTGACCTGGCTAAAGTACGCAACAAGAAAACCAATGCAAGATACCTGCCAAGGGGACAGTTAGTGAAAGATTTATGAACTTTTATGTCCAGAGAAATCTGTAGGGTTACAGCATAGCATGTGTGTGTATATCGGCATTGGGGAAACTATTCCAACAACTTTATGAATAGGCAAACTTCAGTTTTTAAGTACAAAAAGTAGTTAATAATTAAATAATCCAAATCAAAAGTGGCTTACAAATGAGGATCATCACATACCATTCTATTAGTGACACGCAAACAATTCTATTTAGGGACCACAAACTAAAAAAAACACACTTCAGTTAAATTGTGGCCATGTTGTACTAATTAATTCCCTTGTTAAAATATACAACCCAGTCACAATTTAACTAAAACCACAAAACCAAATCAATAAGATGTGAGAACAAATAATTATTTCATGTTTATGGTATCTGTTTTGCTTCATGTGTGGGGTTTTGAAGAAAAAATACTGTATAGAGAACAGAATCGATACAAACAATACTTTCAAATTAAAAGATTTACTAGCATGAATGAAAGTTTCCAGCGCTAATGTTAGTTAGTTTTTAAATGCTAGTATTTTTAGTTAATCACTTCCCAACAACTCTGTATCTGTGTTTGTGTTGGTTTTGGAGAAGGAAGTTATTTGGAAGTCAGCATTGAAGTGGGCTGCTGTGCCATGCCAAGAAACCCCGTAAAATTTTCATGGAGGTTCAATCATGCTGAGAGACGCAGTCATTACGGCTTGTTTTTAATTTCGTTATACCCATAAAAACTTTATGACAAAAAGATAGAAAGAGATACAATAACTTTTGCACAGAGTGGTCTTGGTTTGCCAGCCAAGAGAGGTCAAAGATGTTGCACGCTCCGTGCTGAATAAATAATTCATCAGACTTTCCCCTGCGTCACTTTGGGTAACATCACAAGTGCATTTACACTCCATATATAACAAGTCTTCTGCAAATGATCATCTGTTCTGATATCTGAATTCGGCCGTGCCGTGTCTGCAGGAGCGGAGGATGATATATTGTGAGCTGTAATTGGCACTTCAGTCAATGAAAGCTTTAGAGCAGGAGCCGAATTGACGTGGGCAATAAGAGGTGGGGTGGAAAAAAGTCCTCACGCAACCCGCTCTTGATTAGCACGTGAATGATGCGTGGCGATCTGGTGCAAACCTGTTAGCAGCGATATGTCATCAGCCTTACCTCAATAGGAGGGCCCATTTTCAGTGAATGAAGCCCATCTGCTGCCCAGGCCTGTTTGGAAACCTTTGCTTTTGTGGAGCGGCGCAGGCACTTAGCACGCAGAATATGGCTAATTGAATTCCTCCACAGTCTCAATTAGAAGGAAGAGTAATTAAAACAGATGTTTGTGCTTGTGTGCGTGCATATGTGGTGGGAACAACATTTATTCCCAAGGTGAAAACCGCATGCATCAAAATATATCTCAGCAGACGACCCAAATTTTTCTATTTCCATTCCACCCTGTATCTTTTTCAGATGGTTCTTTATCTGATACTTGCATGCACTGCACACACAGGCAGAACTCCAGATGTGCATGTTATTCTCAGCGGGGTCTAGGGCCACTTATCCTGTGACCCCCTGACCCCTATATGTTACAAAGCCATTAGCTTTCCCATCAGCCCTTCTGTTATGGGGTGGCATATGTCAGGCATGCATAAGGAGCCAGAAAAACTATTGCCAGGAGGTGGAACGACCCAGTCCAAACAGGTTCCGATTCATTCGTGCTACTTATGCTCCTGTCTTTGCCATCTGGGCCTTGCAGCCTGGTTTCTCTGACGGGGTCAAAAAGGAGTATACACAAGACATTTTGGAAAAATAGATGAAAGATTAAAGTGGAATACTTAATAAGGATCCAGACCGGAGAGCCGACTCATTACACTTATCCTGATCGTGATGTGGGAAGCAAAGAACAACAAAGCCAGCTGAATGAATAGTTTGTCATCATTTACTCATCTTGTCATTCCAAACCTGTTTAACTTCATTAGATTTTAAGCTCTAAGCTTTAAAATAGAAGTAGAAACACCATATTTTATGAGGTGGCTAATTTGTGCGACCTTACTCATACGATTTTGTATGATTTCTAGGGGCGGGGTTAGGTGTAGTTAATTTGTACAAATTCATACAAATTAGCATTTCATTAAATACATATGGTTTATCAAAAATCGTTTGAAAGTATACGATTGAGGACATACAAATTCATATGAATTAGCCACCTCTTAAAATATGCACAAATAGACAGGAAATCGGGCTGGAACATCTCACCTCCCTCATGCAATCATTCAATTAGTGTTTCAACAGCGGAAATTCATCATTAAAACAATGTGATGTAGTTTGTTATTTAAATGAAGTCTAGAGAAGTGGATTTTGCTAAATATTAGACTATATCATTATATTGTACTTTACCTGTTAGTGATGTCTTAATTATTTAATGTTTAAAAAAAATAATTATAAAAAAAGCTTATGACAGCCACTCTGCAGACGTTTAAATTTTATTTAGCATTATTTAGTAATTGAATTGAAAGTTTGGGCTCTGTATAGTTGTGTAAAACTATAGTGTCACTATAGTTTAGAGCAGAAGCTAAGGTAGATTTTTATCCCTAAGAGGTTTTTTTCCCATTATAACATAATTTATTACAAAAAAAGTAAACCACTGACCAAAAAAAATAAATACATTTTTTTGTATATAATTTAACAGAAGTCCAAAATTAGTTATTAGTTAAAAATTAGTTCTTGTATTTTTTGGAATGCCAAGCTTTACTCAAAGGTTTAACCCAAAGCTAGAATGCACATAGTGTTACATTGCATCCCATGTGCCGGTTTAGTTTTGCACATGTGCAGCTGTTCCTTTTTAGCTCTTTGTCTCAGGGTTGTAACCTCCACCGGTGGGCACCAGTCTTGGCTGTCAAGTCAGGTTAATTAACACAGTAGATGAGACAATTAAATCAATATGTGAGTGGCAGAAACAATTTTACTCCATGATTGAATATCAGAGGGGATGAATACAGCCCAGAGAATTTCTGTTTAATTGTGTTGGCTTAATTAATTTTCTTCCTTTTTTTTCAGTCATACAGAGTATCAGTCATTCAGAGAAAGCAAGAAAGCAAGCAATGCCAAAATGGCCAGTTGCGAGCAGAGCAGATTTCATCTCTTAAATGCTTCTAATATCTTTTAAAAACTGTGAGATGGGCTACTCTCTCAATGGTATAATTTCATCTTGTCTTCTATTGGCTGTTGTGTAGTTAATAGTAATTATATAAATCCATACCTCATTGGAATTGTTTGAAATCCTCTGCCTGTAGAGGATAAAAGGCTACAGAAGCCAGCGTTTCTGACAAAAGAGGATGAAGAAGATGTGCAGTGGGCTTCTAGTCATGCTTTTATTGCTCGTGATGGTTTGAGAATTACCAGACTTGGCTGCCTGTAAATGTCCTCTGGCCAATTTCTCAATGGGATGGACGTCAATGTCATTGCCTCAAAGCGTTATTCTCTCAGTCGGGCCCTGAACTTTTTAGAGCGATTATATGCTGTGCTTTGTTGAATTGGTCTGCTGATGTTCTGCCTAGCATTTCTCCTGCTCCGATTAAATGTGCAAAATTTGGGAAAAGTGCTTAAGCCATGAAAAGAATCTCATTTCCACAGGCTGTTTGTTAAAGTAAATTTTGTGTGCAATGTGTGTCTGTGGACATTGTCGGTGTTTACATGTGTGTGTGTATGTGGCATTGTTTATTTACTTGTGTGGATTGCATTTGTGATTTTTAGTTCTTTGATGTGTTAATCAGGTCTAGTCCCTCTTAGGGAAGCATCCGGGTTCAAAGGGAATTAAATCCCTTTTTCGTAGGCGTTTATGTGTGTGTGTGTGTGTGTGTGTGTTTGTGAATACTTCATAAAACGACTCTAATTGTCAGGATGCCGTAGCACAGATGGGCCTGTTGTCGCGGAATTAATGTCGCCGGTTCAACCGTTGGATGAAATGCTTGACAAATAAACTGAATAGAATTCCTCCAAGTCCAAATTTTTGTTTAGTTACTATATCTTTTTTTCTAATTCATCATGCACAATGATACAATAAAAAGCAAAATACTGACTTTTAATGACAATTTTTGAAATATCTATTCAACGCGTAACTGCCACAATTTAATATCTTTAAATGATCTCTATTCTGGAGCTTATCTTAGCTAATATTGATATGCACCCGCTTTTCTTTTGCATATAATCAGATGAAGCATTACAGAACAGTGAGGGCCACAGGAAACAGGTGCCCAGGTGTTCAAAATGAGATTGCAGTTTGTGCTCAGAACAACATCTTAGCAGAACTATTGGTTCAGGATTAACACTCATATCTTTTCTTGTCAACAATGCAGTGTGGTCGATGCTGTAGTCGTGTTTGGCAAGCTGGATTAGACAAGGCCAGGCAAAACCAAGAGGTCCTCTATTTTGTAAATACTCTTAAAACTACTTTTTAAACATTTTGTTTACTTATCAGAATATAGGACACAATAATTTATGATGAGCTGGTGGGTTAATGAATATTATTTATGTCGTCTGCATTAATTTGACCAGTAATTGATGAGCACTAACCAATGGAACAGCTGTTTTGGCCTAAGCTCTGCCCATTATTGAAGAAACTGGCAGCGTGTTCTGCTTATTCTTCAAAGCTGAATAATTTTAAACAAAATTCTTTGACAGGAAAACAAAGAACATCATTTACATGCAGTGTGTCAATTCCTTGTGGTATGTAAAACTCTCTCGCTTTCTTTCTTTGCATGTGTGAGAAACACAGCTCTCTTAACCAAACGATGGTGGCTGCCTACACTAGAGGCTACAGGATGTCAAATATGCTGTGCATCCATTAATATCAATGAGAATAGTGCATTGTAAAGATGGCGAGTGAAACTCTCCAGAACTCTGGCCAAAACATGTGAAAATATATCTGTACTAACCTTATTCTTAGCCTTTATCTCAAGTGAAATGTAACGATTTATTAGCCAATGGAGACATTAGTGTATGTTTTGATAATAACAGAGTTTCAGGAGGAGCGCTGTACGAATTAATCGCGGCTGGTGTCGCATCATCTAATCAATCTCTTTGTTACGAAAACCCAATCAAATACTTTCTACCCACTATAAATAACCTTGTTTCCCCTACATCCGCATCTCACCTTTTGTGTACCCCCTCCATCTCCTCCTTTCTCAGCTCCACGACTTCCTCAGGGGCAGACGGAGATCGAGCCGGACGCTGAGCCCTTGCCCTGGCCTAAAGTTCAAACCACTAGGGTTCAGAGTCCGCCGTTCTCCCGGCTCGCTCCCTGCACAGCACCCCAAATTTGCTATTATCCATTCTATTAATGAGGAAGCGCGAACTTGTGAAGTCACCTAGCTCAAAATTTTGATGATTGAGTGAGCAATTTACTTGCAGTAGATATCCATTTTTTTCAGAAAATAAATCTTAATATGTAAAAAATGATGCAATGCATTTCTGATTATTTATTTAAAACAGATTTGATTAAAATATGCTAAAATATCTGATTTGAACAAAACTATTCTGTCCATGCATAGAGCAGTTAAACTAGAGAAGTGAACTTTCTCATTTAACTCAATGATAGTGATTAAAATACAAAACTAGAGAGAGCTTGCACTTATAAAGATGAGATTCATCAGTTGCAGTGACCTGGGCCTTGAGTATTAACACTGACCTTTTAAGTGAGAGACACCGACAACTTTTTATGATCTTGACTCCATCAAGTGGATGGAGTCAGAAGAGGATCCCACAATGCACCCTTTCCATATTCATGACTGCACAGATTTATTTATCACTCTCTGCAAACATGGCACAGTTCCAGAGAAACAAACATGCCAATGTGTGTGTGTTTGTGTGCATGCAAATATCTTTGGTGTATTGCAGCATCACACATGGACAGTTTCCAGAGCTTCGGAAGACAGAATTGACATCTTGGATGAGTTCACTGCTAGGTGGAGTGCAAGAGGCGCAAAACAAGGTGACCTTTTTCATTCTCCTCCACACACACTTTTCCAGATCTTGGCTCACTGTGTCTACTCATTATAGAAGCGCTGTACTGCTCGCACCTGACAGTACTCAACAGACACAACGGATATTAACATGCATCCCAGCTTCTCTAACAGCTAAATGTCCACAAAGCTTTGGTAAGGGGTGTGTCAATGGCTACATTTATACTGTGATTAAAGCAACGCTGCAATTTATTTGGAGCTCATAGAATACTGTGATTATGTTAACGTGATTATGCTCAGTAACCATAATTGGCATACAATATGTGGACTCTTGCTGTTTTAATTGTTGTCTATAGGCTTGTATATGCTATATAATTATGCATGCATGTATAATCACATTTCCTCCAGTTTTCTCACAGTAGTTCATATTGCAGAGTCCTATGTGATTGCCTTATTCTTGATTTTTAACATTATCTTTATCATCAACGTTACAATCATCTATACAAACCTTTGGAGGCAAGAAACATTGTGGGCATTAAAAAGTATTATTATTTATAATAAAAATTATTATATTTACATTGTTATTTAACAGTAACTTTATCATTATCATACTAATAATCATAATCATTATTATTATCATCAATATAAACTTTTGAAGGTAAGAAACATTGTGGGCATAAAACATTATTATTATTAAACATTATTTTTTAAAATGATCATCATCATTATTGTAAGAACCAGCAGAGCGCCAGTCTCCGTCGAAAAAAAAATAAAAAGAAAACTTGATGCAGACAGATTACGACAGCAATCCTGGATAAATATTGGTGTGGCTTTTCCAAGACAGAAGGTGCTTATGCGGGAGAAGTGTTTTCAAAGCCACGCCGAAGTTGTCTGTTTTCTGCTGGACCGGTAAGTTGGTCCAACATTAGCAATCATAGTGAAACATTTTGTTTGATAGCTTTAGTTGTAAGATGGACATAACCGCAGAGACAAGTATCATTTTTATTATTATTATACCCACATACCACTGCATGCAAGTCTCTACAAACACATGACATGGGTTGTACAAAGGAGAAAAAATGAAAAGAGAGAAAAGAACAACTGCAAAGTTGTTGGTCATTAGGCAGTGCCATTCACAATAGGAATTTTGATACCTCTCTCCATCCAGGCCAGCGGTAATGGCTCTGAAATTGCATGGCAACAGCCGTGATTACAGTAGGAAACTGTTGCTCTTGTCAAGCACATACAAACAATCCTTCTCTCAGAAAACAAAAAAACAAAAAACTTCCTAATGCCCTCTCTTGCTGTCATCGTCCTTTTTTTTGCAGAAGCAGTAAAACTCTCTGGCAGCAAACCTTAATCAACAGCAGCAGAGCTCTCATATGAATCAATAACATTGTGCTGACATGGACCTCGGCCATCAAATCTGATGACCTACTCATAAATGACCAGTTAAGCCAAACACTGTACCATTACGCCATATGCGTGTTCCATAAAGAAGCTAAACACCTCACTGGGGAACTAAAGTACATTTGCCAGGGTCCATTCCCTGTTTGGCTGTAAAACATTTTCAAGGTGAGTCCATTCTGCTCGTCCATATGCAATGCTGGCAATTATACCTCTTCCATGCTGTTAATGTCTCACCAAGGTCTCGTAGAGGCAGCAGTCAGTAATGTGGAGCAGCTCGGCTGCTTGGTCATGCCCTGCACGTTAAACAGCACGACGCTGGCATCAGCTTAACTCAAGGCGACAACTCATGCAGTGGCTCCATTGAGGCAGACCCAAGCCTTACACCACTGATCTCAGATCTGACAGTAGCATGTCGTGAGCATTCGCTCCAGAAGTGCCACTGACCCCGGAGCTCCCAAAATCCCTTCCATGCTCCCTTCAGCCTCCATTCCGCGAACTGCCTGTCTTCTCGCTATATTAACTATAACATTGGCTTCACAGGAGGAAGAGAAAGGGCTCAAACCCTATTAGGTCCCGTTAAATTCATTTTCGTTTGACCACACATCGAGTGCCTCCCCTCAGGCAGTCACAGTGCTCTTTCTGCATATCTAATCAGCAGTCTTGTGCCCCGTGCCCAGGCCTCAGCCCCGTCCGCAGCAAACACGCGACTTGCTAATGGCGCTCCATTACAGGGCACAACCTCAAGCATGCGGACGCAACAATCTGCCTGACATTGCCATAAATCAACCCAAATGCCCCTCCCTTCTTTCCTTTTTATCCAGTCCAACGAACCACTCATGACAGAATTTGGCCTTCAAAGCCATTATGATTATTATAGATTCACAGTAATAACAGTGCTGCCACCCAAACATTCCTCACAATTAGCCACACCCTGCAGGAAGCTGAGTTGGCACTAGAACAAGAAGAACATTTTTCTAATTCCATTCTTCCATCCGACTGTAAAGATCTCTATTTATCTCTACAGTATTTATACATTAATTCATTTATCCTATCAGTCAATCTATATATCTATCTATCCATCCATCCGTCTGTCTGTCTGTCTGTCCGTCTGTCTGTCTGTCCATCCATCCATCCATCCATCCATCCATCCATCCATCCATCCGTTGTTCCGTCTGTCCATCCATCCATCCATCCATCCATCCATGCATCTATCTATCTGTCTGTCTGTCATACATCATAATGATCTATCTATATATCCATCTTTAGTTCCGTCCGTCCACCCATCCGTCCATTAATTCATCCATCCATCTGTCTGTCTGTCCGTCTGTCCATCCATCTGTTGTTCCATCCATCCATCTATCTGTTGTTCCGTCTGTCCATCCATCTGTCTGTCTGTCGTACATCATAATGATCTATCTATCTATCTATCTATCTATCTATCTATCTATCTATCTATCTATCTATCTATCTATCTATCTATCT
>JAUYWG010000051.1:16260213-16280579 GCA_034779775.1 Enteromius afrohamiltoni
TATCTATCTATCTATCTATCTATCTATCTATCTATCTATCTATCTATCTATCTATCTATCTATCTATCTATCAATCAGAATCAGGAGTTCTCTATACAGTTCTATACAAGTACACGGCTGTCATTTTGACAGGTCAAATGCTCGCACACACTAAAACAATGTTTGTATATTCTAGAAAAAGCATTATGGATACAGTGGGGTGATTTTCACAACAATTTTGCCAGGGGGATTTTGGCATAGATTTTTGCATGTTATGTTCTTAGCGCATCTCTGTAGTATCACTCCCTTGACACTTTCCACCGTAATGAACCAATATGCTGTTATTGTGAAAAACTCATCCAAGAAAATTACCTGGTTTACCTAATTTATAACTGTATTACATCAAGTTACACAACATAAAGTTTATCAGCCTTGTGGAATCAGTTCTAGGGCACAAGCATCCTTGGGGTCTGCGTCTTCTCAGATTGCATCGGTGCTTTTAAATATATCAGCGCTGCACTTCATTGGCTGTAAGGCGACCAGGTGGTTGGTTAATGTGCTGAAGAAAGTTGCCTACAAGAACGAGCTGTGCCAATTGATCACTCCCAAATTGGCATCAGCAAAAGCCACGTCTCTCTTCAGAATAAATCAGAATTAGATCTTGATGCAGCTTGTCCGGACCTCTGATCGACTCTTTATTGCACTCTTGCCTGACATAATATCAATCTAATCTGGAGATATGAGGATTTATATCAGATTGAGGTCGTAAATGTAAATTTGGTGCCGCGCACAATTAGGAGAGCCCTTATTCAGACCTCAGTCAATATGTTTGGAAGGTGCCAAAGCTATAAGCTAATTTACTGCTGCTCTAGTTTGGCCATTTGAATTGGTAATGTCTATTGTTTAGTTGTGGCAATATGAAGCAAAAACATTTAGCTGTTTATACTCAGTATGCTCGGGGCACAATCAAAAGCAATTTGTGATGTAATTTTTGGTCAAGCTGTACTAAAAAATAATCAAGGGTATTTTGTTATTATTATTATTTTTTATCTGCAGGTACGGATCTGGAGAATTCAGCTTCTTTGACACACCTCATCAAACTTCAAAGTAAAATTCACTAATAATTTAAATTAATTTAAATTTTGCTTACCTCCCGGTAGTGTGACCTTAACCAAAAATCAGTGACCCATTTGCGCAACTGAGTGGTATTTCAGATGCATCCTGTTTTACGTGTGTGAAAAACAAAAGCTTACTTCAGTTTTGACTAAACATTCAAAACTGCCTTCTGTGTTCCTCCTAATTTCCACCCCAGCCTGATCGATTTTTCATGTTTCTAATTTGTCAGTGAGGTTCAACAAAAGACCAAGCATTGACATTAAAAGGTCATCTCAACTGTCGGCTGGAGTTTGATTGAAGTTTGACAGGGAAAGTTGTCTAGGGTTGGGATGAGTCTGACATGCTATATGTCAGCTTCGGCATTAAACACGTCAACATTACACTCAAAATATTTACCATTCAAGGCACTTTAACAGAGGTCAATGATTCTTAATAGACATGCACGATTAAATGCATAGTTCACCAAAAAGCCCTTATGTTTTCGGATGACTTTCTATCTGACATATTTGGAAAGTATATTTATTTGTATTTTTTTTTTTAATCTTGATTATCAGAATTCATGGACCCAAACTAGCAAAAACCATACTTTAAAACAGAACATGTAAAATATTCTAAATATAACCATAATAATGAAGTTGAAAGCTTAACAGTGCTTTAAATCCCCTGACGCATAGTGAGTGTGGAAAAGCTGAACTCTGTTGTGAACCAAAGTCAAAATGTGAGCAGAGGAGAAACGACACTGAACCTTTATGAAACCACATCTTAAAAGTGTGAGTGACTTTACCTGGATCTCTCTCTCTTTAAAAGCTATTTCTAGATCCCAAGGTTGGGCTTTACTTTGAGTGATTTCCACAGATTATGACCTTTTGCAGGAAGATGACCACGATGACGACCGCAAAAAGCACTATGGTGAGGTGACAGTTACAGCATACATCACACACTATTGTGGAATTACATATTTAGGGAAGTGGGTAGGTGCACACAAGCAACCAAAATAAAAAAAGAATGCGCTTGGAAAATAAATTCAGACCACGCATTTGTATACTGACATGGCTGAAAGCTGTTTTTGATCGCCTAACTTTAATACTATAACATTTCCATTTGAACTGAAAGCATAGTTAGTTCCAGAGCAAATGATTTTAGGTTTGAGAAGGATGAATAATAATTAAAAAAAAAATACAATTACAGGAAACTATGTGCATTTTTAGATTTTCAAAAAAAACAACATTTAGTATGATTTTAAGCCTTTTGAATTACGGGACTGAAAGAAACACTGAAAATTTCCTAATAAATCACTTTCATAGTGTAATACCTATGTCATACCAATGTCTTTATTCATTTGTGTCCTTATAGACCACATAGACATGCACAAACACACACACACACACACACACAGTACCATTTCCATGCTAGTGCTGTTAAATGATTAATTGCGAGTAATGGCATACAAAATAAATGTTTTTGTGGGGTCTGATGTGATTTTGGGGCCCTTGAGATGTTTGGACATGCTCTGATATTTGTGCTTTTATCAGATACTTATAACATATTATTGACCAACATGTATTTTTCTTGTAATCACCAAAAATTGTTCTACAACAATACGTGACAAAGATGAATGTACATGTTTGCATTTTTTAGGGAAAAAAATATTATGCATGGTTAGTAAGTTTTGGGAAAATAAAATTAACTGAAATAAGGCCATAAAACCCATACTGAATAGTCCTGCACACTTCAAAATGATGTGAAAATCATTCCATCTACTTTTTCTGAGAAAACAATATATTGATTTACATTTTTTATTTCTTTACATTTGCAAGACATGTTTTGTGACTGAAAGCCTGTATGCGAGGGAGTGAGAATGACCATTAATATTTATTGTTTGATTCTCACCTGAAGAGACAAAGACCCCTCCTCTAATGTCCCATTAAAGTGACAGCGACTGAGGCAGGTAAGAAAGAATGTAAGGAGATTGAAAAAAAGTGTTTTTTTTAATGATTTGTATTTTATTTACAACACAGTATAATTAAAATATACATAATGAAGACACATTATTGAGCGCACTGATCTAACTACAGAGATGTGAACAGACTTTGAGTCAATCCTGAAAACAGATTCTGTTCAACAAGTGAAACCAGTGTTTGCTGCTGCTATTTTAAAGAAAAATAAAAGCTTTTTTTACCAGACAATATCAGTGTAGTTAAACATCAGATGTTCGTACAGCACTCCTATCTGATAATAAAATCACTAAAATCTGATCACTCTGATCTGGTCACTAAAAAAAAGACCAAAACATCTTTTAGCATGCTAAAATCAGTATATGTAGGGTATATATTTATGTAGAATGATTTTATAGTCATAGACAGATGCACGCTTTTTACAGTATATCCAAGCTTTTATTATTACTGTTTAGGATGTTAAACATCTATAAAGTAGATAAAGTCGATTTGTGAGTATTAATACTAAACATTTTGAGACTCACAGGATTCATCATTCACTCATATTACTTTAATATTGTTTTTGTTTTATATTATATAGAGCATAGAAACATCATCACGTCTATCAATGGAGTGCCTGTCATATTCAAACCGTTTCACTCGATTTCAAGCATTTTAGTCAGAAATTATAGTTTTGGAAAAACTATAATTGTGTTCAGGTTTTTGCCACAATATCATGTAAACTAAAGCAAAAAAAAAACAACAAAAAGCAAACATTACTTACTTATTACAACAATCTGCTCTGTGAGTCAGCTTGCACAATGCAGCTGTTGTTCTTTTCAGCTGCCTTTTTCTTACTCATCCTGGCAAAACATTTAGATGACGTCAATGAAACTTCATATTGTTTCTGTGACACAGAGTCCTTAGACAGCGGATCCATAAGCAAGCTATTTGTTGAAGTTGTACAAGCAAGGGTCTAACACCACAGACAGTAATATAAAGTCAGGGCGACAGGCAACAATCAGAGTCCGATAAATCCAGCCGTGGTTCAGGGCAACAGGCGAGAATCAAAGTCCGAAAGGCAATCCAGATAAATATCCAAAAGGCAGTCCGAAATAATCCACAAAGAGAAGAACGCTTAGTGTCAAAAAAGCGGGCCACCCGCAGCGGAAGTCAGCGGGTGTTCGGGTAAAAAGGGTCCAGGTGTGAAACTAATATTCGGGGGAAGGTTCCCACTGATGATGGTTGGAGAGAGCCACGGAGGTCTGGTTTGTGACAGAGGAGCTCGGGGAAAGGTTGGGGAGCTGGTCCTTCTGAGTGGTCCCGGTGGAAGTCGGCGATGAGTGTGGGGTTCAGAATGTCCTGAGCATTGACCCAAGACCTCTCCTTGTGACCGTAACCCTCCCAGTGGATGAGGTATTGTAGTATACATCCCCGGGGCCAGGAGTCCAGGATCTCGTGGACCAGGTAGGCCTCCTTGCCATCTATGATCAGAGGAAGTAGCTCCGGGGCCACGACCTCGTCCTGGTCCCTCTCTCCTCCTGGAGCATCAGCGGATTTCAGCAGGGATACATGAAAGGTAGGAGAGATTCTGTAGTGAGTAGGCAGTTTGAGGCGAAATGAGACTGGGGTGATTTATTTAATGATTTTGAAAGGACCCACATACCTCTGATTTAGTTTCTTGCAGGGGTGCCGCAGATGGAGGTTCCTGGTGGACAGCCATAACCATTGGCCAGGGGTATAGGCGGGATTCTGGCGTCGGTCGGCCTGTACAGTGAACCATCCAGATGGCCCGTTGTAGGTGGACATGAGCTTGGTCCCAGGTCTCCTCAGTATTGCGAAGCCAGTGATCTAGTGCAGGCAGGTTGGTGGGCTCTCCTGACTAGGGGAACAGTGGGGGTTGAAAGCCTAGTACGCGCACTGGAATGGAGTCATGCCTGTAGATGTCTTGCAGGTTCCCACTGATGACGGTTGGAGAGAGCCATGGAGGTCTGGTTTGTGACAGTTTCACTTGATTATACATTTACTCAGGAATTATAGTTTGAAAAAAGTCTAACTAGTGAAATTTGAAAGTTAGTAAAACAATAACAGATAACACAAACAAGCTAATAAGAGAAATACTTACTCATGTAAATGATATGTGAATCGAGCCGCACATCAAATCTTTTCTGAGGTAAAGCAAATCTTATTTCTCACAGTGCGTCTTATTCCAGAAACAAAAAGCAGCCAAGGTGAACTTGAAGAAAGGTTTTGCTGCAGAGCTCGGGGCGCTGTTGTGGGCGTGTACACGTGTACATGTCGCACTCGTCGCACATGGACGATTGTAATAACAATAGCGCGTGTAGCTCGCGGGTGTGGTCAAATTAACTATAACAAAGAAATTAAGCTCAAACAAAGAAAACTAACATACTGATAACATTATCACAGAATATTTGTTTTCGAAATGACTAACTTCATTTTAGAGTAGACAGATACAGCTTTCTATAGATATATCGCTAATGTCTGTGAGTCACGTTTTCGTTTTAGTTCATTTTATTGACCTGTTTCAATCTGAACATTACGGAGAAGATGAGACAGCAGAGAACGCACCCTGTAAATTTTCTTTATTTACCAAAAGCAGAATGTTTTGTTGATATTGTGAGTGTATACAAATAAAAATAGACCCTTTACAGATTTAAAAGCTGTATTACTCTTATATGTACGATCATATATGACAGAGTAGTTTCAGTTATTTTTGATGACATCTGAAAAAAAAGCCATGTGCTTCCGCCGTCGGCATAGCCGACCCCAGACCGTTAAATAATATATGTTTGATCTGGATCTGCAAGGAGGATGTGAAAAACTTGTTCCATGTTTCTCAAAAACACTCATGGCTGTATTAGATGCTACGACCATGTGATTCAGTTCAGTTTCTCTTTTTTAATAAATCTGCAAAAATGTCAACAATTCTGTGTTTTTCTGTCAATATGGGGTGCTGTGTGTACATTAATGAGGGAAAAAAAAGAAAAAATTAAATGATTTTAGCAAATGGCTGCAATATAACAAAGAGTGAAAAATTGAAGGGGGTCTGAATACTTTCCGTACCCACTGTATATATGTATACATGTAAAGATTTTCTTTACATGATTAATCATTTGACAGCACTACACTATGTACATTTTTCAGAATAAACCAACTTCAAATCGTTCTTCTTTTTAAGTAAGACACTTAACACTTAAAGCTGTTGAGCCAATAATTCTGTTCCTTAGATATGTGATATCCAGAATAAGATGTGACAGCCAGGGACAAGTGCTGTAAAAAAAAGAAGAAGAAAAAAAAACGCTTGAGGCGGCACGTGGCCACTCAGCATGCTGGGTGATTATTCCTTCAGGCAGCCCTCAACTCATTACGGTGTGCAGTAATAGAGAAAAAGGAGAAGTGTGCCTCAAGATTTACAAGATAATGGGCGAGTGCTGCTTTTTCAGTATGCTTCTCTGTGATTAAATCAGAGGCTCGATAAATATTTACATTCATCTAAAATGAGATTAGGCCTCGCCAAGATGGCTGGCAGTCCAGCCCGCCACCCGAGGACAACAACGCCTTCGAATTCCTGATGAGATGCGTCACTGTGAGTTTTCTCATGTGCTGTTAGACCCACTTTAAAACTCAATCTTCCCGGAATAAGCTATTGCCCTAGCAGACATTAAACGTGTTAAGGTCACCTACGGTATGGTAATTGTTAGCAAAGTCAAATTTTGAAATGGAAAAAGCCACCACAGAATAAAATCAAACTTAATAGACTACAGTACATCCCGTTTATCCTTCAATCATGACATAATCAGAGTTGGCATGTAGAACTGTTTGTTTTTACCCAAGAGAAACGGCTCATTAGTAAAGTTGATATACTGCACTGAATATTTGGCAAGTCTGACAGGAAAAAGACAGATTAAAAGACTGCAAAGCTTTATCTGTCTTGCCTACTAACAACGGGCAGCATAAATGACCATGGAAACCGATATCTAACAACGCTTCACTTAAAAAAATTCTCTGGCAAATTTACTTTGGCCTGAGATCTGCTAGAACAAAGATTTTCCTCTGCCTATGAGTCTCTTTGGTGTAACAAAATTATATCCACGTTAAAGCTTTTCTTTCAAATAGCAGAACAAAGATTGATCAGAGCGCAGGAGTGACTGATATAGGGACTTGTATTTATCGGCTAAATTGCTCCAGGCAGCAAGGGGAGTGCATCAAAAATAATAAGATCATCGATTAGGAACAGAGGTGTGTAGATCAAAATGGGTTTTCGGGGGAAAGTCACTCGCAAACACACACTCAAATGTGCCAGATTGGTTTGTGGAGCAAGGAAAGCATTTGAAAGATGTTTGAGTTTTCCATAAAAAGATCATAAAGCTATATCTGATGAATAAATATGAGGTATGGGGGAGGGCTTTTGCTGGGTCATTGTGGTGTTACTGCTTCAAGTTTATTTGTGATTATTTTTCAGGCTTGAAACCACCCTCTCTCGCTCCCTCTTACTTTCTCTCACCCACTGTACTTCCTTTAGCTTAAGCGATCTACCCTTTTTCCCATCCTCCAAAAATGCCACACAGAGCCACGTGATGAGCATGATTGTGCTTATTCCTGTCTTCTCCTGTTCCATTTCTGGAAAAGTGCAATGGGGGGGTTTTACCGTGGCTGTGGTGGAACGGAGGAGAGCTCTTTAATTTAGACTTCATTCTTCTATTCTACATATCCTTTGACCTGAATCGATCATCATTTGTCATACTTTTGTTAGGTCATTAAATTGTAATTGAAGGTCTGGTGGTAAGGTGTAAGAATATTGCTAAGGGTGCAAATACAAAAATAAAAGTTCATACTGACCTTATTTGTCTGACCGCTGTATTATTCATCTCAAAGATCTTTGAGCATAGGATCCCTGGACGGGAAAAAAAACATATGGTAATTCATTTTAATTATATTGTATAAAATTTTATTTAATATGTTTCTATAATTCCAAATCAACCAAAATGTCCCCAAAACTATTTAACTATTTATTTATTTATAGATAACTCTACCACTGAAAAAATCAGGTTCACACATATCCATTTAAAATATATATGTATATATTTCTAAATAATATAAACTGTGCACTGGTGAAGCATCCACTTCACATAATGAAAAATTTGAGAATTATATATTCTTAAGAATATGTTGGTCTGATTTAGGGTATCGATTGAGGAAAACACTTTTTTGAAGCCAGATGGTGAAGTTACAACCAGCAACCAGCAGGCACTAACTGGGCCATGCTAACCAGCCAAACCTTGACCCACATTTACCGACAAAAGCAAATCAAATATCCATTTTGCAGTGACAAGGTCCTACAATGAACTATTTTATTGCTTCTCTCACCTTTTTTCCCAGCCCCAGATTCCCATATACCATGACACAGGTATAGAAAACAAAGTGTGTTTGGAGCCATAACCTGGTGTGACATTTATGTGCACCGTTGTAAACCCCAAGAATAAGTGTGCTTTTCTTAATAGCCATTTTACTCTCTAAATGACATGTTCCAGTTTTTTCCCTGCTTTTGAACCTTTAACTCCGTTTGTGCAAATCCAATCAATACCTTATTATTAAGGTAACAGGCGAGGGCAGGCAATGAGCTACTTCAGTGTGCTGGCAATTTTTTCCCTCCGCTCCTGTAAACGGCTTGTTTAGTGTGACAGGGAGATAATAACATTAATGTGTCATTGAGCATAGATTTCTGTGGTGCTTCATTGCGAGGCATCCATTGACAGCTCATCAAAATCAGCTCCTGGGAGGAAAGTCTGGACTCCAGTCCGCGTTCCTCGGTATGATGGTTGGAACCTTGTCTAACGATGACCTCTAGGTCCAGACCATAAAGCAAAAATCCATATGGTGTTGACGCGTATACAGTTTCATTAAATTGGAATTATTGATCAGGGTTTGCTGTTGTTGCCTAATACTCAGTGACACTCACTGGACCGTAGCCAACGGGCTTCATAACAGTTTTATCAACACAGCAGGAAAAGACAGGAAAGAAAAATTACTTTGAGTTAGTCAAGCATTTTTATTGTAATCATAAAACTGGAAAAGAATATGTATGGTGTTGGTGGTCTACATTGAAGAAAGGTTTTTGAACACAAGAACAAAACCGTTAGATCTGCATAGAGCAGTTGGTATTTTAGCATAGTCACTGACCACCTGCAATCCAGTGAAATTATTTGGATCTAGCATTGTGCTGCCATTAATTAATGGCTGTCACTAAAATTCATGGTGACCTTTTGTGGCCTTTTAATGAAAAATTATTCTTTGTATTACATACAATAAGGAAAATTATATATTGCATCTTGATCACCGGTTATGATTTAAGGGGAAAAAGTGATTTAAAACAATTAGAAAAGAATTCAATAGCAAAAAAAAAAATTAACCAGTCAACCAACCAACCAACTGACCAAACCAACCAACCAACCATCAACCAGTCCAACCAACCAACCAACCAACCATCAACCAACAAACCAACCAACCAACTTAACCAACCATCATCCGACCAACCAACCAACCAAATTCAATCAAATCAAGGTTAACCAAACTTGTATGGTTATTACGGGGGTGTAACGGTTCTCAAAAATCACGGTTCGGTTCGATACAACACAGTGGTATCATGTATGTTTTCAAAAATCAAATAAAAAAATAGAATACATTTTTTTCTTTTTTCTCACATTTTTATTTATTAAAACTAACGTAAACTAACTTTTTTTTTTCTTTTACTTTGAACAACAATGGAGCTATGCTTCACATATTTTCTGGGGTGGGGTTTCTTCTTAGCAGTGCTCCTTATAAAAATGTGTATGTAATACTGTAGTAGTTATAGACTAATAGAAACTTTTTTTTTAAGTTTAGAAAGATGAGTGTGTCCACATTTTCTTCAGACAGGACAGATAGTGTCTTCAACACACATGCTGCTGTTGTCCTTCAGCTAAAGAAGGTTACAATCTTTCAGTTCTTTGCTAGGAGAGCTCAATAAGATTTAGAAAACGTTCTTAAATCTTCTTAAAACCCGCATTAAAATCCGTGGCTATAAATATACCGATCGCTGTTACCGATCAATTGTTTTGCCCTGTTCAAATCTGTTGGAAATGCCTGCCTGAATGCCATGGGGATAGTTTGTAATGTGCGTGTTTCTAGTTTTCGTCTGTTTGGGGGTGGGAGGGGCAGTCAGCACGTTGCCGTTTATTCTCTCTCTTTTTTTTTTCTGAATCGTTCGGTTTGTAATGCGGAGCAGAAGTAAGAGCAGAAGAGAAACCACTGAAAGTATTATTAATATTGCTCATAAGGCATATGACTATGAATTCAGAAATATTAGTGTTACTGTTTTACCTCTACTGTAGAACCATTCTTTCCGACCCCATTCCTCAGAATAAGGCCACTATTCCATGACACAGCAGTGCAGATTACATCTTGATTGGCCCGAAGATGAGAACACTTCCTGTCTCAGCAGGAAGTTAGCTCTCCACTGAGACCCAGCGGTGTTCTCGTGTGGCTGTTCAGCCGTGCCATTCCCCCCGACCTGGCTGTGCTGATTAATCTCCTGCCGTCAGAACACTCAGTATAAATGAGTGGTGCTTCTTTTGTCTCTCGATGATGGAAGATGATAGGGAACTCAGCTTAGGCTTCATTCCTGTGGTGGTTCATACCACAGAGCCTTTTGGGGGTTGCTAGATCTGAGTTTCTAGAATGTTCTGTTGGATAGTTGCATTGGCCGCTTAATGCACAACTGACTCTCTCTGTGTGTGTGTGTGTGTGTGTCAGAGAAGTGGAACAACAAGTGCTCTCGAGTCTCAGTGGTGGATGTACCAGATGTGCAGCAGAGGGAGATGGAGGCTGTTATGAGTGGAGACTAATCAATGAAATTATTAGATAAAGCTGCTCTCAGAAGATGCTGGAGATTAAGGGATGCATAAACATGAGGTGAAATGTGTTTTTGTGGGTGTAAATGTTTAGTCGTTTTGCTGCTATGTACATAACTGTTTTACAGTCTTATGTTAGTATAGTTCATATACTATTAGTTAGTTAGCATAGTTTTAATTTTAGCAACATTTAATTCAGTAAAATGAAGTCATTTGTGTTCTGTCATTTATCAACTATTTTATACTTCTGCAGTATTTCCTTTCCCTGCTCTCTCTTCATCTCTCTGTCACTCACGCGTCTCTCCCTCACACACACACATGCACACAGCCCCTCCCCTCCGTGCACACCACATCTGTGGAGAGAAGACGGCTGGCAAAAGGTTGGTATCTCGTGAACAATTTTAACACACAATCACAGATTAAAAAGTGCTATAAAATATTTTATATTCTGAATATAATAGTTTCAGAGTCAAAACAATCAAATCAAATAAACGTATTATTAATTATGTTGTTTCTTCCAACCAACCTCCCCTCCCCCCGCCACATATTGTCTTCAAACCTGTGGGAAACACTGTTCTGTATTCTTCATTTTTATTACATTGTTTGCTTTAGTGAGTATAGTACTTTTATTATTTATTTTTTTTAAGTTATTTTCTTCTATCAGCACATTAAAAAGAGAGCACAGTCTTGTCTCCTTTAGGCTTTGCTGAATTCTGTTTAGATGTGCTTTTAGATTTTATGCGCAATTATAACACAAAGTCTTTTGCTTACTAAATTTGCTTTTTTATTTGAAATTGTTGACTTAATCTGTTATTACTACACCCGCTTAAATTGATAGATCGATAAGAGAAAGCACAGTTTATGTCAAACACCTCTTGAGCGGCTGGAGACCTGTGGGTTGCATTTCCCAGAAGCATCGTATAAGTCTAACTAGACTGTACAGTTCATCGGTGCCAATGTTTTCTACAGTCTACTTATGCTTACAATGCTTTTGGGAAACACAGTCTTGATCATCCTCCAATTACCTGTAGACACCAATCAGAGTAGTCAATCAATGTGAACAGTCATGCTGCAGTGGAGGCACAGTATAGTGTTGAGTTAAACAGCAGAGAAAATGCTGTTGAAGCAGCTGATGTCAGGCTCTCATATATTGTCTCTTGATTTCTTACCTTTGTTTTTTTTTTCTCCCCTGCGGTAAAGTAGGTAATATAATTTCACCCCTATTGTCTATCCTTCTGCTTTTTTTTTCTTGTTCGAGTCTGATTTGCCCTTTCAGTGTCTGAATATTGAGTTTAGTTTTTTTTTCATCTTTGATATAGTTGCAGCCAACTTCATCACTTAATAAAAAAAAAATTCTAATAAGCAGGCTGGTTTAAATGGGGAAATGTAAGGGTTTTGAGACAGCATTTTTAATGCCTCCATTGTTGCTGTCTTTAAGCCTGATGTACTGTATGGCTCTTGGTGTAGAATTCAGCCTCAAATGGTCTGCCTGCCCTACTTCCATATTCCCATAGAAAATCATCACGATGAATGACTTTTGAGAAAGTCATAATAAAAATGACTGTACAGTTATTCACAATTCACAGCTCTTCATATAGAGGTTCCGTTTGAACATTTTCAAGGGTTTTTGTTTGGCAAAAGCAACCTGACTTCTCTTCTTATTTCCTCTCTGTCTGCTTTGTGTCATTTGCTGAGCTGGTCATTTCTCAGCATGAATCCACTACTGAAGGCAGCTGGAAAGGGCTGTGCCAGCTGCTGGCCAAAGCGTCCAAAACACGGTTATTGCTCCAGAATGTGCAAAACTGCACAAAATCATGGATAAATAAAAAACTTTTGTGTGTGAATGTGTGTGTGTGATAGGGCTATAAGTACATTTAGGTCATTTGTGAGTAAAGGTTCACAAACTTTTACATTACACTCTCTGGTCTCCTTTGCTTTTTTGTGGGCCCTTTTATAGTTTGTATAGAAATAGGGAACAGATCAAGCTAAAATGAAAAATTTGAAGGCTGTCCATGATGTAGATGAGTTTATTTCTTCATGGGAACACATTTGGATAAATTTACAACACTTGCTCACCACTGAATCCTCTGTAGCATTAAAACAGCTGATAAAAACATCACAATAATATAGAAGTAATCCATTTGGCTTCAGTCGAGCTGTGCTTTTCAATTTCTTTCCCCTGAAGAAATTAATATTATGGATAGTGGACTTCAGGATTCTTTAAAGAAACTGTTAAAAAAAATGTCTAAGGGAGTTAGTTTCTTATAAACGTGCAGCTATTTTATAAAGCAGTAATTTATTGACTTCAGTCATAGATTATTGTTATGTTTTTATCTGTCTGGACACTCATTTTGATGGCACCCATTCACATGAAGTGATGTAATGCTACATTTCTCCAAATCCATTCTTAAGAAGAACTCATTTACATCTTGGGTGGACTGAAGGTAAAAAAACATTTAGCAAATTGTAATTTTTTTTTTTGTGAACTCTTTCTTTAATGGTTCAAAGAACAATTAACTTTCTTTTGACCGGCTTGCATTTTATGTCCTCGCTTCACATTCAGGTCCATTTTTCAGATTAGCTGGTGTCCTTCTACTGTGGATCCAGACTGCAATAATTGTCTGTCATTTCCTCTGAGACAGATCCACCAGGTGCATCTAATTAGGAGTTTTTATTTATTTATTTATTTATTCATATATATATATACAATGATGTGTGTGAGCATTCTTTGAAGATACACTGCACCACCATATTCCAATATTTGTGAAGGGACATTTGTTTATGTGTCTATAGGAAAAAAGAGAGGAAAAATAGAAAGAATGAGTGTTTGGGAATTAATTATTTCAGTAATGTTTCTCTCTCAAGACGTAAGTGTGATGGGACTACATTGTGACTCAAAGAGATAAAAAGCAACAATTCAGGAAGTGCTCCTCCTACACTGCCTCAGTTAGAAGCTCATAAGGGCCGTTCTGCTGCTGTCAAGGGGTCATTTACAGCAGCTTAATTAGGATAAGTGAGTAATCTCGCTAATTCACCTTTATTTACCTCTAGCGTGGGAACAGACAAGGCCACACAAGGCCATTTAATCCTCCAGAGAGGGATGGAGTCTTTTTTACACATTATACGCTGGGCATGTAACAATGTCACCTTTTGCTTTGTTAAATGAAAGGAGATTTTCTGGTAAATTAAAAGTGTCACAAAGACTTGAAAGAAGTGTCTTTAGATAATTATGGTAATTTGAAATGCATCATCATCTACAAGATCTGAATGTTCAGGCTTTAAATAGATTAATGTGAGGTGTATGTGTGTTTTTAATCTTGATCGTGACATTCTCATCTCATTATCAAGTTGGATAGAAAAGTTCAGATCTTTAAAAAGGGATTTATTATCAGGTCTGAGTGGGAGTACAATATGTTCTGAACAGATTCTTAGCTATCCTCCTTGGCAATGCATAACATGTATTTATGGAATAATCAATGCCTCCAGTTAAACTTTGGAAAAAATATCCCCACTGAATCAACAGTTTGAATCACAAGTTTTGGATGAGCCATGGTTTTAAAAAAAAGTGTGATGCATATTACCCCTTGTTAGATTTTTTATTAAGGATATCATTTGTTTGAGCTGCTGCATGGCTCTACTTCAAGAAAAATATTAATAATATGAATATTTATTATAAAATTAAATTTTAAGCAGAACAGGGACATTTAGATGACTGTTCCAAGTAATTTTAACAGATATGGCTACTTAGTGCATGGTAATAGTGTCTATTCTATTCTATTCTATTCTATTCTATTCTGTTTATTATGTTTTTAATTATAATAATTTTAATTAAATCTCACAAGAGGTAATATGCATCATTTTTTTTATTAAACCATGGCTCATCCAATTTCTAAAACTCGTGGATTCTGTGAGTGAAAATTTAACTGTGTGTGTGTCTGTGTGATCATTTCTAGTGTATATTATTTTAGGGAAAATTGTGTATGCCATATGACAAAATTCAACTTGGTGTCATTTTGAATTTTAATTTGACACATTTAATCAATTGAGAAAGTGATTCTATATTTTAGAACATGCATATATGGAAGCATGTTTCTGCTACTTAAAATAAAACTATAAAACGAGTTATCTTATACAATATTTACTTTTATTTCTCGCAAATGCAAGTATATCTATTATTATATCTATTTTTTTCTCACAATTGTTAGATAGGTATATGATATGTTTATATCTTACAATTCTGACTTAATTGTGACATACAAAATCACATTTCTGGGAATTTGATATTTAATTTTTTTCCCTCACAATTCCCTCACATTGACTTCTGATTGTGAGATACAAAGCTGCAATTACTAATTCTCTGCTGGAAACAGGCTTAATTAGTTCAAATTATTATTATTATTTTTAAAACAAATCTTGGGAAAGACAATAAAAATGTGTAACTACGGAAATTCTTTCTTGTGGTTCTGTTCCAAACTCTAAAGAAGTTATAAAGTTCTGAATTTCTGTCTATATTTAAACATCTTCAATAAAGGACTCAAAGTCGGAACAGTAGCAACAAGTCTTTGTGTCTATGTGCATTTGGAACTGAAGAAAAGTGGGACTGAGCATAGACAAATGCATTTACAGTGTCGCCATCCATTCAATGAAGGTAGCACAGAGGTTGATTGAGTGTCAGCGCTACTGAAGGACATTTAAAAGTCAACGCCTGAGTCCCTCTACTCCTCAACCTCTGCCTGATGGGACTTAAGAAGTCATTTCAGAGTGCAATTCATGTTTGATGACTTTATTGATTTTCCTATACCATCTCCTTTCCTGCCCTCTTCCTCCCAGCAAGGGTCTCCGCAGAGTGAAATGTACCTACAGTTACAGCTTGCTGAAGCTTCAGTTCGCTGCCCCTAAATCATGGCCTTTCACGCTATGAACGACACAAGATGAGAAAGGGAAAAATAAAGATTCAATTAACCCAAGTAAGAACTCGCAGTACAAGGAGAGGACGTTCTTGCACTGGCGTCGCTGCGGTCCACACATTTTCTTTGTGATTGATCGAGGACGCACTTTTGTATCACCAGGTGTTTAAACAGGTTTTGCGTGAGGGGGCCAGAGGCCGATGAACTGACAATCACTGACATAAGCATCTGACAGAAACACACGCTTTCCTTTCTGTGACAGTCCTGTGATCGTAACGGATTTCATTCGGAAGGTGAGGTATTATAACCTTGTCTGTTGGCTCAATTGTCAGCTTGCAGTCGCTGATGACAGTGATTGTACCCTCTCATCTTTCTTCTAAAAGGATGAGCCATTACATGCAATTTTTTATGGATGACAGCTAAATAGTGCCCTGTTATGCATACCTATTCACACACTTACACACACACACCGCATTTCCAACAGCTCCTGTTCATGTTCAATTAAACCCATAAGAGGCCATTCAGTGCAATGAGGCGGTGAGTCAGCCCTCCCACTGCCAATGTGTGCAGATCTACCATCAGGAGAAAGACACAAAGTAGGCGGACGAGACCGCTGACCCCGGAGGGAGGCGAGTGAATCTTTTAGTGCCTTGCATTTCTGCTCAAATAAGCTTCGTTTTCCATCATTCATGATGTAGGAACAAAATTATTGATCTTCTGCCATCTAAACGTGATAATGGCCAAGTGCCCGATTACTGTGCGGGTCATTTTGCGAGGTGTGAAATAATAGAATATTTACTGTGTAGACATAGGCGAAGTGGCAGGGATCAGGAATATATTTTATTAATGTGACAGATGTGGCACCACAGGTGGCCCACCATGACTGATTTGAGTGCAACTTACTTTAGAAGTCCAGAAAAGGGGGTGGGTTTTTATACAGTAGTTACAGTAGTACAATATAATTTGGCAATGCATGGAACTTAAATAGTTACTCCACCAAATTTTTTTTTTTCCCATTAATCACTTATCCCCATGTTGTTCCAAACCTGTATGAAGCTTTGTTCATCCTCTGAACATAATTTAAGATATTGTGGATGAAACCGGAGGCTTGTGTCCCAAAAATACATGGTCAGCAGGGCCGGTCCGTGGCATAGGCAGTATAAGCAAATGCTAAGGGCGCCGTACATTTAGGGGGCGCCAGAAATGAAGGAAGAAAAAAAGTGTCACTTCCACTTAAAACGTCTGTAGTTGGTCTTATGACTTCAGAAAAGAATAAGCCCACATTAATTTAACTGCATAGCAAAGCCTACTAAGTGGTAGTACAGTAGCAATAATAATAATAATATAGCCTACTTGCCTAAGACGCAAGATGTTCTTGCATTTCCATCAGCCAATCAGCACTGGCAATTACCCCTTGTTTGGCTCTGTATGTCATGGTCTTATCATATGTAAATATTGCAAATTTGTAATCATGTTCTTCTAGCAGGTTCTACGCCAGTAGAGCAGCTGCCATTAAAAGCAAAGGGAATGAAAACGGATTGTTTACTCCATTTATTATAGGCCTCCTTGGTTGGTTAGCACTGGATATGTTATAACACCTGTTCAACACACCTGGTCCTTTTGTTCTGCAGACTACCAGGCTCATCATGTTCTAGTTGGCTCTCTTCAGTAGAGCTGTTGACTTCATATCACCTGGTAAGTGAGTACACTGTTGGCTGACATTAGTTATCCATTTTAAATTGGGTTCAAACGATTGCACACACCTGGCCACTGTATTAAATGATGCCAAATTTTTCTCATTTAGAAATTATCTGTAGCTTTTAAAGTGGCGGGACAGAGATAACGTTGTCAAGAGGCTGCTTAAGTGGTCTGATAGATCTGGGTGAGAATCCATTCTTGAGCTAAAGCAATTAGAATGTATTGAGTATGGATTCCTTAGTTGTGGGAACAAATCTTGGGTCCCTTAGCTCAAGCGGCTACAAAAACATGACTCCATTGACAGGTATTGAAATTCAGCTACATATACTCATGATTGTTTTTTTGCAAGTGAACAAAGTAAACGGTTTATTTCAGAACTGAGCACCCATGATCAATGATGTCATAGATTCTCAATAGGGGTGGTATCACACTAGATACATCAAAGAAAACATTCCACATCCATTCGTCCTGATGCCTTCTATCAAGATTGAGAAGTGAATGATGCCTGTGATCAGGGCTTTACATTAACACCCGCCAACCCACCAAAGTGAAAGAAAATAATTTTGCTTTCCTGACCAGACAGCTAATCTAAATAAAACAAATAACTGCACCAAAATTTTTTACACCGAGACTGGTTCAATTGTTTTTTCATTCAGTGCATGTTACATATGTAACCCTTGTCCCTGATAGAGGGAACGGAAATGTTATGTTGTGAAGACAGACTGGGGTTCAATCTTGGGAGCCCTGATTCGCTCTGAGAACACGCCAATCAGAATTGGCTAGTGGAATTCTCATCCTGAGCCACTCCTCGCTGAGCGGGTAAATAAATAGGGCAGCAGGTGCAACCACTCAACAGGTATTGCTGAGGAGCTTAGAGCCAGGTCCCTGGGCCCCCAGCGATGGGTCGAGGTTGTGGCAAGGGGATATAACCTCGACAAATGTCTGCCAGAGAAGCTCCGCGTGCCAAAGCACGGGACGGCGCTACACTCCTAGTGGAGTGAGCTCTCACACCCAGGGCACACGGCTCGTCTTGGGCCTGGTATGACAAAACAATGGCATCCACTATCCAGTGGGTCAACCTCTACTTTGAGACAGCCTTCTGCTGACCTCCATAAAAGACAAAGAGCTGCTCAGAGCTCCTGAAGCTCTGTGTGCGGACCATGTACCAGCGCAATGCTCTGACGGGACACAGCAACGCCAAGGCTGGATCTGACTCCTTCGAGGGCAGTGCTTGTAGGTTCACCACCTGATCCCTGAAGGGCATGGTGGGAACTTTGGGCACATATCCAGGCCGGGGTCTCAGGACAACATGAGAAAATGCTGACCTGAACACAAGGCACTCTTCACTTACCGAAAATGCTTGGAGGTCCCTGACCCTCTTGATGGAAGTGAGCGCAGTGAGGAGTGCTATCTTAAGAGACAGATATTTAAGCTTGACTGAGTCCAGTGGCTCAAAGGGACCCCTCTGGAGGCCAGCCAGCACAACAGAGAGATCCCAGGAGGGTATCAGGGGCGGGAGGGTTCAACCTCCTGGCGCCCCTCAGTAACCTCACGACGAGATCATGCTTTTCTAGGGACCGGCCATTCACTGCATCGTGATCTTTCAAAGTGGAGGGCAACAGCCTGCACTCCAACTTTTCTTGCATAAGCTTGCCTTTTAGAGATGGCTCTGGCCTGAGTGATCCTCCGGTGGTAGAGCACTTAAGTCTGCCACATGCCATCCAGGAGCCACACATGGAGGTTCCAGAGATCTAGACCACAGGTGCCACAGGGTGCCTTACCCCTGAGAAAGGAGGTCCCTCCTCAGAGGTATGTGCCAGGGAGGAGCTGTCATGAGGAGCATGAGTTCCGAAAACCAGGTCCGTATGGGCCAGTACGGTGCAACCAACAGGACCTGTTCCTTGTTGTGACCTTGCAGAGTATCTCTGCGAGAAGGCTCACTGGGGGAAAGGAGTACTTGCGTAGGCCTTGTGGCCGGCTGTGTACCAGTGCATCCATGCCGAGGGTCCCCACAGTGAGGGAATAAAACAACTGGCAGTGGGAGGACTCGCATGAAGCGAACAGGTCCAGCTGTGCTTTCCCGAATCAACTCCAGGCAATTGATATGCCAAAGCAGGTGGGGCCCTGTCCAGAGCCCAGAGGCTGCTTGCCTATTACATATAGAGCCCCAGCCCACAATGGAGGCATCTGTCGTGACGACAGTGAGCCGAGACACCTGGCCCATGGGGCACTCTGGCCTGCAAGAATGCAGGGTCTGTCCAAGGACTGAATGTGAGGAGACATGTCGGAGTGGTTACCACTCTTAATGCCCAGCTGCACCATGCCCATCTTGGGACCCGGGAGTGCAGCCAGTGCTGAAGTGGTCTCATATGGAGTAATCCCAGCGGGGTTACCGCGGCTGTTGATGCCATATGCCCCAGGAGCCTCTGAAAATATTTCATTGGCACCACTCCTCTGCCTTCGAGAGAACTTAGGCAGGCCAGCACAGACCGTAGATGGCCCAGCCAAATCACTGGCAAACTGCACGGGGCAGTCTTTGCAGGAGGGGTGAGAGGCCCGTGAGGATGTGCCTGGCGGGGAAGCTCTCACAGCCCTCAAGTCAGCACCAGCACTCATTTGCTCCATTTGGTTAATGAAAAGATCACAGCAAAACAGTTATGCATATGCAACACACAGAGCAGAAGTGTTTTGTTAATGAATGATTCACTTTTTTGAATTTTTAATCATTTGATTCAGTGGTCCATTCTTAAAGGAGAAGTTCACTTTTCAAAAAACTTTTGCTGATAATTTACTCACCCCCATGTCATCCAAGATGTCCATGT
>JAUYWG010000051.1:16299279-16314525 GCA_034779775.1 Enteromius afrohamiltoni
ACTTCATACTATTAAATATGAATTAATTTTATGCATTGTAACACTCATAGTGAAGATTTTGATCAATTTCATCTATCCTTCCTGTATAAAAATATGTAATAAATCCAGCTTAAGCCAAACGTCTGAAATAATAGTATTTATTTATTTGCATTTTGTGCCATTAATTACATTTTTTAAATTGACTGACAATATACATTTGTTTGAGTCTTACTGTGAATTTTAAATTAAACATACAGTTCAAACATCAGTCCCAGCAATCATGTTCAGCAGTACACTGGGGGATATTTATTAATTTGTTCCCTCTGCTCTTAATACATAATCTTCACTGCTGGTGATGAATGATAACCTCTCTGGCTTTAGCTGTTTTTATTCAATATCTATTTTAGCCTGCTGTGTCAAAAACACATGGAAATTCTAATGGAGTAACGACAGACCAAATCAAAGCAACATGCAGAGTGAAGAGAAGTGCAAGTCATGAAATGATTGGAATTGATTGTTGTTCATAACATGTTATTCATCAATCTGATATAGCCATATGTAAAACAAGCATGAACATATTGAATTCCACTCGGATTCATGACCACCTTCATCTGCTGTAAGAGCGGTATTAAAACTTGACAAATGCTCATCACAAGCTAAATGTCACAGAAAATACATGGTCAAGTGTTTGGAGACTTGGAACTGATTGATTTTTGTTTTTCTTTATTTCTCTATTCAGAGCCTTACTGCCTTTGCGGGCTATTGGTGTCTAACGGACCCTTCCAGCGTTTTCCCCTCTGAAAGACCCTGGTCAGATATAAGAATTCTGATCAGTGGGTGATCGGCTCTCTGTGCTCCCGGGGGGGTCTTTGTTCACTGTAGCACATCTGAAATACCAATAGGTCTTCAGCCAACTGACGAAGAATAGATTTTTTTGAGAGATACCCTGCTGTCCTCATGAAAGATGCTTGGCCATTTTTGCAAGTATCAAAGAACCGCTCGCTCTGACAAGACAAATGCTGCAGACCTTTAGCAAAGCATGTTTTCACTGTCTTAGATACACCCCTGAGTGTCTTTTCACAGCAGAACCAGGCCAGCACTAGGTTATGAGCACAGCTATTTAATGTGTTTCTATTTACAGGTTTGTTTTGGCGAAGCCAACTGTTAAAGAGGATAGAGTGTACGCTGTTGGAATACAAATGGATCTCTCAGGTTTGGACTTTAAAATTGCTGAGTGATACAGAACTAGTCACCATAAATGTAAGAAGAAAAAAAAACTGTAGTATTTAATGTTGTCCATGCAAACCTGCATAAAAATTGCAGGTTTACTTTTTTTGCATTTACTGATCATCACTATCATTTAATGTATGGACCATTTTATAATAATGTTTTTTTTTTTTAAGATTTTGGCTTGACATTTAATTTTTTTTATTATAATGATACATATATATACGATTCATGAAGCTTCAAAATAATAGCCACTATCCTCCAGCATTACCAAGCTTGGAAGAGCCAGGATAAATTTTTTTAAAACTTCAGTTTTGTTGGTCTGAAACAAGACAGTCATGCAGTACACGGCTTTGGGGGTGAGGAAATTGTCAGGTAATTTTAATTTTGGGATGAACTATTCCTTTGAAGCAAGTCATTTGGCTGAAATCTTTTACTCAGAATGTATAGTTTCTAATAAATAGCTACATTAATTAAAGGCTAATTCACTTACAAAATTTGACTGCATCTTTATGCTAATCATATAATTGTGGTTTCAGGTGTTTAAACTGAGGAAAGTTTTGGTCACTTATTCTTCGCCGGTTTACCACCAATCTATCGATATAATACACATGCTGGATAAACTGGATATCACTGATATATTCTTGCGGTCAGTCAGAGTCTTCATAACAAAAGTAAAGTTTTTGTTTTATTTCATTTCTGGTCCAGACTTAACCTTTTTGAAAATATTTCTACATCTTCAGAAGTGTAATATATTGTATGCTAACCTTTAAGATAAATTCTGCCATTTACACTGCACACAAATACCAGTTTTCTGTACATTCAAAATGACCTTTGAAATAAATGGCATACCCTACTATATGGTAATATTTACATGTTTTCTTTAAATGTGAGTTCCTTTTGTTTTCCTTAAAAAATGAGTTTTGCACTCTTTTAAAGATGAGCATAATAAATGGGTTATGTTAAATGTGCCCATACTCATTTCAAATGCATTCAGTCTGGACCGAAGAATTTACATATGCCAAATACATATGAATTTACATGTGAATGGTGCAGCATTTTCATTACTAAATGCCACCAATTAGATTTATTCAGTTAATTGTCAAGTATTGAGCCTAAGAAAAATTAGATGGCAGAGGTACATCTGATTATCATTGATTTTGGTCTTGCTGACTGTTGTATCTCCCATCACTTCACATCTGAATGATGCTTATCCTATAATTTGGATCTCAGAAATACAACTTCAGTGTTGCTGTGCCAAACTCAAACTAGTGAGGCAGAGAGTTCACAAGAATAAGATAATTTGTGAGTGCATTTAACCATTAGTATTGTTTCGTTTGCAGATGAAAGGCAGAGCCATTAATTTGATTTGTGAGTTCTCAACACTTTAGACTGATTCTTCCTCACAGTTAAAATATCATTTATTGCTCATTTATGTTCCTGGTTCAGCTTCAGAGATCACAAAGGAAGATAGTCACTAGGTAACAGCAGGGCCCCAAAGAACGAGAATATTCCACATGAATTAAAAGAGAGTAATTTCTAGAGGTGGATTAAAGAGAAAATTTGAGTCATTTAACAGAGTCCAGTCATGCATTCAGCGCAGCACCACTTTGCTCTGTTTCCATGTAGCGTAAGAATTGGTCAAGACTGGGAACTACGGTAAGTCAAGCACATAATAAAATAACATTCATTATTCATACAGTACAATTTCTGTTTAAAGAACTACAGCCCATTCTTTTGTGGATTTCTGCAGGAAAAGTATCTGCGCATTCATGTTCCTGACCTGATGCAATATCCATTTACCTCTTCAATAAATCTTGTGCAACTTGGGCTTCTTGAGAGGCAGCAGTTTATTAAACCCTGTGATTGTTTCAAAATACACTCTTTCCAGGAAACTAAAGTCATATACTGCTACTTGAGGACAGACATTCCTTGCGTTGTCTGGATGATGCTACTGCTATTTAAACCGATACTGTTTCACCATATCCAATGTACTAGGAAAGATGACTTAACATTATTTAATTTCTCTTGACACATACAAATGCTCTTCTCAACCTTTTAATCTCTTGATAATTTGTAGAGAGCAACAAAGTAAAGAGGCTGTCGGAATAACTTACTGCGCATACAGTACTCTCAGTGTCCTTGTAATTGTGTTGAATTTACATGCAGAGAATAGTGAGAAAAGTAAAATGTTATATTGGCTCTTTTCTCTTGATGGTGGATTATATATATAAAATGCTCTGAAGCTTATTAAGGCCCATTCACAGCAAGCACAATAACTGTAACATAAAGCTACATTTTAAAATGTTGTCCACACGAAGCATCAATAACGATAACAAGACAGAGGAATGGTATTATTGGAATCACTTTGACAGCTATTTTTTTCCAGCTGATGAACGATAAAAACATCAGAATTCTGCTACCTCTAGTGTTTAAAGTAGCAAGTGACTTAACTGCGATGCACACTTATAATGAACAATACGTGACCCTGGACCATAAAACCAGTCGTAGCATGGGTATATTTGTAGCAATAGCCAAAAATACATTGCATGAGCCAAAAAATTTGCCATTATTTTATGCCAAAAATCATTAGGATATTAAGTAAAGATCATGTTCCTTGAAGATATTTTGTAAATTTACTTCTGTGAATATATCAAAACCTAATTTTTGATTAGTAATATTAATTGCTAAGGTCATCACGTGTGTTCATTTCACCAATTTACATTAATAAAATAATGTTTATACCATAATGTTTGCCCAAATTACCTAGACATGTTATTTTCTTGTTTAAATCAATGCATATGTTGAACTAATAATATCAGGAGATTTTTGTAGTGACAGGTTTCCCTGCTTGTCTTATAATAAATGTTTGACCCGTATGTCAAAGTGATTCTTTCATTCAGTCTGCCTTGTTACAATAACAGGGTTAAAAGTTCTGTCTTTTGAGGCACTTCTTTCAATTCTCAGCACGTGCAGAGTTTCCTGCATGCATCCAGGCATTGTGAGGTTTAATTGGGAATTTTATGTCCCCTGCAGGTGATTTCAGGCATATTATTTCCTTCTCGCTGACACCTGCTGCCCACCAAGGTCATCCTCACAGGAAGCAGACACATGGGGAGAAACAACAGCAAATCACAATTAACCTAAATAATGAGCTTTCACAAGGCATAAGCATGAAAAAATAGCGCCTCTTTGAACATAGTTCATTAAAACAAGGACTAGAAATGATGAAATTCAGGCAACACACAACAGCAAATTATCTAATGCCAAAATAAACTTTGACTTTTGTTTTGCACAACTAAATTCAACTGCAGCTCCGAGTGTGATTTTTTTTTCCCTCAGTGCATGTTGGAAAAGATTTCTTTGCTGACCTTTCCAGCTCCCTCAAAGCCTCGCTTGATCAAAATGCCCTTCAACAGTTTCCTGGGTGCCGGAGCTAATTGAATCTAAAAGACTACAAGTGAACCCGAGGCCGTGGTAATGAGAGCCGCTCAGACTGAGCACAAAGGCTCAAGAGAAACTAGTGGCCAATCTCTTGGTCAGCCTCCTTCCAAAGGAGAGAGAAAAGGGCAGCAGTTTGCTCTCTCTGATCACCAGCAAGAATTTCAAAGGGCATTCTGAGTCACCCTGGCCTAAAACACAGCACTGATGTTTGCCAGGAATTTATGCACTGACAAGGCTGAAAGGTTAGACTGACATTACATGCTAGCTTTGTAAGAGCCCCCCATAGTGAATATTTTTGCAATTCAACACAAAGTGACGTCTGACCTTGTAAAACGCTCTGCATTTGTTATAATTGCAGCCCCACCAAGGAAATTGACAGCCTTAACCTCTGAGTATGGTCTCTGGCAACTTTGCTTAACTGAGCAGGATTGTGTTTTTTTTGTTGTTTTTTTTTAGTAACAGAATCACGTAAAAATGTAAAACAGTTTTTGCGTATCATTTAAAATACCAGTGGCAAACCACATATTGTGCATTATCATATGAACAACCAATTAGTAAATACAAATCTCCTTTTCATAGCTGAAAGCTGCATTTGATTCATTAAAAACACACTAGGACAAATGCATGTTTGATTCATTAAAATTAATTGACTCAGAGTCATTCATTTAGGAATCAGACTACACTGGTTGAGCTCATGAGTCGTTCATTATGTAACTGGGTTAGTCACTCTGTACACTAAGAAAAAATCTGTCAAAGCAGGACCCATTGCACTGTGTTAATAGGAAGGTATTATAAGTATTTTAGAATGCATGTTACATTTTTCAGAAAACAGAAAAGCTACTCTTAATTTCTGTCAGGAGAAAATTAATTGTTCTATTGACTGTTTTGCATTTGTTTATTTCTGATCCACTAAAAAGCACAGGCTCATAAAAGTCATTTGTTCTGCAATTGGAATACATTTGTTTTGTTGTAGGATGTTTAGATGTCTAACAATCATGCAGAATTATCAAAAGCCATATACAGTTCTGAATTGCCCACTGCTAACCAATATGCAATATAATTTGACATTATCTGAGAAATGGCAGTTTGTTGAAATGTTAGAATTCAAAGCACATCTAGTTACCATGAGAGTCTGACCTGCCTTATGCAGAATAAACCCTATTATATAGGCTGAGTTCACTTGATTCTCATAAACATATTTTCCAAAACACAATGTGCATCACTTAGAAATATGCACATGATTGAGTTCTGTAATTATGCCAGCGCTGTGTAAAGACCTCCAAATGCTGCTTGCCTAGATAATCAAAATACATTCACACATTCTCAAGGTTCATTTCAAATCAACATCTGTTAACATGAGTCGGAACTACAAGGCAAAACGGACTGACCTTGGCAACAACCTCAACCCAGGTGCCGTATAACCGTGAAAGTAACAAGTCAGGCTTTACACCCGCACCTGCTCTGCTCGTAACGTGCTGGCAGGGCAAGGCAGTTTGGTCTCAGTCATTGATGATCGAAAGGGCTCCTCCAGGGCAGAGACGCCTCTAGAACACTTGGCCACAATAGACTGAGGTCTGGTGATTAAAATCACATCAGTACCATGGAAACAGGGAGCAATATTGCTCCCCCCGGCCAAATTACTACACCATTTTAGGCTGTATTTTACACCAGACTATACTATGCAGATTTTAGTGAGGGCAATTAAGACCTGATATGTGCTCATACGCAGGCAGGCTGAAACCAATAAAGGGAATACAAGTGACTTAGTGTTTTTATGTGCATAAAAGTCAGCAGAGTCACCTCACAAACTTTCACAAATTGAGATAACATCCCTGTCACATCATGAATTATTTTATATTAATTTAGAAGTACAGCATTACAGGATGTTTTGGCATAGCAAATATCTTTTTCTATGCGTTTCTAAGCACTCCCTTAGAAGCAGTACTTTTTCTATATCAAAGTATATTTATAAAATTCACATTCATATTTTATAGTAGTTAAATCTGAAAATATATCATTGATATTATATAATAAATTAATACAGCATATTAAACTAGGATATATGTCCTAAAATTACTACAATGCACTTTCTGATATAAATGAGAAAATAATTAACTACATTTTTAATAGAGTCTTATATGTAGAAAAATAGAGAAGGTTATCTATTAGTCATTACTGGCCAAGTATAACAGTGTTGAGTCTCTCCCTGAAACTAAACCCACAGTTTCAGTCTTACCACTGATGGCGCTATTGAGCTAAAAATGTGAAAGCCAATTTCCACAGAGCATTTATCATTGTCAGTGTCTAAAAGATGCCAAACAGGTTTTCTGCTATCAAAACTATAACTTTTAATTAGCTGTTTTCAGTGTCTACTTAGAACCTTCAATCTATTATTAACCTTCCTTTTCTTTGCAGCGTTTTTTTCTGAGTTCCACCTCAAGTAAGCGGGAGGTTTTTGAGAAGCACTAGTCTTGCATTCAATGAATGAAAGGACAACACTTTCAAAATGTCTAGAAGAGAGAAATCTAGAAGAGACAACAACCAGGAGTGCACAGAAAAAAAGGCTAGCCTGCAAACATGGCTTCCTTACTTCGATGGAACACAAAAGGTGACATTTTAGAGAATGCAGTCTGTCGCTCCTTTCCATGCAATTACAAAGAAATGGAGAGTGAAGCTTTCAAGCAGCAAAAAGGATACAAAAGAACCGTAAAAAGCACTCTTTTGTATTCTATGAAAGTAAGAAAGTCATATGGGTTTAAAATGACACAAGGATGAGTAAATGATGACAAGAATGACATTTCTGAGTGAACTATTTCTTTAATATTCAATACATGTGTCGGTCAGACAAGCCTAGACGAGGCGACAGAGCGGCAATCATCGCAGTACTATATACCGCTTCATGCAGAAAACATCCTAATGTGTACAGTTAATGAAGCCGTTATGAGCAACAATAGTTAATACAAAATTAAAAATGAATGACAGCATTCAATCTCCAAATGCATTTATGACACAAAATCCAATTGTCTGTGTATGTTGACTTTATTCTGTTTCTGTCAGCTCTGCGCCTTTCATTATTGTCTTGTGTATTTTCAGTGGCAGCCTCTATGATACGCATGGTCTGTTTGTGTGCGTTTTCATATGCAGTGGATGAATTCTGAGTCACTTTTTTTCTTGCTCAATAATTGTAACAGATTATTCCTGTGATGAGTTTGTGCAAATCAAATGCCGGCTCTGGTAGTTATGTCAGGTCTCAGTTCATTTTTATGTAATGACTGTGAATCTAATAACATCTAACTTGCTCTTGGTTTGCGAGATGTTGTCATAAAGCTCTGTTTTTCTATTGAAAAAATTGTATATTGTTCCATTTGCAAGATGATCAAACATCCAAAACTGGAAAATAAAAGCATGGGATGCTTGTCTTGGTATTGTACCTTTGGGATCTTTGAAGCCTTTGTAAATGAATCCAGTAAAGGGGGATAAAAGCCACAGAAAGGTCAATAGAAAGGTTACAGTGCTTTGGTAGATCTAAGCAATCAGGCCAGTTTTGATCGGACCCTTTTGATTGAAAGTGAACTTTGCTGCTCTCTTCAGCAGCGTCCAGTTTATAGTGTTAACAACACAGAAGACAAGTCCAGAAGGCATCTTCCCTCTGGGGATTTTCTCTGGTTTGCGCTGGGGAGAGGACTGAAGGTTTTTGCGTTAACCAGTGCCATTAGATACTGTGACAGCCTTTATAAATCTTTTATCCCGTTCTTTGGGAGTGCTTCTGTGATACTTCACGACAAATTGACTTTGGGGAAGGAGTCAGATAGTATCGGAGACTTTAACTGCAGAGTCGGGCAAATAATCCTTAAAAACTCCTGCAACCCAAAATGAGTGAACGGAGGAGATTGACGGATTTATCTCAACCCAAACCTTTCTCTGTCACTGCTTTTATTCTGGTGGATGTACTCAAAAACAGACTGATAATACCAGCCAGGCCGTCTGACACACTGGTCCGTTTGTCAAAACTTCCCAAAATTCAACAAATATGATGGAAAGATGTGCAATATGCCAGATTCTATTCTACCTCTCAAAGTGAGGATTCACTGATCGTTATGATACTTTTAAATGCTGAATACAGCTTTGTGAAATGCATTATGCTAAGACGTGTTCTTTTCTCGTTATTCTCCTCTGCAGCTTTTGCCACTTAATACACAACATTTTAGTTCTACAATCAACACATTCATCTTCATTAACATCCTAAAGAAAAGTAAATGAGGATGAAGGATGCATTAGGAAATGCTAGACAGAAGCTTTTTACATGGGAAAAATCATTCATCCTTCTGCATAGTGATATTCATTTCTTTTGATGCCTGCAAAAAAGTCTCCTTGAGACTGAACAAATCATATTATAATGTGTGTATTTAAGCTTTTAATATGCCTGTTTAATATAGTTATAGTGCACCACTTAATTTATTAAATTGTAGGATATCACATTTAAAATTACTAGTTTACCACAAAATTAGACACTTTTAAGTGTATTTTATTTTTTATTTAACATACTTTTGTTAATGATGTATGAGATAATTTTCACTTCAGACAACCATTGTAATAGTCGTCCGCGTAATGACTAGAGGCTAGTTTAAGCACAGTCTTACACTATGTTGGCTTGGCAACAAATTGTGTTTAACCAAAAATAAAAAGCCAGAGACACCACTGGTAGAAACAGCTGATGAAACAGATGGAATATTGTTTTCCAGTATGTGGGTTGTAGACGTTTTAAGACATAACAATAGGAGTAAGGGTTTATATTGTGGTTTTGTTATCTATTCTTTTGTCAAATTAGAAATACACACTAGCGTGGAATACACACTGTTCTGAGTTTATTGTGCATTATTAATGTTTCTCTCTTGGTTCAGTTTTAAGTGCTGAAAGCCTTAATGCACCCACTTTCTTTTTATTTTTTATTTATTTATTTAAATAGGGTGTTTCCTAAGTTAAAAGTGCATTGAGTCACTCCAGCCAGCTCTCTCCAGGTATCTGGTGAAGAGAGGAGCAGTTTAATTGCTACAACATGATTTATTTGACAGAGCCAGAGGCAGTTACAATGTCCTATCCTCCTCATGCAGCAATGCAGAAATGCCAACCGACAACAGCCTGCATGAAAAAGTGAACCAGCAGAGGAAAAAACTGCTCAAGAAGGATGAATACATATATAATATATAAGCCCAATAACAATTAATTTAAGGAAGGCCTATAGAGTATTATATAAACGTTTTCTTTTTTTGAAGACAAATATCTGGTTGAATACTCTGCTCAGAAATTACAGTTATGTGGGACATTCTAAAACGCTTAATGTGGCTTAAAGCACATAAAAACAGACAAGGGAAACCCAAATTTCTGTCAAACCTTCCTTGTATTAATCTCTGACTACTGTCAAAAGAACGAGCCCATATTCAACAGATAAAGTGAATAATATCACGTTAAGCGTTTTCTCTCCCATAGAAGTCCATTATAAGGAAATAGCTTAACGTGGCTTGTCATTATGTTATCTCATTGTCTACACATCACCATGTTGCACCAACTCTACACCAGTAATTACAAATTACTGAAATTACACATTTCTTTAAAATAAAGTCGTTCAGGCTCAGGACGTAACGTTAATGGGTAACGTTAGCTTAATGCACGCATCCAAAATAAGCTCTGGTAAGTGCGCACTAAAAAATAAAATGTGCGTTTACTAAGGCCACATTTACACATAGCTGGGTATTTAGAGAACCAAATATCCCCTCCGTTTTCAATAATAACATTGTGCACACAACATTGAGTGGGAAAAAAAAAAGCATTTAACAATGGCACGGCGACCAGGGCAAAACATGCTGCTTACCTTTAGCTTGTGTTAAACCTCTCCAGCAGCATTGCACTCTCCTTCCTTCTGGAACTTAGTTGTCATTAACGAACATAAATTACCCTTAAAAATATAACTTTTAATTAATCGATTCTCCTAGCAAGGCAAAGTTGGGTTTATTCCTGTATGAACGTGTTTTTGAATCATATGTGTGAACGATTCAATTACTCATTTGACTGAATTAACTTGAGACTAGGAACATGATTCATTTTTGAACAAATTGATTGAGTAAATGACTCAGTGATTCACTCTTGAGGACATTCATTTGTCGCCACCTGTAGGTGTTTACATGTTTGATTTAGTAAGAATCATGTTTTCAGTATTTTATTATTCAAGAATTCCTGAAAGAACATAAAATTCTTCTAAACTACCAACAGATCCATTAAACACGTTTAGCAGATATTTCTGCCAAATAAACATCTTTTGAGGACAAAAGACAAAGTCTACTATAATATGCTCAATTAACATAATGTGAGGAACTGTCTGGGAAGTTTAATCCTGGTGTAAAATAGTGAATAAGAAGATAAGGAATGGTGGAGTGACCTCCGTGTGGGTTGCGTGAAGAGCCTGCCTCAGAGGCATTCATGGCCACATTATTTCAGATGTTAAGCATTGTGATGATGGGGGCACATATGCGAACACCTCTCATGTATGGAAATATTCTGAAGAGGAGAATGCTGAGGGTGCTAAAGAATGTCTTATCTCTTATAGCCAGTGACTCACAGGTTACTGAAAACTAAAACGATGCAAAATAGCTCTTATGACTGAGAATAAAGAATGATCCAGAGAGACTCACAAGTTGAGGCAGTTATTTGATTCTGAATCAGCTATCATAGTTGCCATGGTGAAATGCTGGTACCAGTTCTTAAAAAACTCTTGTTTCAAAATCTAGTGAGCTGTCTTTCTGCCTACTCCCAACATGGGCGGCTGCCTTTTAAGACAACCTTACATGTGACTGATTCGGAAGTCATACATGTGACTGATTTGAAAGACCTCATTGGATAGGGACTGAAACACTGAGGGACTGTTCGATAAACCAAACGGCATCATGAGGTATTCATAGTGACCTGAGGTGGTTGAGAATGCGGTCTTCCACTCATCTCCTTCTCGAATTAGGATCAAGTTGTATGCACTCCGCAGATCCAGCTTGGTGAAGTAGCGAGCGGATCGTAATTGCTCTAGGGCTGCAGGCACGAGAGGAATCGGATAGCGGTACTTGATCGTGACTTCGTTGAGAGCTCTGTAATCAATACAAGGCCTCAGTCCACCGTCTTTCTTTTTTCACGAAAATGGGCTGCAATGGCCACGTTGGGGGTACATGAAACAAAAGGGAAGGTTGTGTTCAGATACGAAGTCAAGATCAATGAAATTTCCAGCCGCCCCTGAATCCTTGTCCTTGTGGACGATTTCAATATCAATTCTCATAGCATTATGTAGGGAAATGGCATTCACCCGGTAGGTTCTGGGTCAGACAGGTCGAATAGGGAAGGAAGCTTGGATGTGACCCGGTTTTCCACAGTATAAGCACAAGTTGTTCTCCAACCTTCTCTCTCGCTTCTCTGAGGTCAAATGAGTGGCTCCAATCTGCATGGGTTCAGCAGGGGGAAGGCTGGAAAGATTGGTGGTAGCAGCTGTTGTGCGTTGACCCTTCCGAGACTGAATCAAGTGGTCCGTGCGAATAGCCAGCTCCATATACTGTGGTAATGGCAAGTCCTCGCACTTACAGGCTAGCTCAGCCTGTTGTTCCTCATGGAGACCATGCCTGTAGATGGTCATGAGAATGAGCCAGTGTGGACTGGGTTTTGGGTCCTTCTGGGTCCTGTTGCAGCGAAGTTTTCTGTAATGAATCACGAGAATCAGTTGGATCCATTTGCAGCGTGTTTAATAGTCAGAGTCAGGCAGGCAATGGTCAATACACAGGAAGACAGTAATATAGAGGAGCAGGCAAAAATCGTAGTCAATAAACAGTCAAAGGATCAGGGCAGGCGGCCAGAATCAATACACAAAAAAACAGTCTAAAACAAACATGGGTAGTCAAAAAAGGAAATACATGCTCAGAGATGATGCCGTCGCAAATAAAACTTTGCGTCTGACTTGGGCCAAAGGCAGAGCTTAAATAGCGCTTAGAATGTCCAACAGCTGGGCTCGAATCAGCCAAGGTGCATGGGAAAAGTGTCCGGGTAGGAACGCTAATACTCGGGTGAGAGTTCCCGCTGCTGCTGTCTGGAGAGAGCCACAGAGGTGCGACTCGTGACAACTACAGTATCTTGGATGATTTTTGTTCATCCAAGTTCTTTGCAATACATTCTTGATTTGATTCTTTTTTTTTTTTGTACTTTTTATTATTATTATTATTATTGTTATTGATTTATTAAAATGATGACGATGATTGTTTGAATGAATGAATGATTTTAAAAACAATTATTGCACAAATTATTATTCCTGTACTTTCTTGGATTTTTTTTGCTCTCTTTGTAATGCATTCTGGGATTATTTAATACATGTTGTACTGCCTTACAATATGGATAAAAAATGAGGTATCTTAAGAGGTGGCATAGTTCACTTGGCTTTCTTTGAACAGCACAGTATAAGCACACCTATGATGCTCTACAATGCAGAAAAGTCTCTCTTTTCAGGTGGGCTGAATAAGAAATGATTAATCCTGCTAAGATGCTGCAGACAATAGACATGATCAATATGCCTCTTCATTGGTCTGGCTGGAGCTCTTCACAAAGTATTGAACCCATCTGTGCATTTTTCTTCCCTCTTCAGCTATGGCATTTCCCTCTCACTCGTCATCCACTGTCTCTGATCAATTGAGCTGCATGTCTGTCAGTTGTGTTCACTTGCATTCATGTCTACAGACGTATACAATAAACCCCATAGTCTGACATCAAGACCTCATATATTTGTGTTTAAGCTATATACAGTAATACATGGAATCCTGTGAGACATATAATACTTGCCATACTTGTTGCTTCAACCAGATCGGAATCCAGAAAGCTGTGATTGCTGAACATGACTTTCGCGTATAATTGCCCAGACGCTGGGTTCTCATAGGAAGCTTTTCTTCTTGCAGGTCCCAGTAAAATATTCAGCATTGTACAAGGAGAGGTTATTCTCTGAGTAGTGCTGATAGGTCAATGGCACTCACAGACCCATTTGCATTTAACACTGAACGCCGTGACCTTACGTGATGTCTGAGAGGCAAAAGACCATGGCCAGAGTGACTGAGTCTAACTAAGAGATCAAAAAAGATATCCCTCTAGACTGCTATACTGAGCTAAATAAAAGAAAATAAGGTCAAATAAAATTAAATGCTAGATATATTAATATTTATGCATTTAACAAATATATATTATGATAATTATTACTTTTAATGGAAAAAATGTACATTTCCTGAAACAGATCAACATAGACCTAAACAAATCGGTCCTAAAATATGCTTGCTATTGTTTAAGAAAATTCTAAGATTTTATTTTTATCATTATTAATTTGTTGTGAAATATTGTTTTGTGGGATTTACCAACTCACATCAACACAGCAGGCATTAAATAAGATTAGGTACAATTCTAAACTTTCTTGATCTCTAATTGTGCACGATACACCCATAAAAATAATAATAAATAAATAATAATGAGACTAAATCTAAGTAACAGTGTTTAAAAAATGTAATAAATAAATGAAATAGCTGATTAATTATTGCTTTAATTATTTTTGTCAGCAAATATGTGCATTTCCTGAAAAAGAATAGAAAATAGGCTTTGTAGTGTATGAGAAAAATATAATTTTTTACAAATAAAACTGTCAGATTTTGTGAGATTTACCATCACACATCAATGGCATTGAGATACGGAAAATAAACTTTCTTGATCTCTTACTTTGTGCAGGTTACACATAAAAAACGAAAAAACCCCCAAGGGAGCTGGGTCATTCATGAGATTTACTCTAAGTAAAGAGATTTCAAAGATTGACTATGTGTCCAATACACAGAATTTAGCTGGCAGTAATGTGTCCTCTTTGTTTGTGAGAGAGACTCTGTGTATTGAGCGGTAGAAACACTTTTTTCCCCTGCCATTTTCCCTCTGCATGATTTCTTCAACACTTTGTCGATATAATTATTCCATTTATTTAGTCCATTCTGTTCTGAGATCCCTCATCACCTGCTCTGAAAGAGAATCTTGTGTAGTAAGGACCTGAATTGCAATGCAATTCATTTTAAAACTCATTTGACATAATGGAAAAAAAGAAAATCTGTTTATCCCAAGCTTACAAAGGTGTGTAAAACATTCCGACAAGTGTCCAAATTTAGAAATTATGATACGTTATCAGTTAAATTCATCAGGGTTCGATATGGTGAAGCAATGCTATGCTGCTTTTCTACTGTATCTAAAAATAATTAAATTATTTTGATTTTTGATAAATGTCCTGTGCTGACCTCTTTTTTCTATATAAAGAAAGTGAAAGACCTGGGTTCCAAATCATGCCATAAAACTAGTCCATACTTTACATTAATTAATGAATGAATGAATGAATTAATTCATTTATCTTTATTTATAAAGCACTTTACAACCACCGAGCAGCGGATCAAAGTGCTGAACCATAAAATAAGAATAAAAAACCACACATAGCTCATAATACACATTTAAAACAACAATAAGACTGCACACATAAGCTATACATATATGCTATTCAACAAATATCAG
>JAUYWG010000051.1:16335343-16393829 GCA_034779775.1 Enteromius afrohamiltoni
TAGCGACAAATCTATTATCAAATTATCAGGCAATAATTGTACATTATATAATTTATATATAATTAAACATTATTTAAAATTCTAGCAAATTATACATTATATGAATTATCAGGTGATAATTGGCTACATTACAAATGGTCAGTGGAAAACAGGAGCAAGCAAAGCCTTGAAATTGTTTGAAATCTGAAGGCCGCATTATGCTTTGCACAATAATCCAGCCAAGAATTTAACTTTCGTTTTAAAAAGACGTGAAAAAGTCTTTAGCGCAACTAACTGAAGGCTGATTGAAGGCTTAATTTTTAGTCCTTCACACTTCAAAAAAGCAAAAAATATCACATCACAAGTCTCCATTTCCAGATGTTAGCTTGATATGCCGTCTTGACAAATAATCAGAATCCCATTTCCAATAGTTATCAGAGAAGAAAGCTGCTATCTGATAATGAAATGTCGTGAGGGACTTAATTAGAACAGGCCGGCAGTTCTGAGGCACGGCAGGGGAACAGACAAGTCTATTTATCTGCATTTTGCTTCACGCCAGCTACAGATCGTGTTCTGAATCTCCTTGAAGAAAATGCATTATGTGGCCTGTAAAATGGTACTTGTCTTGTCTTAACCTCTCAGAGGGATGTCACAACAGCTTTAAGTGACCGAAGCATATGTTGTGAGAGACTCACCTGACCGACAAGCCATGTCCACGTCCTTTTCAAAGTCGGTCTGAAAAAAAAAAACAAAAACAAAAAAACCACAATGAGAATAATTGTACGCTTTATGTGTAACAGTAGTACAGATATTTAGTTGAAATTCACCATCAGCTGAGCATGGCCGTTCTGGAAAGATCCCCCAGAGTCACCGTTTCCATCCTCTTGACGGTCAACAACACGGCACTTTACTGCCTCTTGTACCTAATTGATTGTAAAAAAAACAAACAAAAAAACATGTCTAACTATGTAATCTGCACCTATAATTAGAAAGTCCACCAATTTGAAACCAAATATCAGACAGGTTCTCCCACCTCTCTGCGTAGGATACAGTGCACCATCACGATAACGAAGCCCTCGAGGGAGTCAAAGACAGCAAAAAGGATCTGAAACAAGGCTGAACGGCGGTCAGTGATGGCCAGGACCGCCGACATCCAAGTGAGTGCCAGCAGTGGCAGTACAACGCATGAGCTCCACAGCGACGCCCTACAGGACAGGAGTAAACTTACTATGACTGTTCATATCACAACTGCCACACAAAATGACAAAGAGGGCAAAACTAAAGGATAAGACTCTCTTTCAGAGTGACTTCAGTTGATATTTAGAAGTTTCTTATAGAACTAATTACTTATTATTTTGATTTCTTGGAAGTCTGAGGAGTGTTTTACAAATATGAATGTGTTATTGCACTAAAGAGCATTAATATATGAATACACAAATCGATACGGTGTTCAATATGAGCTAGAGTTGCCCTTTTTGTTGATTATACTCAGAGCAATATCAATATACCGGTACCCAAAACATGTAGGTTCAATCACAGTTCAAAACATGGTGAACAGGTGCAACAGGTAAAAATAAGCCAAAAGAAGCAATTTAAAAAAAAAAGAGCAATGGACTATAAAAAAAAGAGGAAGACAAATGAGAGAATGAAAGATGAAGGAATGTAGACATTTGAGTGGTCTTAAGAGAAGAACTCTCCCCTGATCATGGATTTGGAGGAAGGGTCAGCATGCTCAGCAAGTCCTACTGTATGTCTCACTATTCTTACCATTTTATTCCTGCCTTTAATTTTTTTTTTATATTTAATTATTTATCTGCTCAAGTTTACTGCATTTTCATCTATTTAATGCACCAACAAACACACACTCTGCCAGTCACACATACACACACGTCAGGGATGCTCATATAAAAACAAACAAAAAAAGAGTGCAGTGGCTATACTGTTGTGGGAAATAATGAATATATTTATATATATACATTTTTTAAATGCAGTATGGATTTACAATAAAACAGATACAAGGACCCCATAAAAATATGTACATGGTTTATCATGTATCATGTTTATCAAGTACTCAGTCCTATTAAGGTTTCATTTGACATTCTGTACACAAGCACTTCTAATCGCAAATGTAGTCAACCTTAGACACTGATACACGTACTGTATGCAAACACATGTGGTAAAATCTCATTGACCTTTAAATCTACTCCTCTGCTGAGTTACAGTATGTTTACAAATTGCTGCAATTCACCAGCAAATTAAATAAATGTATATGAATTGATATTGTAGGTTGCAAGATTTTAACCTCTCTTATTGTGTCAGCTTCTGCCATGTACAAAAACATCCTACACATATTTGCAAACAATACTAAACGGGTGGTTTACTTTATCACACATTGCGGAGTGAAACACCCGGCCAGTACCAGCAACAGGCTAATGACAGAGACCTGATAAATATGGCTCATTGCAGCTTCACAGTTAGATAAGCCATTCTTGACATAGCTGCTATTAATAGCTTTTACAAAAACATGTCTCATGGCAACCGTAGTTTCCACCAAAATACCACAGAGTTCAAGCAACATACCATACAGTTACTGTCACTACAGAATATTTGGCCACCACTGTCATCACATGAGAAACACAGAAAAAAAAGGAAAATGCAGAGAGATGCAGAAATCCCAGTAATATTTTCAACCTACAACACATATATATATATATATATATATATATATATTGAAGTTGAAAGTAAAACAAAGATAATTGGGGGACATTTTACAAGGAAATACTATTTTAAATATCTGATATACACTGTATAGTATGCAATTTTGAAAACTGAAATTAAATGAACATTCATGAATTTATTGAATTATATTGATGTGTATAAATGTGCTGAAATTTGCATATATAACCAGCATTTTTTTTATTACATGTATAGTATTGTAGTGTATATAATTTTGTCAATTTAATTGAGTTTTTATTTCTATTTCATTTGGATTCCGTTTTAGATTTGGTCATTTTAACTTATTTCAGTTAGTTGCCAAGACATATATTATATATTGATCTTTCACTAACCCAGTAATTAGTAGACCTTTCTTAGAACTAAAACTATGCTACTCTGACAGAAATTGTGGTTTCCATGGTAATCTCTAGCAAGGAACTGTCTGGTCAAACACGCTTGCACACTCACACAAACATACACAGCAGGGCTTCAGGATGAGCTTCTATTGCATCTGCATGATTTAGCACTGCGACAACATTAAAGCTCTGACTCTGCTGATCACTTTTGACATAACAGCTAAGGAGCAATAGCAGGGTGAGGGAAATGAACGGGGGAGAAATCAAGAAAAAGAAGGGTGAGGTAAGAAATATGGAGAAAGAAAGGAAAACAGAACCGAAGGCAGAGCATCAAAGAGTTATAAATAATTAGCGGGACTAACATGGCGTTACTGGTAGCTGTGGTGGAAACGTCAGCCGACGAGATAACTCCGCACTTGGCACATTTGAGCGTCATATTGTACAGTGGCACTGTCATCTGACTGCAAAGTCAAATCAACACACTGAAATACACATGTACGCTGACATTTAACCACACATACGCTCTGGCACACACACACACACACACAGACACATACATCTATATCCACACAAACTAGCGGCCACAGAATCCCCTTTCAGCTCTCACTCTGGGCAAATCTCTGTCAAGGCTTTGGGAAGAGTGCGGGAATAATGGAAAAGATGCCGTCATGTTAATTTCGTATCTAAATAGGCCTGATTGAACATGTGGGACAAACAGCTAGCGAGAAAAAAAAACCTGTATATGCAGTGCATGTATGTATAGATTACCATCATTTATTTCCACTGACAGTCTATGTAAAATGCTACATGGTAAGATTTTGATTCTGTCATATCAATGACATCAAAATATTCTTTTGAATTAGTATGCCATATGGAATTTGCTTGATTTAGGCTGCGAGCAGTTTATCCGTCCTACTCTACATCTGTCTTTGGGCCCTGGAGAGAGACATGGGAACTCGAAAAAAGCTGGCTGAAAAACATACACACAAACATTCATGCGTGTTGACAGCCGGAGATCGTGCACTCAGACTCGAGCTAAATCACGTCATTTTAGGAGACACGTTAAAGTCATCCACAGCCATAACTGTCAATATCGAACTCTGCATATGAATGTGTGTGGCTTGTTATGTTTTAATAAACAGCAGCACAAAATCATGTTTTACAGCCGTATTCAGGATTTTCCAAATATGCCTCTACAGAGGATCTGTATTGTTTAACATAGTTCAAAATACAGTAAAAAGAGTAAAACGGTTAAAAACATTATTTCTGAAATAAGACTTATTTCTGTAATGGCAAAGCTAAATAATCAGCAGCAATTACCCCAGACTTCAGAAACCATTCTAAAATAATGATTTGGTGCACAAAAAACATTTCTTATCATTGCAGTTGAAATCGATGTGCTGCTTAATATTTTTGTAGAAAATTAATACTACGGCAAATAAAAGCTTTGAAATGAAAAAAAAAAAAAAAAAAAAAAAACTCCTTCTAATTTTTTGAACCGGTAATGTATATAATACTGCTATACACAGAACAGTCACCTGCAAAAAAAACAATTAAAGCCTTCAGCTTGGCATGGCTGGCCAAACGGATAGGAAGTTGATTTTGCTACTGGCAGACACGTAGATTAAACCCCACATAAGAAATTCAATTCCAAGCAAAATGCCAATGTGACCAATAAAACCTCACTAGAGGCAGTGATATTAAAAAGCAATCAGCATTTTTTGAAATACATGCTAGTCCTTAAGGGGAGACTTGATAAGACCGAGCTGATACGATCCTTTAGCAAATATTGAAACAAACTTTCTCAATCGTTGTACCCTCCGTTTTTGAAACATTTCATCTTTTGTTTCGTCCAGGTAATAAATCATTGCATAAAGTCTTGATGAGAGCCACGATGATTTGTCAAAATGCACTTTGATACTCTAAAACTGAAAGATAGAAAATGCCAGCATTTACATACAGGTGAACAGAGACTATCCAAAGTGCTACTCCTTTGCTAAGTGTAATTAACAGCGGCACTTATTAATTAGGCTAATAAAAAATGCTATGTTTAAGAACAAGGGCAAGGAAGGGAGGAAAAAGGAATTAAAAAAAAAAATCCTCCCTCTAAATCAAATTCACCCTTCCCATCTCTATCAGCACCAAGCAACGGCAGCCAGCCTTGAGTTAATCGGTCTCTGCAGAGAACGCAATGCGGCTGGAATATACTCAAGCAAACATGTTGATAAAAGTTTTGGATTTTTATTTTAAGTTTTGCATTATTATTTAAGCACAAACAGAATTTCCCTAAAAATGTCCAGACAATGAAATCCACATACAATTATTCTTTTGCACACTCCCAAACACACACACACACACACACAAACTAATTTACAGATCCTCACAAGAATCAGAAAACTGAATCTAAAGCTATTCTAAATCTAAATATATAATCTAAAGCACATTTAATCTAACAGCATGCTTCCATCATAATTTTTTTTGAAAATTGACAGTCCTAAAAGCCCATTATGATGGCATCAGGCAAACTGTGTATTGTGGGAGAGGCTAAATTAGAGGGTGGACGGACCTGCATCTCAGCCAATCAGTGTCGGGTGGGCGGGGCAGAGAGGAGAGCCCTGAGTGTGAGCGAGGGGATGCTGTGGTAACTCTGATACAATGTTTCAAAGAGCACAAAAAACAAATCAGAGAGATCATAGCAGAGGCAAACATAACATAGTTGAAATGAAATATTCATAATAATAATCTAAAAACACAAAGGAAAGATAAGGACAAGGGAAAGAAAACAGTCGGATGCAAAAACGATGCCAGTAAGGGCACGCGTCAGCCTGCAGGCAGTGGAGCACAGCCCAGAAAAGGAAACACAGACAGTCAATCATGAGTCATAACATGAGTAATATTCGTCTTCTCGGTAATAAATCTCAGGCCGTGTTTCCGCTCTGAAGCCTGATTGGTAGAAGGCATGTGAATCTTGGAAGATTAACAATTCCAGTGTGTAATTGATGGTCCATGGCACGGAGATGTACAGCGTATGATTGTCAAACCTTTATAATGAGGTCCATAATAACAATTCTGGGTTCATACTTCAGCTTCAATGACATTTAACTCGCACGACTGAAAACTTGTCAAAATCAATGGATAAAAAATGAGAAATTCGCTCAGCCTGAGTGCTATCGATCAGACGCATGAAGCTGACGTGTTATGTCAGATTTCCTTTGCCGGCTCCTTTGCGAATGCCCCTCAAATAAACATTTCACACACAGAAACATGGCACACATGGATTTAAACAGCTTTGTATCAAGATGCACAGCGAACGCCTAAAAATCAAGAGAAGCTGGAGAAATGATTAAGCGACACAAGGCAAATCACCAACGGAAACGTAAAAGAAATGCAATGAGTGAGCAGAAACGTCATCTTGCTTTTGACAGGACCAATAACCAGTCCTTTGCAATCTCTTCCCCTCTTTTTTGATGGTTTTTCAAACCTTGCTTATTTTGATGCCAATTTATCTGTAAACCTCAAGGAATTATTAGTGAAAACACTCAAATTTGTTTCCCATTTAAAGGACATCAAGGTCAAAGAAGAATATTTTAAGAAAGTAAGTTTTTGTAGTGCTTCTAATTCATTCATGATGATACATGCTCTACTGGAGAGAGGAGAGATGTTATGAAAGGTCTGGCCAATGAATCTCTTTCTCAGAGCTGGTTAGAGGTCAGCCAATGAGATGAATGAGTGCTGTGAGGCATACCCGGCCCTCTCCTTGAGTTTCATATCAGTTATGCCATCTTTAGACACCAGTTTGTTAAAAACCAGAATCCCGATAACCATGTTAACCTGGTGAAGAGAGAGGAGAAAGGTGAACACATGTGCATATTAAGATCCAACCCAGTCTCACAATGAAAACATGGCCCTATTGTCTCCAATGTGACTTATCTTTCTATAACGGCTCATTTAACTTGTGTTTTTGCGTCTGTTTTAATATGCTGTAACAGTATTGTCAATAAAAATATTGGAATATTCAAGCTAATTCTGCAATAGGATTGTGATAATGCCAACATTTCTAGAGTCAATTACCAAACGATTTTTAATAATTTTTGACAGTACAGCAAATACTAATACTAAATATAAACTAATATTAATATAAAATGTAAAAGAAAAAAACAACAACAAGCTACCGAGAGATGTTTTGGTACAGATGTTTAACCTGAAGTGTAGTAGTGAAGAGACTGTATAGAAAATACACTCTTATATTGTCTGACAAAATGAAACCTGTTACTGAATAAAATAGATATCGCTGTAATCCATCTTAATATAGTCTAAGCCCAGATCTCGTTTAATTAATCTGCAGCGGTGTAATGACTATTATGTCCAAACTTGGCACGCTTAGCATATGCTGCGTTTAAACAGATCTACTCAAACACGTGTTTGTTGGATATTACGTTGTAGAGTTATGAGGGTGAAATCTACAGCTGTCTGCATTCTCATTCATAAGAGCTTGTGGTGTATTTTTATTGTAAAATTATATGTTCTTTTTAAAAAGCTATGTTTGGGTCCAGTGATGCTAGCAACATTAAACATTGAGTCTGGAAATGAGGGACAGAAGATTTCTGTGAATAAATCAAAGAGAGAGAGAAATTGTACCAAGACGACAGCAGCAGCTGGTCCCACAAACGCGTACAACAATCCGCCTTCCAGAGATAGCCAGCAACTAACACAAAACACAAATAAAAAGAGGAGAGACAAGAAAGAAGAGGGATAGGAGAGTCATTGATGAGGTTGTCCGATAATGTGGCTGCCATTAATTGTTTTTAACATTTTAAGTGTCCAGGGACCGACCACTGTGAATTACTGTACTGTATATAGGCAAAAACAGACGATTGATCAACTTCATCATGATCATACTTACTAGTTAACAGTGCCATATCCCTTTGCCTTGGTAAATCCAACAGAAATTGCTACAACCAGAGCAGGTAAACCTATAGGAAAAGGGAACAGAAATAATTGGAAAGTAGTTGAGTACTTTGATTATTCAGTTTAATTTCTTCCAAGATTTTAGATTATAACACATTGTACCTTACAATGCTGCTAAAACCAAGTGAAATTTTACATCAGCTACCCAGTTGGGTCATTTTTTCCAGAAGAAACAGATTGTAAATGAAGATACAAGCTTAGAAGATACAAGACAAGCCTTACCCCAACCAAGGCAGAGAAAACGTTTGCGTATGATGCGGTTTCTAAGACGGCCGGTCACGGCCATGTAAGACTGCCATGCCTCCGTGAGAACCCAACAGAAAGAGGACAGAAAAAAGAAGTGCAGAAATGCTGCCACAAGAGTACAAACAACCTAAGAGCAAGAAAATAGTAAAAGAGAGGGAAAAAAAAAAGTCCATCCATCAAAGGTAAGGATGGAAGGTAAAAAGGAAAACAGAGGAAGATTAGGTATGTTTTGTTGTACATCAAGGGTTTCATCGGTTTATTTATTATGTTTGGTTTGGTCATACCTTGTTCCGTGTCTGAGTTTGTCCGATAAGTATGAGTGCATTGGAGGAGATGATGGACAGACAAAAGTTGATGAGGATGACAGAGCGTTCTGAGCGGATGTACCTAAAGAAAAACAACACGGAAACACTGAGCCAATACATCTGAATAGCTGAATGCTTGCTATCAACCAGCCACCATGCTTTCAATAGATGGACACATAAATGGAACCTGAACTGATGTATAATTTCTAGAGGCGACCAAGATGTGACACTGACCAAGTGAAAGCATCTGTACAGATCATTGAAGCACAAGATGCAAAGGAGGAAAAAGCATGGTGAAATAAAAAAAAAGAAAAGAAAAAGAAAAAATAAATTTGTGCAAACTTTCAATGATTTCAAATATATTTTGTATGAAAAAATAGGATTCATCAGTGCAATCAAAATTATAAGCAAAGATCCATATGTGCGGTATATACAGATTTAATGTTGCATTAAATGATCAAAAATAGTAAAAACAGGAATACTAGTTAATATTATTACAATTTAAAATTACTGCTCTCCATTAAGAAATATTTAAAATGTAATTTATTACTGTGTAGTGAAGCTTAATTTTCAGCAGCCATTACTATAGGCTTTAGTGTCACATAATCCTTCAAAAATCATTCTGATATGCTTATTTGGTGCTAAAAAATATATATCATTTACAATGCTGAAAACAGCAATGTTGCTCAATAATTCTGTGAAAAAAGTGATCGATTCCTTTTAATGATTTCTTAAAAAGAAAAAGATTTATTTGAATTCTTTTTAACAATATACAAGTTTTTTACTGTCATTTTTGATCAATCAATACATAAAAACGCCTTTGTTTGAATATAAAAAAAAGCCAATTATAAGCCAATTGAATAAGCCAATTATTGGCATTAATTGTCCTTAGCATCTCAAAGCTTTTCACACTAATGCATGTCGCTGTCCATGGTGCTGAAACCCCTATTGCTCCCCATCAAGTAAGTTTTGAACAGCCAGATTGCGTTTCATCAGCAGAAGATCCTGCTTACCTCCAAACAGACACATAGATGATGATGAGGAGGAGCAGGGTGAGGGAAGAGACCCCGCAGCCCACGATCAGAGTCACAGATGGAAGCTGGGTCTTATCCATGTTCTGTCAACACAAGAAATAGACTCAGTTAGCGTTCACAGATGCATCAGGCTAGCCAATTCTGTGTAGAAGAGAGCTGGAGAGAGTGGGGCTCCGCCAAAGGAACAAGGTGATGTGAAGGTCACTTAGTAAAGAGCTGATACTGAGGACTGAGATATCCAGAGGGCACAGCAGAGAGCTATAGCATAACAACCTATGACTGTTTCTAATGAAATAGAGACCGCCGGAAAAGCTAAATGCCTGATGCTGTGAATTACTCATACAGTGATTGTGAACCTTAAGCCTCAAATATAACACATTTGCAGGCTTGCGCAACCATTGTCTTGGTTGCCATGGAGATGTGGTGGAGAAACAGCGGCCACTGCAGTGGTGTACGCAGCATTAACTTTACCATAGGTGTGAGTAGTGCATGCCTGTGTGTTTGTGAATATCTGCATTCCTTGCCTAAGACTTATGTACAACAACGAATATCTAGAAATATCATCTGTTAAACATTGTAAATAAAGTTAAGGACGTATATGGGTGATACATATTCACAGAGGTGTGCCCTTCTCACCTTAAGTTGAAAACACACAGACTTGCTCTTACACACAAAGATAATTGGTTGAGTTCATAGCCTGTCTTGTCTCCAGGTTTAATGTGCGCACAGGGCCAAGTTAATTAAATCCCTCTGATTAATCTGCACTGCAGTGAGGTCCCCACTGACCATCAAGAAAGAAATGCATCCTCTGAGACTAAGTTTGTCTTCTCCTGGCCAATCAAACACTTGACTAAGCTTAAGCTGTAGAAGACAGGTAGAAGACATAACAAGTTGGGAACACAAAAAATTAACTATTAAGCCTGTCAATTTTGAAACGTTTGACTGTGAGATAGTAGGCAAAAGAAGGCTTAGAAAGTCACAATGAAGTCAGTTCTGGAAAGTTGGTGCACTTCAGTTCATTTGCATGAAATCCGTTCATAATTTAAGGGGTTGTACTTTAAGATTTAAGAGGAAATTTGGCGACATTTAAAACAAAATGTTTTGATAAATATAAATGTTGTATTTCTGATGCAAAAATAACTAAATGATTATTAGACTACAATAATAAAAACTACATTAAAATATGCATTAGTAGATATCCATATGGCAATTAATCAAGCGTAGCTTTAGTTCTGGAAGGTCAGGTCAGTCTATCTATAGGAATATGACGTCTCAGCATTCATACATAAGGGCATTAAGTTTGATCAGCAGCTTTCACACTTCTCAATAGCTAATATATCACCTCCATCCCTAGCTCCTCCTCTCGTCCAGTCATGATTATGCCTTCTGATTCTCCTTTAACTCAGATCAATTTCTAAAGTGTAATATTAATGATATCTGCAATACATTTATGTTGCTTTTATTCTGTTTACCCTATAGAGGGTTACTGCTGCTCCCTTGCTCAGAACAGAAACATACTTCCAATCTAAACTATATGATAACTGTCAATCATCTTTGACGATAGTGAGTCCTTAGAGGAATGAGTAAATAAATATAACTAAGCCACAATATACTTGAAAATGCATAGTTATTTAAAAAGCTATAAGCTAAACCATACATTCAATAAGGACAGCACTCTATTAATATTTTAAAACTTGCCAAACTGTATGAAAATTAAGTAGGACTACACAAACATAAAAACTAAAGGCAATCCTTTTACAGGTGACATGCAAGCAAAAAGACAATGGCCTACCTCTGAAGAATGTACTAACATCTCAACACAGTGTGCGCTTTCTTTCTCTCGCCATCTTCACTGACCCATATTTGGGAATGATGTATTCAGAGCTTCATCGAAGTACAACTGCAGCGTAACTGCATTTCTACAAGCCTTAGCTCATAAATATTCAGTCTGGGCAAAACCACAGCAATTTCCTCATATCAAACTGCTTATAAAGCATAAGACAATCTGACCCATGTAAACCAGAGCCTGGTTCAAAGCTGGAAACATCTGTAGAAATACTGGAATAAAAATAGCTGCAGTGTGCTATTTCCCCCTTATTTCTTTTTTTCTCTTTCCATGTGCACTGCAGCTGACTGTATATTCAGACTCAGAATGTGGGAGGGCAAGAGAGGAAGGGAAGTGTTTCTCTGGCTCTTTATCATTCTGAAGCTGTAGGAAGCTAGTTGCCAGCGGAGGGGCCGTTGGATGGGCCATTTTGAGGTGGCAAGTGGAGCTGCAGGAATAATTAGCGGCATAGCAGTGGGGGTCTGGAGCGAGATGGCTAGAGAAAGAGAGAGACAGACAGGGAGTGGAGCCAAGGGGAGGAGCGGTCCTCCCTTCTGCTGGCACACGGCTACACAAATGAAATCCCCACAATATGCTTCCCACGAGGCATGGAACGAGCTAACTGCGACACTCCCTTATTCCGCGACCATCTGACCAGGTAGAGCAGGACATAAGGCAAGCATTTAACATACAGCTATAGCTCTCTGGACCACCACGAGGAGACATGCGGATCATGCTGTCTTTACACGCACATCTATAAACTCAAATAGCAGCACATATACACACAGGAGGCCTCTGAAACACAGATAGAAATGTGTCAAATACATACTGGCTATCCCAAAAACATAAATGCACTGTAACATCAGCCTTGATCAGCATGAAATAAATATAACCCTGTTTACTTTAATGCACGTTCCTGGTTTTATTGTGAACGATCAATCAGTGCACATCGTTACAAGTAAAAATAGTTTGTCTTTTTGATCTTTAATCAAAACGTAGCTCCTCTTAAATTACTTTCCTTTTCTGTTGACAAAACCTAGGCCTAGAGAACAATTGAGTGAAGCAGCAGCAGCCTACATTTTTCCCTTGAATATCCTGTTTAAATTGGAATTTTATCTTACCAGTAACACATATGATGGAAAAGTTCATCAACTGTTAATTCAAACATCTTTTGCATGCAGCAGATGAAATGGTTTGGAAAAATGACAGTGATACAATTTTTGAGTGAACTATACCTTAAAGCAAGTAAAATATGTTACAAAAGGCAATTTACACTTCTTTTGGTTTCTGTTCAACAGAAATTCCATATTTCCATTTTCCAATCCAACTGGTTCCCAAAGTGAAGTCAGATATTTTTTTGTATTGCATTGCAACAAAGCACATTAAGTCAGTATAATGTGCTCCGGAAAGCAATTCCTGTTTGTTATACCCCATATTTGCAGCTTTTTGCACAGTAGCCTGTGTGTAATGCTGTAATCCTAACTCTGCTTTGTTATGATGTCACTTTTTCACTTGGTTTCCCAAATCAAAACAGTGTCACATCAGTGACTTCTGTTCCTGAAGCAGCCAATCTGAAACATCTTGGCAGAGCAAATGAGAGAAGACGTGGACATTGTTTTGGCCAGTAGGGTGTCAAGCTTCCTCTTCCTCTTTTTTGGGGGGGCTCTCTGGCTCATATCTGGGCCAAGCTGCACAAAGAGAGCGTTATAGCGTGTTCTATAGCTTTAAGAACTTCCACTGCCCATGCTGTTTCCACGGCAACTGGTGAATAAACTGCTTCAGAGGCAGTTTCCAGTCTAATAATAACTAATCACACTGAATGAAAATTCTACACAAAGACACGGCCTTTCTTGCATTAAACCAAATCATCCCATCATTTTAAATAAAGATGCTGTTTTAAAGGAAGACATATAGACTTACACAAAGATAACCCTCTAAGGCCCAAATGCACGGATGGTGTGTCATTAAGATATATGTTTTACACTCATGGAAAGGCCAACAAATCCCTTATGCACATCTGAATGTACCAGGAAAAATATATCTGAGGTGTTCACACAGCAAAATTCAACAGAATAATATATAATATATATATATAAATGGTATTTTGTTTGTTGGTGTGTTTTAAACAAGCATTTCTTTACAAATACTAGATATTGTAATGTAGGCAGTTATTTTGAACTATTATATAATTAATCACAAGCATTTTCTCTTTACAAACATTTAATGTATGCAAATCCAAAATGAAAGCCTGCATGTTTTCATGCACTGCGTTCTAGCATTAAACAAAGCTAGCAAAACGTTCCTTTTTGTCACATATATATGTGTCTATATACTAAGAACACATCAAAAAAATGAAACACGTCTTAAATTTTTTGCATTAAATCCGCTGTATGGCTCTGGCATGCCGTGGAGAGGAGGAGAGGGGGGAGTGAGAGAGAGGGATCTGTTGATACACAATGACAATGACGCCTATGACCAAAAAAAGCGGTACATTAAATCACACAATGTCACACAAACGCGTCTTTTGACGTTCTTCGGCGATAAAGGAAACAATAGAAATGGTTCGACTTACCACATCGGGATTGAGGCGTGCTAAAATGGCGAAGGTGGAGAGTCTGTCACACAAGCATTTGGTTGTGCTGGAGTTGACGGGCACGGCTCTACAGCCTCGCGCAGACCAGGAGCCCAGCAACGACGAGCTGCGGAGCGGAGACAGACAAGAGCGCGGAATGAAATCAAATCCCTGCGCGATAAAACAGCTATTTCTCTAATCCAGCGCACACTGAGCCCGCCGTATGAGAGCCGGAGCGCGAGAAAAGACAGTGAAAAGACAGATGAATGGACGATGTGATGCAGCGCACACCTCTGTTTTCTGCATGGCCAGGTTAGCTGATGTAAAAACGTTATAAAAAAAAAAAAGAAAAAAAAGAAAACTTAAAATAAAATTAGTTGAAATAAAGTAAAACACACAGTTGAAGTTAAAATGGTTTATAATGAATTATTTTTTAATATATTTTATTTATTTAATTATTATTATTAAATATGCAACCTCACAGAGCGCATGCCTGCAAATTCTAACCCTGGGTAACGTTAAATATAATGCTGGGTTATCATCCCTGTTTCACACTGGTCACATTTTATCCTAGGTTAGTAATCAATCTTGGGAAGCCATGCAGGATTTTCACAGGGTATTCTTAATTTAAACCCAGCATATTTATGAAACTAAAAACATTTAATGGTAGGATGCGACTAACATTAGCACGTGCAAATAAAAAAAAAGCTCACACAAAACGAAAATGTCTCTTGCGTCATCAATACGGTTCAACGCCATTTTGAAAAACGCGCAAAAGTTTCTAAGCGCCGTAGAGAGATCATGAATAATTAATGAGGGAAGCGCTGACTCTGTTGATTAACAACACAACGAGACCTTTTTTTCCCCATTTCCGGTTTGGCAGAAGCGGAAGTCGTCATAGCTTTTTACACTTTACAGTACTTGTACAGGGAATGGACCTTTTTCACGCTTTGCGTTAGAAAATCGGAAGCTTTAAATAGTTGTGTAAAATAACTTCCGCTGTTGCCTGTATTACTGAACTACGCGAAGCTTCAAGTTTTCAAACGCAGAGCGTGAAAAAGGCCCATGGGAGAGTACTACAAAGGTGTTTTGCTATGTGTTTTGCATTCCCATTTGCTCAAATAGCCAAAGAAGAACTCACACGATAGTGCTTCCAGAAATTTCAAAGGCTAATCTTTTTTTAGAAAGACTGATAATTACATTGACCAATTTAACAATCCTATAGACGTTCATTATACACCCTCTCATTAGCGGTAACTGGGTTTTTTAAATTATTTTTTTTTTTATGCAAAGGTGATATTATACAAAGTATGGTGTTATTAATGCACATATTAAAAATAAATAAATAAAAAACTTAAGGATTTACGATGCTGATGTCTGTTGAAACACAGCCTTGTGAAAAGTGTGTATTGTAAACACACGATTAGGTGCTATATTTTATAATAATAACAATAATAATGTTATAAATAACATTGTAAATAATGGATAATTTAAAAACGTTGAACAGTTTATTATTATTATATGATGTTTTTGTTGCAGTAGTAGTATAACTATAGCTTCTTGCATTCCAAAACATAAAATAGCACCACAGAACTACACAGAATCACTTTGAAACGTAAAATTCCCAAAGGACAGTTTGGGGTAGCCTTTTCACACTGTGTTTAGCCTGCAGCAAGCCTTCCAAGTGGAGTAAAGAACAGTCTCTTTTACCTGTCAAAACTTTGTAAGTTTATAAAGTGTGGAGGAAAAGTGCAATGGACCAGAGGACAGATATTACACTGGGACATTGAGACCTGGAGCACAACATGAAGGGGGAAAAAACAAAAACTTGTCTTATGCTTTCTATTTACAATTTGTGAATGTATGATGCATATGATGTCTAACATGTTCAGAAACAGAATAATAAACATAAATAATCAATACTTTGCAATAAGGTTTCATTTGTTAACATTTATAATGCATTAATCTTGTTAATCTCAACATTTACTACTAAAATCAAATTAAATATGATTTATTGGACATGAGAATCAGCAACACAAACTAACAAATGAACAGTTGTATTTTATTTACTAACATAGCAAAGGTTAATACATACTGTTTTTCTCATTGCAATAGTTTTAATTAACTTATTGGACCTTCTAACATTTACTCAATGAAAACTAAATGTTCTGAATTTCTGAATCGGTATTGGTTTGACTTTGATAGAAAAATGTGAATGATATTAAAATATCACAGAATATAATAATACATGCAGAGATTACACACACTAAGTCATACACTAAAAATAAATGTCAAAAGCTGACTTTTCATAAGACCCAAAGCATCAATAATCCACATCTTTCTATATATTTATTCTGTTTTATGCTTCCCGTGAAACTTGCATGCACCAAAGCAGATGACAATAAAAGCATGAATATCATAAATACAAGTAAACCTTTAAGTTGCAGTTAGTGCTGCTGCCCAAAGCCACTTAGTAATTAGTCCATTCCGCCACCTACACAAATTTGAATCTCATAATCTTGATGAGGAACCCTCTTGACAGCATGATTCAGCTGTGTCTGATCTAATGCTCAAACAATTGTAACAAAGACCTCATAATGACATCAATGTTAGTTATATGAAAGTCATATCAAAACATACCACTCCATGCACAACTGATCCTAATAGCGAGCCATCAATCATAGCGTCCTCTTCATGCAGCTGCAACGTGAAGTCAATATATTCTCTCTCACACACACACACAGAAACCCGGGGTTACCGGCACCATTCCAAACCCACTGTGCGGTAGAGCTCTGCAGTCTGTGATACCCATAATGCACTGGGGCTTGAAGAGCGTTGAGGGCCAAACAGTATAGCGCTGGAAGCACAGCGTGTTGCAGCCCCAGGGGAGGGCTCAGTGTTAACATTAGCACATAAACCTGAAACTCAATATATTATCACCCACTGCACAGACACTGCGCATGATACGATTAAGACTTTGTGTCGACCACACAAATATAAAGACAGCGCAGCATGGCTGTGTAATTGGATCATGGGCTTCCAGTCCAGCTGTAGTGTGCATGTTTGCAGAGAACATGCCAAGTGCAGATGCATGAGAAAAGCAGGCTTGAAAAACTATACATTTATGTAAAGAGTTCATTAGCAAAAACAGACAACACTTTTGAACAATTGTGCATTTCAATTGACCTAAATCAAAGGGCAGTTGGGTTGGTATAGGTAAAATAAAAATGCTAGCTTACTAACACAATAAAAAATAACATGACTTTGGAAAACGTGAAAAAAAAACAAAAACGAGGATTTGCAAATAAACTCTCTCTCTCTCTCTCTCTCTCTCTCTCTATATATATATATATATATATAGAATTTATTTTTTTGTAATTTTAATTGTAAAAATCTGCAAAATTTATTTTATGTTTATGCTTAAAAGTTTAAATTCGGTTTTTAGTAATTTTTTATGTGCTTTTGCCATTTTTATTAGTTTAGTTTTATTAGGTTTAATTCATTTCAATTTTAAATTTTTCATGTACTGAATTATTTATTAAATATAATAAATATTGTCAAATATAATATGAAATATCATCTTAGAAATTTACTAAAATACTGAAAATATTTCATTTAATGTTTATATTAGTTAATTTACGCTTTAAGTAAAAGAAAGTTTTAGTTTTAATTTACAATAATAACAACCCTGTTAATTGGTTAAAGGTAAGTTCTTAATTAATTTTGTAAGAACTGTAAGAAATATAATAGAAATTCCATGAACTGTTAAATGTAGTTTCTGAAAGTAAATTTCAAGTAATCTATTCATTTCTTTTTTTTTCTTTTTTTTTTTAGTTTAATCTATAAAACCTAAAATGTTGCTACTGCATTGTTACTTATGGTAAATTCTGGAAACACAGTTGCTGCTTTTTATTGTAAATTTCATAGATTTTTTTAATGAAGTAAATGCATGCAAAATACCTCAAGTAAATCCATGAATGAGAAGGATCATGAAAGAACCAGCAAAAAAAAAAAAAGACTGGCTTGTATTGCTAGCGTGTGATTGAAGTGCGAGTCAACAGAAAGCCCACACTCTTTAAAACTGTTAACTAAAAGACAGTCAGTGACAAGGACGCCTCCTCACATTCCAATTTCTCTCCCAAATATGAACTCATTAATCATAGCAGCTGTCTAAGATGGATTTTAATTTCGCACCAAACACACACCAGCCCCTCAATGCGGGAAGATTACATTTCACTGTCCTCTTCCTGTCTTTCAGCCTCTCTCTTTCGCTCCCTTTATCTCACTCCTTCCTCTCTGTCACCATTCTCCTTGTCTCTTCTTTTCTTCTGACTTCCGATTGTGCTTTATTCTTGTGTTGTAAGTGCTTGGTGTACTATTACTTTTCTAAGGAATCGGCTATATATATATATATATATATATATATAGGTGCATCTCAATAAATTATGAATATCATGGAAAAGTTCATTTATTTCAGTAATTCAACTCAAATTGTGAAACTCCTGTAATAAATTAGAATTAGAATACTTTTTTTTGTGAATTGTTGGCTTTTTGAAAAGTTTGATCATTAACTGTATATGCACTCAATACTTGGTAGGGGCTCGTTTTGCTTTAATTATTCAATTCGGCACGGCATGGAGGTGATCGGTTTGTGGCACTGCTGAAGCGGAATGGAAGCCCAGATTTCTTTTGACAGTTACCTTCAGCTAATCTGCATTTTTTTGGTTTCTTGTTTCTTATTTTCCTCTTGACAATACCTAATAGATTCTCTTTATCTCACTCCTTCCTCTCTGTCACCATTCTCCTTGTCTCTTCTTTTCTTCTGACTTCCGATTGTGCTTTATTCTTGTGTTGTAAGTGCTTGGTGTACTATTACTTTTCTAAGGAATCGGCTATATATATATATATATATATATATATAGGTGCATCTCAATAAATTATGAATATCATGGAAAAGTTCATTTATTTCAGTAATTCAACTCAAATTGTGAAACTCCTGTAATAAATTAGAATTAGAATACTTTTTTTTGTGAATTGTTGGCTTTTTGAAAAGTTTGATCATTAACTGTATATGCACTCAATACTTGGTAGGGGCTCGTTTTGCTTTAATTATTCAATTCGGCACGGCATGGAGGTGATCGGTTTGTGGCACTGCTGAAGCGGAATGGAAGCCCAGATTTCTTTTGACAGTTACCTTCAGCTCATCTGCATTTTTTTGGTTTCTTGTTTCTTATTTTCCTCTTGACAATACCTAATAGATTCTCTGGGGTTCAGGGCTGGTGAGTTTGCTGGCCAGTCAAGTACACCAACACCATGGTCATTTAACCAACTTTTGGTGCTTTTGGCAGTGTGGACAGGTGCCAAATCCTGCTGGAAAATGAAATCAGCATCTTTAAAATGCTGGTCAGCAGAAGGAAGCATGAAGTACAGATGACATTGCACCTCATATCACAGACTGTGGAAACTTGACACTGGACTTTATGCAACTTGGGCTATAAGCTTCTCCACCTCTTCCTCCAGACTCTAGGACCTTGGTTTCCAAATGAAATACAAAACTTGTTCTAATCTGAAAAGAGGACTTTGAACCACTGGAAAACAGTCCGGTTCTTCTTTTCTTTAGCCCAGGCAAGACTCCTCTGACATTGTCTGTGGTTCAGGAGTGGCTTAACAAGAGGAATACGATAACTGTTGCCGAATTCCTTGACACGTCTGTGTATGGTGGCTCTTGATACCTTGACCCCAGCATCAGTCCATTCCTTGTGAAGTTCACCCAAATTCTTTAATCAATTTTGATTGACAATTCTTATAAGGCTGCAGTTCTCTCGGTTGGTTGTGCATCTTTTTTTCCCACACTTTTTCCTTCCACTCAACTTTCTGTTAACATGCTTGGAAACAGCACTTTGTGAAGAGCCAGCATCTTTGGCAATGAATGTTTGTGGCTTACCCTCCTTGTGAAGGGTGTCAATGATTGTCTTCTGGACAGCTGTCAGATCAGCAGTCTTTCCCATGATTGTGTAGCCTAGCAAACTGAGAGACCAATTTGAAGGCTCAGGAAACCTTTGAAGGTGTTTTGAGTTAATTAGCTGATTGGTATGTAATCCGTATACTAATTGGCTGGGATAGGTACTGGTGAGTTTTTGTTAAATGTGAGTCTAAATCATCACAAATAAAAGAACCAGACTTAGACTTACTGTATGCTGAGTTCAGACTGCACGATTTTAGCCCTGATTTTGACTCGCCGACAGGATTTTGAGAAATCGCCCGAAATCACAGGCAAATTGGTCCTTGTTCACGCGAGTGACAATCACACAGTGTGAACTATAAAAGATGCGATCTGAGAGAATTGCCGACGTGCCGGCGTGTCGGCGATCCAAAATCATGCCGTTTCAAATGTGTTTTGACTGAATAACAACGGTGATTACCTACAGCCAATGAGAGAGCAACATCCAGGGCAACGGGATGTTAGGGGAGGAGTTACGAAGGTGTAGAAGGTTAATATCCTCCTCTATAATCGTTTCGATGCAAATGAGCACACATACAATTTGTATGGCAAGCTTATTTTGCTTTCTATTATTTAAAATAATAATCCCAGTCTCACATGAGAACTCACGTTGTTTCCATGTCATTTCTTGCACTGGGAGTGAGACAAAGTTGTCGGGGATTCTTCCTGTTGTAAAGTCCTGCAGTGTGAAACCACCTGTCGACGATCTATCATGCAGTGTCAACACAGCAGCAACTGAATGATACACCATATAGTCATGCGTGTGAAAAGATCTGTTACGCGACTACTTTGAAAATCGTGCAGTCTGATCTCCTCATTAAACTACTTTATTTATTACACAAGTTTCACAATTTGAGTTTCCACAACATTCTAATTGATTGAGATGCATTTGTATATATAAAATAAGTATCTATGTAAAATAGATCCAAAATCAAAACAATTTAAGTCTTGAATGTCAATTGTGATAGATTCAGTGCATCCTTGCTGAATAAAATTATTCAAACTTGCACCAGAATGAAACCACACAGGAATGGCATGGCAATGCCCTGATAACCAATAACAACACCAGTGACTTATATATTAAAAATGAATTTTAAATGCTATTGTTCTCAGTTTGTTCTCCCTTGAGGCAACTTTATATCTTTAACATATCTATATGTATCCATCTAAATGCAAATGTTCCACCCACAGTGCATTAAGCGCTATGGGCACAAACTAGTCTTTTGCAGTTTTAAAAGACAAAAGAGAGCGCAAACAGATGGATGTGTAGGGGGTGAAAGTATAAGCATGACCAGGAGGCCCACGGTTCTTTGTTAAAGTACAACATAATTCTGGTGCTTCTCTGTCAGATCGTCTATCTGTCTCTTTCAGTAGAATTTGGCTTCAGAGACGCAGTCTCAATTAGCTTGCTCTCTGCAGAGAAAAAAAAAAGTTTCTGTTCATGTTTGCTAATGAAGCCGAACTTATTCTCATGGTAATACATAATGATTCTCCTATTTCAGTTCTTCTGTGTGTATTGTTAATGTGGCAATAATAATTCTGAATTCTGCAGCTGAAGCACTTAGAGTGATGCTGTCGAGATTTACCTGTTATGTTTGTCTGGTAAGGATGTACCGATCATGTCTTTCCTAAGCATTCTTTCATTTAGATGATTGAGATGACACACATTGAGATTATTGAGATGACAGGATGGATTTCCATTTGAATGTCAGGTGCCAATCCTTTACTCATAAATTTAAACCTTTATATTTTACAGAGCATAAAAAAACATCCTGAGATCTGAATGCTGCCATAAGAGGACTGTTTTTTTTATGACAAATAGAAACATATAAAGGAAACATTTGACTGATTGACTACATCTGTGGAGCTGTTACTTTTCTAACACACTCACATGATGCATACTAAAAGTAACTATAACACCTTATAGTAAAGTTAAATTTATATACATTTCTGCTTATATTAATACACACATGTAAAGTTCTAGAAATTACCACACCAGTGGTAAAAGGTTGGGTTCAGTTAATATTTTGAAGTTCTTATATTTACTTATTTGTATTTATTTATTTATTTGTTTGTTTGTTTGTTTGATCAAAATGCAGGATAAAACAAAAAATGTGAATTATTCTCTTTATAATAATATTCTTGATTATATTATTCTTATATAATATGATATATTATATACAGTAGTCAACATTTGAAGCAGCTCAAAACCTTTCATAGAAGTTGTCCTAAAACTAAAACCATACCATTCAACTTTGATGAACTATTATGATCCACTTCAAATGTTGACTACTGTGTGTTTATATATACACACACACATATACTGTATGTATCATATCACAATATGATATATTATTTTATCATTGTATTATATTATTCTAGAAATATATTCTTTTTAAAATATATTTGAAAGTATTTTTTTGTATAATAAATAAACCTAAATGAATAAATAAATAATTCACAGTAGGTTTATGATGCCTAATGGATTAACTTATCGAGACTTTTTATAACGTGCTACCAAGACAATAATACAAAAATGCAAGTTTGTATAATTTCATCCTAAATGAGTTTTCATATAATTTATGTACCATCATCTTTTCTATAATATTTTTTTGTTTGGACAGTCTGCATCTAATCTAGTCTAGCCGACAGTATTGGCGGCTCTCAAAAGCCGTTGGTTTACTGCGTCAAGGCCGATATCACAGCAGTGTAAACAATCATGATGTGATTTGACTTAATACTAGCCGTATCTGTTTCTGCTCTTTCTAACTGTTTTCTCTTGTTGTCTGCTTTGTGTGTCATTTCTCTGCTTTAATTGGAAGTGTGTTTTCCATAATTGCTGCCGATGTGTATACAGTACAGAAGAAATGTGGCATGCTAAAAATCATCTGGTGTCAAATGGAGTCAGTGCTGAGTCAAGTGAAGATCAAGGCAGCTATCTGCAGTATTCCACATCTCTTGTCACTGACAACGATTGTCAATGTTGTCCTGTCAATGTTTTAACATACTACAGCATATCGTCTCTAACCCTTTATCAACACACCCCTCCTTAAGCCTTGGAAAATACACCCTACTGTTTGACTGAAAATTTCCAGCAAAACTCAGCAGACAGCAAAAACAGATTTAAATCAATAAACGGCTTCTCACCTGTCATTCTCATCCCAGGAAATGCAGGTTTGGTTTGTGGTACCCTGTGGTGAGAGTAAGAGGGTGAGAGGCAGAGAAGGATGTCACCTTGTGATTTTGCCAATATTTTACAAATATGTAATGGTGATTTTTCAATTGGGGCACTTTTGACTACTTGAAATGTTAAACTGTAAAATTTTTCAAAACCTTTTTTTGAAAGCATTTTTTCAAGTCCTGGAAGATATGATTATAGGTTTAAATAAACTTTTTTCAAGTGTTTTCTGAAGCTGTGTGATAATAACGATAACTGTTGTTAATCTTTATTTATTTATTTATTTATTTATTTATTTTTTGCAAAAAAGTTGAAATCTTGTATTTGTTTAAAGTGAATTATTAATTGGGGAAAAAGTAAGCAGGACAGGGATAACGGCAATATTGAGTACATTAATAATTAACAATTCTAAAATAAAATAAATGTACACATAAACACAAGCTGATTTGAAAATAATTGTTTGAAATAATAAAAGATAATATAAAATAATTATAATATAAGATAATGTAATAATATGAAATCAAACCAAAAATACAAAAAATAATTTAAATCTTTCAAATATAGTACAAATTCTGGAAAATGGCTAAACACTCATAAAACTAAAAAGAAAGCAATTAAAACTAAATTAAAAGTAATTAATTCAATTTATTTTAATAAAAATTAAGTTACATATATATAATCTTCCTACAGTATGTGAAAGACAAATAATGAAGCTTATACGAGAATAAAATTATACATGAATTCATTTTAATGGCTCAGAGTGATATAGCCATAGTTTGAATAATATTGGAACAAGACTGAACACATATTGCATTTGATGCAACATATGGGTTTAAAGGGCAGATTGACTTACATTGTAAAGGTGTGAGAATTCAATCTCTAGTGAAGCTGAGAGGGAGCTGGGAGTGGGTTTGATTGTCACCGAGATCACCTTGGAGTTCAGCACTGTGCTATTTCTGTGAAAATACAGAGAGAGATGAGAGAAAACATGAGGAAGGCTGCAAAAAAACAGAAGGGGGAAGAAGACAGGAGGTCATGACCTTCAAAGAAGCTGCCACGTTCCCATGTGACAAATATAGTATGAGACATTTCATTTTGTGAATGCCATTTGCTCATACAATATATTCTTTTTTGACACTTTTTGTGTCACCAGATATCTGTTTCAAAATCACTACATACCAGGAAATAAGAAAAAGAGAAAAATGTTGAACCCTAAAGGCATTTCAATACATTTAGACATGTTTCAACTATTCAGAAAGACTATAAAACTATTACAAGGCAAAGAGTGTCTTTGTTTTTATGTAATTCTCTCAGATGTTTCCAGTTCACCCAAAAATTTACATTTTCTTTACAGTACTCTCTGTTGTCATTCCAAACCTTTATGACTTTCTTTGTTCTATGTGCATAAAAGACATCACTACTTTACCTCAAGTAATGCTAAACATGAAAAAATGTAGCAGGTTGGTCTTTCTTAAAAACCAAGAAAACAGCAATAGAGAGGGAATACATTTGAAATGCACAAAGTCTCAATATAAAAAGCAAGCAAAGCCTCACCTCTGTAGAGAGAGAATGCTGCCCAAGTTTCTGTACAGCACGATACCAGTCACAAATGCAGAGACGTCATCTTCATCTATAACACAAACACACACATTTAACATATATACAGTATCACCTCAGTTCCAGGTAAACAGAAAGGCATAAACCAAAGCGATGAGGAAAATAAATGCTATAAGAGGTCACTGAGATACACACTTGATTGGTGTGTAATTAAACTCTTTATTAGAGCCCTGTAATGTAACTGGAGGCGAGATTGCAGGCTTCTCTCTCTCTTCCCGTTTCTTGCTATTTTACCCCGCAGCTTCTCACCTATGAGTTGGGCAACATGTCTAATCACTTAACATATGCTTGCACAGACCTTCATTAAACACACACATACACAGCGTGTTCCAAGAGTTATCCTTTTTTAATGAGCACACACACAGGTTTGTTTTATGGGGACATTCCATAGGACTATTGGTTTTTATACTGTATAAACTTAAAATTTACTAGTAGTAATATCCTTGTTGGGATATTTGGTCCATTTCTATACAAGGTACACACACACACACACACACACTAGTGTCCAAAAGTTTGGGGTCAGAGTGATTTTCTTTTTTAAAGAAATTAATGTTTTTATTCAGCGAAAATGCATTGAATATATCAAAAGTGACAGTAAAGACATACAAAAATATACATATTTTAAATAAAAGCTGTTCTTTTGTACTTTCTACTCATTAAAGAATCCTGGAAGAAACATGCATTGTGGTTTACATAAAACTATTAAAATTACTTCTTTATTTTAAAAAAATTCATTGCATTTATTAAAAGTTACTGTAAATAATAACAAAATAAAAATAAATAAAAATACGAAGCTGTACAACTGTTTTCAGCATCGATAAAATCTGCAGCAAATCTGCATATTAGAATGATTTGTGAAGGATCACGTGACACATGGCTGCTGAAAATTAAGCTTTGCCATCAGGAATAAATTACATTTTAAAATATATTCAAATCGAAAACAGCAAAGTGTAGTTATGTTTATCAAAATTACTGTTTTACTATATCTTTGATCAAACAAAAATTAAAAAAATCAGACCCAAACTTTTGACTGGCATATATATATATATATATACATACACATACACATATAGAAAGCCATGTGATGTGACTAACTTCTGAAATTTCTTGTGCTAATGAAGAGAGCAACACAGTTGAAAAAGCATGAGTGAGGGGAAAGGGCAGTGGTCCAGCCTCTGTCACACTCACACTGCATCACTGTTGGCAGAACCACCTGAAACAATGCACACACACACACATCCATCTGGTCTTCAAGCTACACTGCTCTAAATCATGCCAAAACATGTGGCAGCCTGGCATGCGCTATAAGGGAGAGAAAGAGTGAGAGTGTGTAGGGGAAGCCAGGCGGCAGGCAGAGGCCACAGCTCCAGGGCTGCAGCTGAGGTCCCATGGGCAAGAGCACAGACCGATGGAGGGGGACAGGGGCTGGGGGCGTGACAGTTTTAAGCTCCCTCAGGGTAATCAGGTTTCTGCTTGCCCACCCCTCTTTCCCTGCTTCTAATATATGAAAGCTATGATAACGCGAACAGATGAGACCCAAGAGGGCGTTTATGGACAACACAAGGTACTAGAGGAATGTAAATGGTTTAACTTAAAAATATACATTTTATTTATAACTCCACACTAAATATTTTCCTTTGAGCCACAAATAAATGTGAATTACCCATGTTAGACCAACAGAATTTCCCAAGATTCTGTAGTGACTAGTTGAAAACTGTTAAGATAACAATTAAAGAACATACATTTAGAATATACCAAGATTTCTACCTTACATTGAACTTTGAAAAAATTGGTGTAGGATTATTCAGGAACTATTTTTACTCAAATAATTAAAAGTAACATTCATTTAAAATGAACTTCTTTAGTAAAAAGATAATATTATTATATTATGTCATATTATATTTTAATAATATTTTGTAGTAAAGCGTTTTCCTATAAACTTTTAATATTACATTTTTACAAAATATTAATTTTATGGTTTATTGTTAATATTTTAAAACCCCTTAAGAATTTACCTAAATGTATGTAAATATATATATACATACAGTATATATACAGTGCCGGCCCAGAGGGTTGTGGGGCCCTAGGCGAGATTAAAAAATTGGGCCCACTGGTGTAAAAACAGTGAGAAGAAAGCACAGAAAAAGACAATTTCAAGAAATATATGCTACTAAATAAACACGGAGGAAGCACAATCTGAGTGGGTAGCACAAAACATCAAAACTTTGACAAGAGTAATGGATATACAACTTATGGAACATATCAAGCTTAATATTCATATATGTACTCCATATACTACTTTAATAAGCTGTCATTAGTCCTCTCCTGCCTGCACTGCAACTGCATCAGTTATGATGGGGCTTAACTCACATCAAATAAATGTCTCTCCCTGATATATTTGTGATGTAAATGTCATAATCTATTAAAACATTTATAACCGATTATTTTACACAATTTTCTTAATTTGTTTTTACCATGGTTTACCTATAGTAATCATGTTTTGTGATAGTATAATCATGGTAAATTTTCGTAAGGAATATTTTCATATTTTATATACTTTTATATATTTTACGGCTTGTTCTTGTGAAAATGATTTGGCTAACACACCACATAAAGATATGCATTTTAAGGCCGTTCAGTGGACATATAATGTTACCTATGTTTTGTCAATGTTAAAATTCTTTTTAATATATCAATAAAAATTGTGACAGACTTGTACTGTAGTCTTTATCATTTTATTAATTTAAGCAAAATAAAAAGACAAAGTTTACTTTCAGAAGCCGTCACATTGATTTAGGCTTGTAAATGATCTCTTGCCTGAAAACTCGGATAACAAAAACCTCTGGCCATTTCGTTGAGTCGTAGTTGGTCAGTCACAGATACCATACGGACAGTCCGACCCAGTATGACTCAGTTTGTGACATACCGTGTTCCGTTGAACGACAGAAATCATTTTATGTACACTGCTCTGGGTCAACACGATGATTTTCCAATGAGGCGCTGACTCCGCCCACACAGCTATGATGCGATTTCAACCAAGTCAATTGCTGCAGGTGTTATGCTAAAAAGAGTGTGGTGCTTTGGCTGCTGTGTATGTTTGTAATCTTTTTCCACTTTTTTATAATGTTGTTTTTGTAATTATTGTCATTTTCAGCTATTTGTCATGTATGAACTATACTGAGCTATTATTTTAATAATATGTGGTGGGGTATTTTTCCTACCGTCATTGTGAATTGTATCGTGTTAAATGGTATCTGTGCATTGCGGGCACGTTAATAGTTTCACAAGTATGTTCACGCTGCACGTGCAAAAGTAAAAACGGAAAACATATATTACACTGGTGTTCGCAGGGCCCCCTGAGCAAGACAGGGCCCTAGGCGACCGCCTGTATTGCCTGTTGGATGGGCTGGCACTGTATATTATATATATATATATATATATATACATATACATATATATATATTTTTTTTCATGCTAAATAGTGGTGTTTTGGTTGTGAACAAATCACATATGCGAACGAATCATTCTCCTATTATTTTTTTACTTAAAAAAGTGTCTTGTTCATGAGCAGATCCTTTGTAAGGCTGAAAGTGTTTTGTACTCAATGTGTTTCATTTGATTCAGTCTATCAAATTCCTCTTTCACTCTCTTCATTCTAAAGCATCTTTAATATAACAGCTCATCTCAGCATGTCCAAAGTTTGATGACCTGTCAATCCAGCACTGGTGGCATGGCAACAGATCTCCCAATGGGAAAGGGAATTAAACCTAATTGCGCCTGATTGGCTCCTGCCGACTCCTGATTAAGTATCAACTCCTCTATTAGCATAGTCGCGGGGGAAGAAGCATCTTAAATGGCCTGTAACGTCGGACATGGCAAGGATTAAACAGCCTACAGCAATCTGTTCTCCAGCGAAGGAGATAAAATACATCAAACAAACAGAGATTTGTTGCGAACATTATTTTCTACTCTTTTACTAGAAACATTAAAGTATTCAGAGAAAAAGGGAATGGGATGAGTAGAATCAAGGCATGAAATGGAATTTTTCAAATTTAGTTTAATGGTTTTACAGACTTGCTTAAGCCTAGTTTCAATTGAAAGAAACTTGCACTGAATGATCTTAAAACATGTTAGTGCCTTTGTTCTGTCTTAAGATGCATACCAGTAATACTTTTTTCTAAGACATGTTTTTAAACATTACTTAACATGTCCTAATTGAACTACTGCCTAATCCTGGTTTAGGCTAAGCCCTGTCCATGAAACCAGGCCTTGATGAATTCAGGCAGGTCCGATACAAACCTGATTCAAACCCATATGATCATCAAGGCTCAATGTGTCTGAAACGTATACCACTAGGTCACTATATGTGTGCAGTTGTCTTTCTTACCTGGTTTTCCAGTGACCAGGATGTTTTTAGCCACTCTGACTTTGTCCTCTGAGTTGCGAGCCCAGTCCACCATCCCCCTCCACCCCTTCATGGGGAAAGTGATATCTGCATTTCCTGCGACAGGCCGCTTGTGAATACTCAACACTGGAGAGAGAATCCAGAGGGAACTGTAAGATCCATGGCAACACCAATATCCTGACTCACTGCACAGCGATCACATCTCAACTAGAGAAAGTGTCATGCTGTCAGACGACTCCCCCGTACAAACTCTCTCAGCTCAAACGCTTTCATTCTCCTATGATCTCAGCCTTCTGCTGCCAGCCATATTCTCTGTATCACTTCACAACGACAGCATTTTAATCACTGTACGAATTCCCAAAACTCACCAAAGAGCAATTTTTATTTATGAAACTCAAAAAATAAATCTGTGCAAAGCCATTTGTACGTTTCACATCAATGTAATGGAACTATTTACATACTGATAGTTTCACTTATGATTTATACAGTTTTAAGACTTAATCTCAGCCTCAGAACAAGTGTTTACAGGGCTAATATAATGACTTGTTTGACATTGCGTTTTTCTTCTATTAACTAAATAAACTAACTGTGTAGTTTCACTTTTTTGACAGACAGTACAGAAAAAGGAACTTTTCTAATATATGTATCATCTTTCTATTTAATTGTTTTTATATCATCTTTATATTCATAAAAAAAATACTCAAAATGTCAACACAATACATTTACAAAATATTAAGCAGATAAACGGTTTTCAATATTGATAATGAACAGAGATGCTTAAGAAATGCAAAACCAGTCATAAGTACAGTAGCATGAGTATATTTATAGCGATAACCAACAACACATATTCTAAATGTTTCTTTTATGCCAAAAATAATTACAATATTAAGTAAAGATAAGGTTCCATTATAATATTTTGTATTAGGTTCCATTATAATATGTCTTGTAAATAAATATTAAAATTCCTTCCTCAGATTCCAGATTTTTAATTCTAACAAACCACACATTAAATGAAAGTCTACTTATTTAGCTTTCAGATGATCTCAATTTCACAAAATTATTGTAAATTTGACTGGTTTTGTGGTCAGGGTCACAATTTTGCATTGAAATCAAGGCATTCAATTACTTGGTGATAAAAAGAAGATAACTGACAGTTCATATTTGATCAATGTGTGCATTAATTGTTACTAATTCTATTAGCCATGCTGCTACTTTCAAGTTCTTGTGTGCTATATTCCATCTGTTGATGAATGTCTAGCGTTACATATACATCTGTGTCAAAGCTTTGTGTGGGACTGAGGTCATTGCTGTAGGACAGGTGTTGTCACAAAGGGAGAATCTGAGCTCATGGGCAGTTCAGTGATTCACAGGTAAACATAACCTCTCACACCCCCCTTTTAAACTCTGCCAGCTGCGGCCCACAATGTATGACCATAAAGGTTCATCTTCCCGCTGTTTTTGTGAATCTAGGTTGTGAGTAAACCATAGTCCTTTCTTTGTGCAGGAGAGATGTGCGTGGTTTAGAGCGTGATTCCTAAGCTATAGAAATGTCTAGAGCTGTAGATATTTGGAAATCAGCGTGAGCAGTGTATCAGAGACAGAGACAGCTCAGATACTGCTTTGTGAGTATAAAAATGCTAAAGGTGTGTGAAAGTGTGTGAGTAATTGTATTAGTGGTAATATGGGCCATATTCTAAAGAACTGGTGAAAACTGCTGTCCCACAACCAAAAACACATTTAAAAATTGAAATATTTATTATTAGTATTTAGATATTTATTAAAATATTAGTAAGCTTAATACTTAATTTGGGTGGCTGACCTTAACCCTAAATTTCACCATATGAAAATTACATTGAAATATTTTAATTATTCTACATTGTTGTTTTCAAAAGTATCTTTCTGATTCTTTTAAAAAGTGAAATTAAATATATATATTAGTTTCTTTTTTTAATCAGTTTTTTTTTTACTTTATGTTAAAAATTTATAAGTCAATATTGAAACAGTGAATGTTTTAGTCCAATGGCTGAGATACATTGCTGTATTCCCTTTCTCATAGCTACAAAGTGTGACAGGTCTTATCATTTTGAGGTAAATATGTTTACAGACGCCAAATATTACAAAACTTACAAATACAGTGTGAGAATTAACTGCACAATTTCTAGAAATATGTACTTTGAATATTATACAATTTGAATGCATACAACTGTTTTTTGTTTTTTTTTAAAAGACATATTTTTTGTCAGGATGCTTCCTACTCTGCATGACAACTTCTGTTGAATGGCCCATATAGGTAAATTTGTGGCTTTGTAATTAAAAGCACAAAACTAAGAAAGGGTCATAGGTTATAGGTAATCACCTGTGAAGATTTATATAAATCACCACCCCTCCAATGATTAAAAATGCCTTTTAAAAGACCTTCCACAGTCTTGGAGACCATTCATCAGATCGTTAATTACTTTTCAGTACAATTCACATTTTCCAGTATTTTTTGGGGATTTGTGACTGCAACATTCAACCACTTACTGCAAGGCCATCACCCTCCAACCAAACCAAACTAAATGTCAGTGGAAACTGACCCAGATTGTCGGTGACCTCATAAGTATCCTGGAAGTCCTTCATGCGGAGACTGATGACGTCCACAAAGTCCTCCACTAGACGAAAAAGCTCCTTAACATTGGGTCCAAGCTTCAAAACAAAAAACAACATAGCTTCATGTGAAATAGTTTGTTAGTTATTCTATCAATATGTGATTCTGTAAGTGGATTTTAAATGTTATTGTTATAAATATTAGATTTTTCTAAAAATAACTGCAGCTGCTGCTTGAGCTTAATGATATCCTTGGTTCAGAATGTAAACTGAAGCTTGCGTTAAGACATAAATTGTAAACTAACTAATGATCTAACTAAACAGCAGGAGAGAAAAAGCTAAAAGAAAGATGTGCAGCGAAGAGAAGAGAATTAGCCAATTAATCACCTTTAAAACCAGCTAAAACTTAATTACTAAATGAAAGAGTTACATGATGCCAACATTAAAAGAGGGAATGAGAAAATAATGAATGAGTGAGTGGAAGAATGAATCAGTGAATGAATAAACAAACAGACATGGAGAGGGAGTGAAGGCTGACTCACCAGCTGTGCTTCTTCCCACCTCTCCCTGTTTTCCTCCATCAGTAAGTTACTCACTGATTGCACAAAATTCTGTGAACAAAACCGCATGACAGATAAATTCCATGGAATTCTGGGTCAAAACTGTTTTCTACTTAGAAATAAGCAAATAATAATTCACTAACCCTCATGTCTGCATTACTGGGGCTGTAGTATGACCTCCTAAATATCTCTGTCATGTTTTTCAATACATCTATGATAGCCAGAATATCTCCGCTGTAGCTTGTTCCATCACTTGACGTCACCCTCAGCTTGGTCATGACTTCAGAGACCCCATCTCCCACAAGGCCTCGTTGAGCCTTGGATAGGTGATCTCTGGTCTGGAGTTGGTAAAAAAAAATACAACCTTAACTTTGTATACACCAACTTGGTTTTAACCTAGTTAGAACTTAGTTTAAACATCCCCTACCAGTGTTTGGATACTTCTGTAATCATTTGAGACACATTTAATGTATGTTGGGTTCTCCCAGTATGCAATGCCTTCATCATCCAATGAACATCGCCGAAGAATTAGTCCTGCATCACAGAAATAGGTTGTCATAACCAGATTTTGAACAAGGATTGGTTAAAAACTGTATACTGCATGTTGTCTTGTTGGTTTTTCTTTTTTAAACCAAGCTTGTGGAGCTGTCCACGGTCCTGAAAACGTCTCTGTATAGCTTAAAGGGTGATGACTGTTCAGGAAGTTATTGTGGCGTGTTTCTGTTTGCATGAGTCATGTCTTACCTACAGCATTTGGAGGGCAGCGGACAGCTGCAGTGTCCCCTGCAGGAGTTTTCTTCCAAACGACATTAGAGAAATTCTCCTCAGCACAGATCTCATGCGGCTCTGCATAAAATCAAAGTAAAAAATAAAGCAAAAACCTGACCAATGCCACAAAATGTGAACAAAGAAACAAATAAGGTACAGTAATACAACATAATTTTGGTCTATTGATAGGGGTTGGAAAAATTACCAAAAGTGTAACTGTTTTTTATAATAAAGGTATCTCTAATAATATATATTTATTTTTGCTGAAAATAAGTTACAAATTTAACATTTTAAATGGTGTTAAAATGTATTTGCTTATTATCAATGCTATAACAAAAAACAATATTAGCCTAACTAATATAAGCTAGGGTTGGGCGGTGTCTACCTAATTGTCATCAAACAATGTCTACAGGGTTAGGAGTGTGCCTTAAGTGTGAATCTATATTCAGAATAGCATGGAAAAGAAATAATATATTCTACAGAGCCACTAAAGGGACATGGTTGGTTGCTTAGTAGTGTTAGCCATTACATTTCCTTTCCGATATCGCAATTGGAATGAGGGCGGGGGGTGGGGGGAAGGAATCATGATGCCAACTCAATAATGTGATGTCATCAGCCCAACACTATTACAAATACAAGTTTCTCAAGACATGAAGTATGTATATTAGGCTGCTGTCACTTTAAGACCTAATACACAGATCTAATATTTTAACTTAAGACATGCACAAACATGTGTAACACTGCCATGATAGAGATGGTAATAAAAATTAAAAAAGAAAAGTATATAATTTTCCAAATTTCAACCTGCTTACTTTGTTTACAAGTATATCGCCCATCCCTAATAGAAAATGAGTTTTGACTACAAACATGTATTTGTCTCACCTGGACATCTCTTCTCATTGCAACGTCTAACTTCCTCTCTGTCCCCTGGGCATGGCTCCCCCCCAAAAAAAGGCCCGTGACACACTCTCTGTCTTTGTTGGCTTCCTCCACCACATGTTTTGGTACAACCAGCCCAAGAGCTCCAGAGCTGCCATTGACCATCCACAGGACACTCTCTGAGGAAACAGTCTCTTGTCTGACGCCACTCGCCCTGACATTCCAGACCGCCATAAGAGGGCCCATTACACTCCCGAGTGCGCTGCATTGTTCCATTGGAACAGGACGAGGAACAGGAACTCCAGCTGGACCACTCATTCCACACACCATCCACTACAGAGTAAAATACATAAAGTTTCTAAGAATTTTTTTAGTATGAGGATAGAGGACACAAAGCAACATTAGGTTAACAAAATAGAGGAACTTAAAGTGGAGCATGATAAGGGGACATTTTTGAAAGAGATATGCAGGAGAAAAAGAGAGGAGTTTTGTGTTGCCAAACTCTAAATTCCACAGTGATTTAAAACCTTTTCTTAATCACCATCATTTGCTGTGAACAATGTTTCCTTTCAATTTCTTTCTCTACAGTACCTCACATTAGACTGTAATTGTGCTGTTTGATGAAAGTCATTAAATCTGTATGAGATAGTCTGTATTTAAAGACCCAAAGATCACCTGGGCATACAGCAATGTTGCAGAATTTGGTCTGTTTTTCTGGACCATCGCAGGGGTTTCCTCCAAATTGCGGCTCCTTGCAGGAGCGAGTGCGGTCCCTGTACCCACGGCCACATGTTGAAGAACACAAGCTCCATGGAGTCCACTCATCCCATGATCCATGAACTGTAATCAGAGCGGCTAGGGTATGATTTATAGAGAGAAAAACGCACCTTGGCAACACACTAACACACATGCACTAGGGTAAAACTAAAGAGGGCTTCACACTGACAACAATCTGAAATAATTAATTTATTATTTCCAAAGGCAAAAGCAACTGTTTTGGATGAGATAAAGTTGAGAAATGTTTAATGTGAGGCCATGTAATAGGAAAACTACCAACAGGAGTGAAAGCATTGGAGCACATTGAGCAGTTTGCATTGATCATTGTTCATCTTGTTCATGATATGATGCATTGCTGCAATTTTACGAACATTTTATACTCCGTTTTTAGCAGCAAGAAAACTGATTCCCTGTCCAAACAGAAGGACATCTTATTTTTATCAGCGATACATCATATTTGTGATCAGATGTTCAGAACCTCTAGCCATTTACATAGCCCGCAAATAATGCTTATGACAGGAATGCCTACTAGGAAAGGCTGTATGATACCCAATAAATTGGAAAAAATATTGATATAGTGATCTAAATTAAAGAGTTGTTAGACATTTTGCAGTGCGGCTATAGTGTTAAGACACTCATGCTTAGGACTGCGAATATGGCCTTTGCATTGGCATTGACCAACCAGAAATATAAGCATTAAAATGTCAACTGAGTGCAAGAAACTACTTTTGCAAAAAAATGTTTATACATTTTCAGATTTTACACATTTGATTAGATTTTGCATTCCAGGATTCACATTGCTGATAGCCACTGAGTAAAAAAATTACTTTGCGCCCATCTATCAACAATACAGAAAAAGCTGTCAGTGTGAACATAGAATTACTGGAAGCATAAAACACAGATATACAGAACTTTTACAGTGCAAAAAGTAAACAATTTGAATGATAAAAAGCTAATCTTTTTTTTTTTCTGTGTAAGTGGTTAGCACTTATTACAACATTGTGCTTGACTAGACGCATGTTTTTATCTTTGTCTGGCTCCCTGAGATGCTGAAATGGTAGAATGAAAATAGATTGAGAGAGATCATTCATGCAGTGGGAATTATAGGGAGTTTGCTGACAATGCTGCCCTTAAACCCATTATCATCTTACCACGGATCTCCAGCATCCAGGGTTGAGTGGGGAGAAGCTGTACAGGAGGCACAGGAAGGGTAAGCCTCAGGTGGGCAGCAGCTGGAGGGTGAGTGGGCAAAGCTAATGGACCTGAGTGGAGGTGGGATGAGTGACAGGAAATGGATAAGGAAGATGTTGGGGGTGAGGAGAGGCCTGAGGTGGGCTGTGCTTACCTGGACACACAACAGTGTTATTGCAGGGTCTCTGTTCACGCAGCGGCCCGCTGCACTGCGTGCTGTACGGCACCGAGACGCATAAGCGTGTGCGGCTCTGCCAGCCCTCACCGCATGTGGTCGAACACACGCTCCACGCAGACCACTCCCCACCCGACAGAGGATCCACTGAGAGGGACGGGAGGAAGTGGGGGTGGGGATGGGATGGGGTAGGGTAGGGAGCAGAGGAAAGGATAGGAACAGGGCCAAAACTAATTAGCATGCGGGATTAGCCACCTTATTTTACAGGGGAAGATCGTTTCCTGCTGACTCCATATGCTCAGCGTTTATCCATATAAGAAGTTCATGCTTTCAGTTTTGGGATATGTAAGTCAGTCTCTACTCTATGGGGATTTCACAAAGCTGCCCAATAGATCAGACTTTACTATCTGAGCAACTGGGAAAGCCAAGGAATCGTGTCTAATCCTGAAGGAATTGGAACATGTTAAATGTCCAATAGGAAGCACTTGGTTGTCTTGAAAGTCCAATAGTTAATTAGGACTGACATGGCTATCCAATAGAAGGAGTTAGTCTATCATTACCATCAAGTGGAACAAAATATAAAATCTTTTCATATAAAAATGAAAAGCAATAAGGAGGGAAGGATTTTACCTCATTCTGACAATGTTAGGGGAAAAAAAACCCTTTTAGTTTTCATACTAAAACCATGCATAAGCATATTTAACAATATGCATATACATGAGCATGTACACAACTAGTTTGTGTACTGTTGAGTTGAAATTTGCATACAATTGCACACGTTGTTAAGGCTGCTTTCAAAAGTAACATAAACATTGGTAAAATCATGCACAGCATTTGTGAATACACTTTCTGATTCATAAAACAACAGATTTTTTTCTTTTTGGTGCACAATTTATAAATGAAGCCACATCCTCTTTTTATTAATTCACTGTGATTTCTGATTTGTAAGACATTGGAATGAAATTTGCATTCATTTTGAAGTGACAGGCTCATATCGGTGTAACTGTAAAAATGAAAGAAAAACTCATGCAGTGCTCACAAAGAAAATACAAGATACTAGGGATTGCATCATATTAGTCCAATATGTCTTTTATATTGAAGCATGCAAATCATACATCTCCACCCCCAAGCAAGGTGTGTCTTGTTCTCGTTTGTTTCATAATAAGGGCTTACGACCCTTCTCAAAATGCTTTTAACTTCCTTGTAAGCAATGGTGTCCATGATTCATGGATATCTCGATGTTCCTCCATGAACCATGCCATAATACACATGACAGAGACAAACAAAACATAAATCACACTGACAGGAGCATAAAAAAAACAAGGCCATAGCCACATACGCATCCAGTCTATTCCCCTGTATGTGACTAGTGAGCAAAACTGTTTTAAGTGTGTGTGTGTGACCCCAAGCTGCAGAGGAGGCTGATGCCACCCGTCTTCTTACCTGTTTGGGAAGACTGCTGTCCGCTGCGGGTCTTATCAGAGTCCTCTCGTTTACGGCTGTCCACCGAGCGCAGGGATTGGCTACGAGTGCCAAGTCGGCCTCTGCCTGCAGGATGGGGTGGGGTTAGCAACTACAGTCGAATTCTGATTGGCCAGTGCTGTATGACCTGAATATCTAGACCAGCATCAGCCATGCTTGGGATTTTGTGTGAAGTTTAAGGTAACACAGCTGAGAAGTAGTGAACCCGTGTTTGGTTTGCTACTACTCTCCATGCGAACACGAGACTCTGTGAGAGTTTGGACACTTCTAGGCTTGCGTGACCTCGAAACGTGTTGCGTTGAACATCACAAATCGACAGGAAGTGTGCATAAAGAGGGCAGAAAGATGGAGCGAGCAGTGGATGGCGGATGGAAAAATAAGCAGACCATGCGGAACGGAGACACAGACAATCGAGGTGAAGACATCTGCAGCCGATGGCCTTGACCATGGAGTGGGTTATTTACTCATGGTCTCCATCCAAACTGAGTGAAGATCTACTCACTACAGTCACATTCAAACTGACTTGGTCAGTGACGCCCTTACCAAGCATGGCCTCTTGCATTCCTTTGTATTTCACTGGACTTAAACCCTTGCCTTTAGAGGAATACTGCCTGTAGCCTATGGGTCCAATGAAAAGCACACAAAAATGCTCATTCTATCATCAGTCTAGCATTTTATTATCATTATTTGCTCTATCATTGTGTCACACAAGAAGCAAAACATCTTTTTTACAGTGAAATGTGAAGAATGTAAAAAATGAGGTGTCAGATAGGGATAGGAATAGAGAGAGAGAGAGAGAGAGAAGAAGTGGATGTGCGAACGGTCACGTGCATCGTGCAATAGCCTACAACGCAAACTTACCGACACACGGCTGAGAGTTGCAGGGACGACCTTCTTCTAGATAACCCTCACACAGGTATGCCTCCTCAGGTGGTGACTGACAGCTGCGTATGCGCGTCTGGACTCCGCCTCCACATTCACTGCTGCACTCCGCCCAGTTGCCCCACCCACTCCAGCCACCTGCATTAAACCCACACACAGACACCAGCACAGACCGTGTGAGCGTAATTCCCAAGAAAAAAACATTTATTAATAAATTTTTGTGACACAAATTAAATTTCCAGCCCTGCTAAGCAATAATGTCCTGATTTCGTAATCCATTATGATGGCACTAAGATGTAGAAATGGACCCATAAATACCAGTAGGATATGAGTCCCTGTGTTCTGCTCCCTCATGAATGTTTAATAGCAGACATTGCTGCCTGTCTGATCCCGGAGGCCCCGACAAATATGTATTAATCTGCATGAATAGAACATGAAGCTGGACCATGTCCAGCTGCAGACATTTTTAATTACTCACAAATCAATTGTACGGGGGAGGGTATGTAATTCTACACTCAGTGCCGCTCTACCCGAAAAATGAGAATTGAAATGAAAGTGAGAAAGAATCAGATACTGCCTATATTTAAAATGTCCATCAAAAGATTTTAGAATATATTACACGAGGATGGTCTATGCAGACAATGTAGAGATCAGTTAATGGAGCCAATATTAGCTAAATGCCAGATATAATAAAAAATCTCAACAAACCAGTTAAAATAGAAAAAAAAAAAAAAAAAATGCTTAGTTAAAAAAAAACATAATAAGATTTCTAAAAGACCTTAATGCAACAAAACGGTTAAAAAATAAATCTAGAAAAATTAAATAGCTAAAAATCTAGTTAAAAGAAGCAAGTGTCAGTACATATATTTTTGTTTTTATTTGGATTATAAATATCATTACATTTGTAACATTTTAAACAAATCACAATAAATGCATGTCATCAAAGGTTTGGTAAGGATTATTGCCTTATATTAATTATCGCCGTATATATTTAAAGAATGTTTATTGCATGCCATGTTTACACTAAAAAGGTGCAGGGTTTACTTTTTTTATTATAAACAATTTTTATAATGAAAAGTCATAACATTTTATTTCGATGGTCCACTTTAGACATTCTACAGTCAATAACTTTGCAACTACATGTCAACTAGCAGTCATTAGTAGTGATAATTAGATAATTATCTGCTTAATAACTTCTAACACTTTATTTTGATGAGTCCACAAACATACTGACTATGAGAATCTTTGAAAGTATATGTCAGCCTACCCTAACAGTGAGTGTTGTTAGACATGTACTGTAATTGCAAATGAATGAGAATTACTTGACATGTAGCTGACACGTGGTTACAAAGTAACTTACAGTTAGTAGAATGTTTAAAGAGGACAATCAAAATAAAGTGTAATAATAATAATAATAATATTAATAATAATAATTTAACATTTTCTAACTCAGAAACTGAAAGCATGTTCATTAGAAGTATATTTCTGAATGCCTAAATATTTTTTCAGCTGCTTACACAAAATCACTACTTGTCACATACTACACACCAAATCTGCCAAAACATACACGCAGTGTCTGCAAATTTAATTAAAAACATAATTCTCTATCTAAAATGCTACAAAAGAGCTTCATTTTGCAAGAGATGTGTAGCATTTTTGCATTTTGTGTGTGCAGTTCTTGGATTTGCGTGTAAAGCACTTGAAAACAATGAAACATTGACCCTAATATCAACTGAACCCTTCCGACTGTTACATTCGAAGCATCCCTCATGCAAAGCCAGAGTTAATACACTCCCCATAAAGGCCAGATATAAAAACAATTTCTGCCTTTTCTGCAGCACTGATACAAATCTGCTGGCAAGCGAGTGCTGAAAAGCAGAATCAATATCTATTTGTTTGAGCAGGATGAGCGATTAATGGCAAATTGTTTACTTGGGGTGCTGAGATTGGCTTTGCGCATGTTGCGCGAGACACATTCACCTGATAAAACATAACGGATTCTAATCTTCAATGCCTCGGCCTTGAATTTACAATCAAATGCCCTCCTTGCACAGCAAGTGACAATCGCATGCAAAATGAACCGGGACGGCTCTCAGCGCGCTGCCCTGATTAATCCCATCCACCAATCACGATTCAAGTCAGATGGCTTCATCAACCAATTGCACGTGGCATAAACAGCACGCACAGCCAATCCCTGCTCCACGGGGGGCCATAAGTGGTAAAAAATCAGTCTTAAATAAGCTTCTCAGCTTCTGTGCTGAATGATTTCAACCTTATTTAAAACAAATGCAAGTAAGGAACAGTGGCGAGAATATTCTTAAGGCAAACAATCTTTAGAAAAGTGAAAAAAAAGTCCAGATAGGAAAAATAATACTCCATTTAAAGATAAGATTTTCTCTCTCTGTGAAAACGTTGGGAGAGTATGACCTTTTTTTGGCTCAATAATCACGGGCTGAAGGAGAAAAGGGGGGCAGAATAATATAGTGTTTTCTTTCTCTGTCCCCAAGGACATTTTATTATGCTTTCAATAATTTAGTGTGCTTCTCTTGTTCAGTGCTTGCTCCCTTGCATCCAGACTCTTTGCAGCAGACGCTATATCATCTTTAAACGCTCATATTCGTCCTCTGTTTCGGATGTTTCTTTCTATTCATCAGCCCTTCCTCCATCATTCGGTCTTTTCGCCCGTTTTTCAGATTGCAGCTGCAGCACGCACCTGCTTTTCAAAGGATGAGTGTGTGGATATACATCACTCTGCCCATTAGCAAATATCATCTTGGCTTACGAAAACCTCAAAGTGACCTTCACTTTTCCTCGATGGTAAGCAGAGGGTCTAATATGGCCTCAAGTGACAGTGATCTGAATTCATCAATACAAGATCTCACCATAATCCCACCCGCCACAACCCACTGCGTATCTGCTATGAAACCAAGGTCAGTCGGTATACATCTAAATGAAACCCTACATTCGGCATCATGCATAGTTTTCGGCTTGCTTACGTGCTTTAAAACACAGACCGTCTGTGATGGAAAGCGAAACATGGGAGGTGCTGACACCCAGAGGATGCTACTAGTCATTGGCATCCATGTGAGCAACAAAATAGTGTGCAAGCTAAATAAGAGAGGGTTTACATTACAAAAAAAATTAAAAATCTCATGTTGACTGATAACTGTAAAACAAAAAGTTTATTATTTTTTAATGAATGTTTCATTAAATGGGTTTCTGGAAGCAAAAAGAATTGAGCCATCCATCAACTCGACAGGATCACCTTTTTCTCTGTGTCAGTCTCTATCTGTCCCTCAGCTCACACAGGTCTAATCCACTCTTCTGTGTGTGTGCATTTCTGCTGTCAGTATCCTGCTTAGAATAAATATTTGAACAGCTGTGCTTACACATCTCATTGATTAACCTCACTCCAGGGGCAGGAAACACAACTTCGGTTTGCACCCTTGCCGCTTCACATAATCTTTCCCGTCTTGCGCCGCAGAGCTCAAAATGGCCCATGCAAACCAAATCTTAATTAAATGACCTCACGTTTTCTACCCAGGAGTTTTAACATGGTTTTTGTCATTCTGTGATTCAATTGACCAACAGCTCCTAATAATTGCATAATGTTTCATTTTAGATTTTAGTTTTTTAGACATTCAGGCAAAGGTGATGCACAGTATTTGGCTCTTAATTAAACCTTTTGATTTGTATTTAATTAGCAGTTGGTGGTTTTACATTTTAATACTATATTTATTAACATTTATACAGGTACATGTTATATATAATGTTAATATATATTATGTAAACAAAACCTTTATTCTGGATGCAATTCATTGCAATTAATCACTTGACAGCACTAATTAAATGCTTTTTTAATCAGTGAGTGTGACTGATCATGTCATCAGAGATAAAAATATAAAATGATAATGAATAATAAATAATTTACTTAATTTATAAATTATTCACCTAAAATGAATAGTTTTGACTAAAGCTAGCTAAATAAATAAATAAACAATGAAGCAACAAACACCAATGAAATTAGGAAGTTAAAGTAAAAATAAACGAAAGGAGGTCTTTTCATTCATCAGTAAGTCGTCTGTTTGGAAATGTAAAAAAAAATAAAATTCCACCCATACACTTACATTTATGGATAAGAAATTTGCTCAGCATTATCACTACTTTAATGAAAAAGTCAGCTTTTTTTCATTCAACAATATTGAAAATTCAATGTGGTTTCCAGAAAAAAGGTATGCAGTGATTGGGCTATTGTTCCCAAATGATAAGACATTTCTTTCCAGGCAAAATTGAGTGCTGCAGCAAAATAAGTTTAGAAAAATAAGTGATTTCTTAAAACTGTTCACTGACAAAAATGCAGGCAGAGGTTGATGACACTATTAAGTCAGATGTCAATATATGTCTATTAATCTCAATTAAAACACAATCATATTTTTATTTTCTAACAATGTATAACATTCAGAAACAGCTGTCAACTGTCTATCATCCAAGGTTGTTAGTAGATTTAGACTTGCTTTGTGTCAGTTCCTAACACATTTAGGAATCATTCAATTCTGTTGTTTCTTCTCTGGTGATATGATCAATTGCATTCTCTCTCTTTGGCTCATCACTGATCGCTGGACCTGGGTGTTTTTCTATCTCATAGGTTCATCCTGGTGATTGCGATTTGTGTTAAGTAATGATCACCACTTCTGCTCTGTCTTTCAATGGTCACACAATGGCAAAAGCAGTGACTTCTCATCAGCAGAGTGCATACGCTACAAGATTACGGCCTGTGTCAGGCGGAGAGCTCAGAGTCTGCACTGTTTGCTGATGAGCAAGTAGATAAACAGATCAAAAGTACGACAGAGATATGAATAGGGGTTTGGTTGAATGTTCTTTGGTTGCAGGTGCAGGTCAGAGAAGTTGACGTTTCAATTCCGAAGATGGATGCCTCTCCTCAGCAGGAACAAAAGGGGAAAAATCTAGCTCAAATCAAAAACACCTTTACTAAAAGGATCAGATGGGCCTCCCACTTTTCACAGGCCCACAGATGAGTGGAAAATAACAGGCTTTTTTATTTTCCTCTTGCACATCAATCTTCAGCAGAGAAACATCTGCTCATAAGACCAAAAGGACGTGGGTGCACATGTGAACACACACACAAACACACATGAACATGCCATCTTGCCCTCCATGCACTTTCAGTTCTCGGATCAGTGACTGCTAAAATGGACCATTAGATTGAGCCGAACTAAACTAAGACCTTTGCAAAGAAATAAATTAAATCAAATTTTTAGAGCTAAGAGGCAAGAAAGCACCATCCCTAATACTAAATAAGCTGCATATGAAATTGTAATTTTGAGTATCATCTAGTATTATCTGAAATTTTTCTCTAAAAGCATTTTTATCGGGCTCATTTAGGTCCAGTAATTTTACCTACATGGTCTCAAGGCATAAACGTACCTTGGTGCAGTTTTTAGCGAGACACATAATACGAAATACATATATACACTGCAGTAAACTCCGGCACCATTTATTCCTTCTCGCACAAGTGTAATTTTTGCAGTTGTCATGTGAGTATCATGTGACTTCAAAGCAAAATGAATATGGTGGAAATGGAAATTACATATTTTTATGAGACATGGTTGAATTTTACTCTAAATGCAATGTGTAGGTTCTTTTCTATGCAATTAAAGTAAAATAATTGAACATAAATATAGGAGACTGATAAAACTGTACATTTTAGCAGAAAATTTCAGACAGTACTTAGAGGCTTTTGCATCTGCAACTCTTTATATATTTACTATATATTGAGGTTGATTAAAAGACAAATAATGAATACTAGCAAAATTATTCCAGGAGTCAACTGTGAGAAATTGTTTTACTTAAACATGCTACTTATGAATGATTTACTTTGTGAATTTTAGTGGGTACACAGTAAACAAGCCTTATTATTGCAGCAAGTTTAACTGAATTCTCCAATCTGGCAAATGTCCACTATTAAAAATGTAGGCAGAATTTTAACAATGATAGATTCATAGCCACATGTTATGGTTTGAGGAATGCAAAGTCTATTATTTAATCGCAACTAAAACACAATATATGTCATTATGGTATATGGCATTTAACGTGGCAATCTAAAATCATAAAAGGCTTTTGACAAAATGAATATGAATACCACTACACTGAATGACAAAACTAAATCAGAGCTGTCTACTTTGCAATTGCTCGTTGCAATGTGCCTTTAGTTGATGAATGCGACTTTCCTATTTTTGAAATGAGGCACAGCTTAAAATAAAATAATTTTATAAATATCACAAATGACTTGCTATGAATTACATTTTTTTATATATATTGAACTTTTGACCATTATAATAAATCTAGCTTATTTCTGGACTGTGGCCTTAAAAGCGTTTTTTTTTTTTTTTGCATTTATATATGCAAATAGGATGTGATTTTTGATTCTAATTATTATTATACATATCCTATAAAAGTTATTCAGTATCAATTAAAACAACCACCTTTTGAATGCTCTACATTGAATATAAGTGGCTGAATGTCTAGTAAAGCTTTAGGAAGAATGAGAGAGAGAGAGAAGAGAGAGAGAGAGAGAGAGAGAGAATATGCATTATTATCCCCCATATCGTTAGTAAACTTGATTAAAACAGCATTCAGATTGGGAATTTACAGTGTTCATACAGAGTGTCTCACTCTGATCCAATGTTCCTATGGAAACCACTTTGGTGCCACATGTATGTTGCAAAGGTGCATTAGACATTCCTACATGCCCATCTGTGGTGCCTCTCAAAAGTATGAGGCTTTATCGTACAAATAACCCCTAATCCCCCTAATCAAACCATTCATCGCTGCTCTCTCAGTATCTCCTGCTTGTTTTCACTGGGTCAATCTAAGCACGTTAGAAGAGATTTTCTATCTTTTATAGATTCTATTTTGTATGGGTTAGAGATGTGACTCTAGAGATGTGAGAGGGGGTAATCATACAGATGGGTTGGGGAGCTCTTTACAGCACTGTTGTCTTTCGCTCTCCATTACAGACACACATACACCCACTCACAAACACAACAGGTCTATCCGCAGGAGCATGTGTTCATTAATAAGCAGCTCCCTAGGAATTTTTTAAATTCAACCAGGGCCAGACACAAATCTCTGTGTTTGCGTTGGCATCTTGATATCACAGTTCAGATTTGTTCTTTATATAGTCCATCCAAACATATGAAAAAGAACCCCAAACAAACATTGCTTACCAAAACATTTTTGTTCCCATTAACTTCCATAATATCTTTTTTGCACATACCATGGAACGTACCATACAGGTTTAGAATGCCATGAGGTGGGTGCAATTATTTTTGGGTGGACGATACCTTTAAATAAAATAATACCAGTGGTTGAGTCAACATTATCTGGTGCCTTATCTATATTAATCTGTTCTCTTTTCATGATGGTATACTTGTTTTTACTTCAAGCAACATAAGAAAGACAAGTTGACAAGCTCTAAAACAATATGATATTATTACACAATATCTTAAAAATAAAAATGCATGCTGTGTGATATGGCTCTTATAATTTTTAAAATGGATTGGGGTGTCTGACTTCCAAAGGAGCTTTGTAATAAACAATTCTGTGAGGAATTTAAATAAGCAGCGAATAACTTGCTGCTTCCAAAAAAAATCAAGTTCAGAAAGTGCGTGCTGTTCAATTACAAAAACGGCAAACAGTCAGAATGGGTAAAACAAACATGCTATCCAATCCGCGCTACGCATTGCTTCGCTTTGAAGCGTAACCAATCATTTTCAAGGATTCAGAAGCGAAGAGGCCAGTTACCCAGCAACATTAGGCTGAATCATTAGGCTCCAGCTGGACGCCCTGCGTGACGTTTATGCGCGTCATCTCATCAAAACATGTCCAAGTCAATATCAAAAGAAATACTGCATGTTTCATTATGCTACATTTTATTTAAAGGCATCTAGGACATTTACTCATCCTCATACTATCTCAGACCCTATGACTTTTGTTCTTTTGCAGAACAAAACGTGGAACTCAAAACAAGAACCACAAATCATGAAGACCGTTGTTGTGAACGGATTTCGACTCAAAAGGACAACTCAAGTCGCCAACGATTTCAAGCTGTCTAGCACGAAATGTAGCATGCGATTCATAAAATACTTTTTTACATTTTCAAAACATTTCTGTAATGTTTCAGGTCTGAAGTTTCTATGCAGCGCGGTTGTGTGAGTTATAAAGTTTGTGTGGTGAAGTGTGAAATCTTCTCTTTTATCCCCAATGTGTCATTCTTTTGTTTGATATTTTGAAAATTTTCTCCAAATTTCTAATACAAAAACATGCTTGGACGTTTTTTTCTTCTTATTTCCATTATTCTCAATGCTGATTCTATTTATTCTAATACAGTTTTTCTTTAATTGCCACAAAGCATCTCTCTGGAAGTTTCTACAGATTTAGAGCTATTAGGACAGCATTATCATAACAAACATGAGATAATAAAACTGAAACAGCAAAGTAAACAATGAAAAACTGATATTCTGTATTACAACAATCTAACATCCTCTTGGAACAAACACCCTTGAAAATCCCTCATTAGAAGTGTGCATGAAATAAGGATGAACCCCTAAAGCAAGACAGATGTCTGACAAAATTCACCCCCCTCATCCCCTGTGTATGTTTACAATGGACTAGTACAGTCTCACAGCTAACGTACATTCTTAAAACACATATACACACCCTAATGCACACCCAACCTGGGGCATTTTTTATTATCAAGCATAGAGGCAGTAAAACTGCTTAATTAAAACATGAATATTTTATGAGCTCTGGAGAGCTGTGGAGGGGCCATGAGCTAGCACTGGCATTGGTTAGAGAACGAGAGCTAGAGAGAGAAAAAGATACAGACACAGACCATCCGTCCAGCAGAGATAAGCGCTGTGCTTATCCTTCCCAGAGCAGTGGGAGCAATTTTATAAGCCGTACGCTAAAAAAACCCTGGTGGTCAAACATGCTTAAAACACACACCCCCACGTGCAGTGACAGAGTGCTTCCCGCACAACCATTTTCAGCCATCCACAATAAAACAGCTCAGCATGAAACGGCTCACTGGTGTGAGGGACTGTGTGTGTGAGAAACAGAAAAGAGACACGACTACAACAAAACAGCGATAAGTTAAATCTTGTTATTGCGCCTAAAGATGAAGAACTAAGGACTAAGGGGGCAGTCAATTTAAATTCCTTCGTTTAGCAACATCACAGCCAAGCTATTATCGGCTCCGCTCTCAATTCAAAGCGCCTCGCTGAGAACTAACAAGTACATGCTTTCATCTAGCTTAACCAAAGCTCTCTGAGACACATCGTCCCGAATAACGAAAAAGTGCAAGTCATGAGGACCGTATTTTCCGCTGTCATCACCTCACACCTGAAATTTTCTCCCCTGCTTTTTCTCACTCCACTCCCCTTCTATTCTGTCTCTCAAATCCAGCTCGTAATCTGTCACTGCTCTGAGCTGCGAGAGATGAATCTACTCATCTCCCATGATGCATTGCCTCTGAGCAATGGGTCACATTCACACAATAGACACGCCTTTAGCATTTTAAGATGGAATGCACACTCTCTCCCTTATGTGTTCAACTCTCCACTTTCCCTCTTGGAAATCGGAGGGAGGTGGGCCTTTTCCACCTATGGGGGATGTGGGAGGAGGCACATTTCCAAATTGGCCACACATAAAATGGACAGCCTGCTATTTGAACTGAGCTAGGGATATCCACGGAGCCATAGGTCTTGTAGAGTAGCATTGTAATGATGCACAGCCTGTCTTTCAAAAGTCATCTTTCATTTGCCTTTCTGCTCTGGCTCCATCCGATGGGCCCAGTCGGACATTCCTGGCTCTCCTCCCAAGCTCACGATCAATTTATGAGATGTTCTCTCTTTATCACGGCCTCCGTACATCTATTCTTTCTGTCTTGCTTGTCTAATGGGCCATTCAAATATACGTTCTTGCTGTGTATACATACATTAGATGAGTGTCTTTGACTGTTGTGACACATCAGTATTAAGGATGGGCCACTGCCTGCTGAAAAATGTAAATTAATTGATTGTGTTAAAAAAATGTTTGCCTTGTAAACTTAAACAGCATGCATCTGCATTTTCTACAATGTAATAGTGCTAATTCATCAGCAACATATTATATCTGTATAATTTTAGCACCTATTTTAATGAATAAATATAAATATTTACACTGCTTTGAAAAAGTTTGGTGCCCATAAGATGTATTCAATGTTTTTTTGAAAGACGTCTCTTATGCTCATCTAGGCTGCATTTACTTTATGAAGAACACTTTAAAAGTAATATTGTAAAATATTTTTACAGTTTAAATGCTAATCTTTTCTAGTATAATGCATTTGTTAAAATTTAATTTATCCATGTGGCAAAACTGGAGCTATTACTTCAGGCTTCAGTGTCACATAATCCTTCACAAATCTGTGGTGGGATTGTTGACAGACAAAATTAGAACTAATTTCTAGTTAGAAGTTTCCTACTATATATTCCGCAGTATTTTCTCTATTTGCTTACCTGAATTATAAGAATGTGTATGCAAAATGTATATTCAACCCAAAATATATGAAATTATTCTAGTTAGTTAATTTCCACTTTGAGATCTGCCCTTAAACAAGCATAAAAAGTATTGCAAAGAATGAAGTAAAAGAAAAGAAAAGAAAAGAAAAGAAAAGAAAAGAAAAGAAAAGAAAAGAAAAGAAAAGAAAAGAAAAGAAAAGAAAAATAAAGTCCACAGAAAGGTCACACAGTGCAATGGGATGAGTGATCTTTCAGTTCAATGGCTGCAGCCTCTCCTAAGGGTTGAGTTTCCGTGCCACATACACTCTTGGAGAAGAGATCACATCATAGCTCTGAACTCGGTAACCAGGCCCATTCCCTTTCCAATAATCAATCTCCAAGCGCATCGCCACCGCTATCCCATGTCACTCCCAGAGCATGTCTGCTGCATCAACTCTCCCACAGGCCGATCCAATATCCCTATCTGAACCCTCACAGGATCACACATGGCGCCAAGAAGCCAAGGTCACCCAGCTGGGACACATTAGCTGAAACCTAAAACCTTCTTTTTTTAATCCTCCATCAGTTCATTCTGAACTCTTGTTTCTTTAGCTTCAATTGTTCTGTTGCTTTGCTACTAAACAAGACAAGATACAAAACCCACAGTGGAAAAAGAGAAAAACATTTTTTAATTCAATAACCATTGAACCATGCTAGTTATAGCTAGGCAAAAACTGTTAGCTTACCACTAGTGTCAGTGTCAACTGTTCCTTCTTTCACAACAGGGATGCAGTTTTCCAAGTAGACCCCGTCCCGGTAGCATCCACTTGTTTCTTTGTCCGGAGAGGGCTGATCCCAACATTGGCATGGTGTCTGCATAATGCCACAGGGCCGGTTGGAGGTACTGTAGGTCAGGCAGTCCTCCAACCATTGGCACAACATTTGACAGGCAGCCATGCTGGGGTTACGCTTCCCAACCACAAGATACTCCACCTTAAATTCCCCATCGCCATTCCTTGCCCCGGCACCCACTCTGGGAAGCCCTTTCCGGATCTGCAGGAACTGTTTCCCACTTTCCAGGAAGGCAACGTGGGTAGAGGCATCGCACAGCTTCACCACCTCGTCGAAACTCTCCATCCCAAGGAAGGTTCGTGTGGTCTCCAAGAAGGAGTCAAACTGGAAGGTCCGGTGCTGTCGCGGAATGCAGTCTCTGGTTGGTTTTGTGACCTTTATGAAGATGGTGTAGCACTTTGGGTCCGGGTTCTGAAGGGTCCAGGAGCACGGCGTACTGGGAAATACAGAGGACGAGAGGAAGAATCCAAAGAAGCGGCTCTGGACCAGTGTGGAGCAGGTGTCAGACTCCGGACCAGAGAGGGCAGCGTTGAGCATGTCCAGCCGCAGCAGTTGGAGAAGAGGGAAAAGCAGGACCAACGATGAACAATTCCGTGAGAATTTTGATATCATGGCTGTAAACGGCAGAACAGGTGTGCAGAAAAGTGCGAGGCTGAAGATATCTCTTACTAGGAACCTCTGCTTGGTAATGTAGGATCAACAGCCTCGTTTTGTTGACAAGCCGATATTCTCAGATGTTTGCAGAACCGTCTGATCTGACAGCTCAGGATGAGAGGGAACTTTGGCTCATTGATCCAGTTTGCAGTCCATGATGCCAGACGCCCTCAGAGAGATCTGCAGGATTAGAGAAGACAGAAAAAAGACTGTATAAGCCAGATGGGAAAACAACAGCAATTATGCATTGACCAGATAAGAGTGAACATAATAACTTCAAAAGTGTGTAGACACCGACATGACTGACTTTGGTACTTAGAAATAACCATGCTGGGCTATATTGATCCAGAAGTACCGCACCTGTGCTTCACATTCAAAAAGATCTCTTTGTTCCCTTCGTAGCAGTCACTTTCTGCAGAAACATCACCCTCAATCTTGTATTTCATCAGTGAGCTCAATAATTTGTTCAATTATGGGGCAATCAATTACAAAAATATGAACACCTGCTGTCATTCATTATTTCCAGTGCATTTGCTCTATGCCAAAATGATCAATAGCCTCAGTCCTCTGCGAATCATTAGGCTAAAAGCGGCTGGATCATCTCTCAGACGAGCATGATTGTCATTCTTTTCTCTGACAATTCAGTGTCTCGTGCAGTTTTACAGCACTTAAAGATAAGAAATATGTGAGGTCACATGCAAGAGCAGTAGACAGACATCTTGGAGACTATTCTGATGTAATCGCAAAATTTCCATGTGCCATTAGTCATTTTACAAAGTGAGCACCCCGGCACCAGGCTCACCCTGAGAGCCATATACCATGCAAGACTATACCATGCAGATTTTATTCTAGGTTAATCGTCCTTATCTAAAGGCATTAGCTTTTGTCTTTATATTCAGCGTGCTAAGAAATGAGACAAACCCAGACAGGGGAAAAAGTGCACTGACTGAGTCATATTGGTTCTGAGTACTGGTGGATTCTGGAAATGGATAAAAACAATGGGGTGCTTCATTCACATAAAGTAATGCGATATTTATAATCATTATTACTACTTTAATATGCGTAATGAATCTGTTAAGTAATCTTAGTACGCTCCTTTCTCTCTGTATTGTTATGAAATACAGCAGTTGCTGTCGGCATATATAGCAGAGTATTGTTGCAGATTAGGAGTTTCCACGAAGATGCTGGATAATGCTGTTATGAATGTGTGTGGGTGAGATCGATGTTTGTGTCTAAGAGAGTGCACATTCTTTAGAAAAAGTATAAAACCAACAGATGTGTGTGTGTGTGTGAGTGTGTGGTTTTCAACCACAGCACTGAATGCAGTTTTGTGAATGTGCAAGAATGTTTGTGTGAGTCGGTGTTATTTCTTGCACCATATTTTGTTTCAGTCATACTTTTTGTATTTCGATAAAAATGTCATTTAAGTCAATATTTGTCATGCTGTACTCATTAATTTTCATCCATTTGACTTTAACAGAAACTGCATATAATTTTAGTCGTCTGAAAGAATTTTGAGGGAGCTAAAATACCTTTTAGCAATGTGTTCAGATCTCACAGCTCAAGTGTGTTGATCCAACACAGTCTCACTACCAATTTGTACTTATTCATACGAGGTCCCAAATTCGTACTAATTCGTACAACCTCACTTGTACGATTTTGTACAATTTGTCTAAAACCCTGTGACTGGTCATTCGTGCAAATTCATACGAATTGTCAACTCGTAAAATACGTACGATTTAGAAGTGAGGACATACGTATTTCGTATGAACATTCATTCAAATTTCCCAAACCTGTTTCATAATTATTTTATATCATATAAGTAATATTCATTTCCTGTTTAGTAAGTGAGTCAGATTCAGTAACAATTGTGGGGTGCATTTCCCAAAAACATTGTTAGCTAACTACAATCACAAGTTGAACAAGTTGAAAACAACTTGAATAGGAAACAACAAAGCCTTTGTTGCTTTTGGGAAAATCACCCCTGATTGATTCAGTAAGGTTATTCAGTATATGCCTTGGCATACTAATTCAAATAATAATTCAGCCTTTAGATCAATTCTTTAATAAATCAGACGGAATGTATTCAGTAGAGGCAAAGTGGTGCAGACAGCACAAATATTTTGACCAGTTATTTCGTAGATGAGCTCAAAAATTAAATAACTAAAGCAACAAAACTGACCCAAAACTTAACCTCTCTCTCTACAGACTTCATCCTGGAGTCTTAGTGGCACAGCCTGAGGTGAAAAGCAGACCAGAATACATGGCGGTGGCTGACTGCACAGGTGGTTTATTTTTTTACGATAATATAAAAAAAAGCTCCAGTTGATCTCAGCATGACCTCAAACATTGCCTTACACACACACACACACAGACACACAAACAATGGCACATATCTGCTCAGTTCAAGATAAGCTCTGTTCAGGATGCTCAGAGCATATGTCTTAAAGTGAAAGAGTGGGCGAACAGAATAAACAGTGCTTTTCATGCCAGTGGTATCTGTAATGAAGCTGGAGGGTGTAATCATCTAATCCGTGTCTTAACTTAGCCTTGTAGTTAACCGGGACATTCTCAAGGCTGAGCACCTCGAGAAGCACCTCGACTGATGCAGGAATGATCGCTCATCCCTTCTATTCTGCCCCAATACATTTAGCTATCCCAGCATGCACTGTGTCGCACAGTGGCCAGCTCATTACAGACATGTCTTGTTCATTGATCAGCAGCAGTGACACCCTGGGAGAAAATAATAGCTGGAAAATATCAAATTTGGATGAAAAAAAAATGCACTAGAGCCGGGTGAGAAAACAGATAACTTTGACTAGTTTAGATTTAAAGGCATGCTATAGTTCACCCAAAAATGAAATTTACACCACTTGCTCCCCCACAGGTTGCTCACCCATATCATTAACACCAAAAGTGAGTTCAACTTCCATTGTATGGGTAACATCATTTCTTTTCTTATTATTTTCTCAAATGGACCAAGATGAGGTAGAGTAAATCTATATTCTAGATAAGAATAAGAGACCTTATAGAAAATACAGGTATTTTCTCACACAGGATTATACCATGAGTAGAGGGGCCACGATGGGGCCTGCTTTTCACATTCATTAGACAGAAAAGTAGTCATTGAGGGTAAACGAGATTTCGCAGAACTCATGGAAGATGAAGACCACCTTCATTCAATTAAGCTTTTAACTTGTGACTTGTCATTTTATTATCCTTTTCACTCTCTGTCAAGGACAGCATGTACTCATAGTATCTAAAGTATTGCTGGTGGTTTCCGTAAAACACTGGGTGGGGAGAAAAAGATGCAGGAGCTAGAGGACAAGTGGATGAGAAAGAGAGCGACAGATGAAGAGAAAGATAGAGAGAAGGGGAAGGGAGAGAAGACAGGCTGTCGTTTCTCATGGGCGCTCTCGTTCATCGCCGTCTCTTTCCGTGCTCCGCCCCTTATTTATTTTTTTCTTCCTCGCAAATTAAAGAGCTACAATGACACCCCAGCGAACAAGGTTATTTGAGTAAACAGAAGGCAACAAGCACTGCTGCCTCTTTCAAGACCAACCTCATTCTCCTCTATTTGCGCTCCAGCGTCTGTGACAACAAGCGCTAGGCCTCACGCGGTCGTGGAATTAAAGAGATAATTATCTGTCTCTGGTGATGAATGTGTTTACTGTGCTAAATGCCAGGCCTTCTTTCATCAACTTATAAACCGTTGATTTTCCTATCAGACAAAGTACAGGATGCAGAGGGATCTTGCATCAGAAAACAGTTAATGTCAGATGGAGGTGCTTTTGTTCTCGAAAAGTCCTTTTGAGTCCTCATACAGTGAATATTCACCATCCTTATGTCATTCCAAACCTGTATGACTTTCTTTCTTTTGCAAAACACTAAAGATGTTTTGAAGCACATTGTGGTCGTAGCAACAGTAAACCCCATTGACTTTCATAGTAAAATAAAATAAAGAAGTCATACAGATTTGGAATATGCCATGGGAGTGAATAAATTCTGAAAGAGTTTTAAAATTCAACAGGCATCTAAAATCATACAACACATTTGTATTTGCATTAGAACAAATGCTGTTCCTCATCAACTTTAGAAGCACAGTTTGAGTTGTATGGACTATTTGTACATGCTTGGCTTTGTAAATCATGTCTTTGTTGTGTGGAAAAGAGCCGCTTAATCTGCAAAATGTCCCTTTTTTGTTCCATGAAAGAAAAAAGAATACTGTGGTTTCCAAATTATGTGAGGTTGAATAGTCTTTTGTGTGAACAATCACGTTAATTTCAACGTTCAGTGCTTCCTGGGTTAACCTTAAGCTAGGTAAACAGATCAGAGGTAGCAGTATTCTTGCTCTTGAAAGAAGTGTGGAGCAGACTTATCTCTGCTGTCTCAAACTTTCTGTGAGCTATAGGATCAGCATGCCAGGGAGATTTACTGAACTAAGCTAAAATGGTCTTTAAATGTAAAATTAGGAGAGTGGATATGAAAAGTGATCTTCACAATGTTAAAAACACAGTACTGTTTCTGGGGATTTTTTGTCACAAATAGAGAATTTTACAATTGCATGGCAGTACTGTATTGAAATGTTATTCTTTTTTTTCTTATTTTTATTTGTCCAATACTGCAGAATTCATAGAATCCATTTATTCGTAACCTAAACCAGTAGCTTAAGATCAGGCTAGACATGATACATTATTGTTAGGACATAATGAAGGATGCATAATAATAGTTGCACATTATTAATAACTTTTGAGGGTACTGCTCTGGTGATGCACTGTACACTTAAGTACACCTAAGTACAGTGGTTCTGCATGATAGATGCTTTTACTACACTACTTGGAACTTTATTTTATTTTATAATGGCTAAAATGTTCTTAAAGGCATGTAATTTTCAGTTTGTATCATTGCCAACAGCCAGTCATTGTTGTCATGACATAATTTCCTGTGTCTCCAGAGTGATTAGTCACATGGCATTTATGGCTCATGTGTTTGGCTTAAAAGCTTCTGTGGTTTTAAAATTTCTAGTGTTTTCAAATGACATACTTCCAAGAGGTTTTTCCCCAGATGAACCACCCAGATGAATGGGAATGCTAACAGATAGCGATTTCTCCAGGTGTTATAGACCTACCTGAACTAGACAAAACCTGTTGTTTTCAAATACAAAACTCAGATTGACGTAAATCTCTCAGAAGTTGATCAGAGGTCGTCATCATGATTTGAAGAGCCAAAGAGGAGGAGATGGACAAACTGGCAGGGGACGGAAAGAGTGTTAGATGGACAAAATGTTGAGGGGGAAGAGAGAAAACTGAACATCTGTTTGTGTGATGATCTAACAGGCTGCGTCTGCATGCTCTCTTTCCCCTGGCACGCCTGCTCCGGCACTGTTTGTTTTCTCTGTCATCCTTGCCACAGACTAGCGCTTACCTGACACTAATTTCAATTAGGCATCTAACTGTCTGAAGAAATGAATAAAGCTGAGGAGCCATATCAGAGACAACAATGGAGACAGACTGTAGGAGACAGATAAAATATAAGCAAATGGACATGTCCAAACCTAGGAAGTTGGCATCAAATATTTAGGAGTCTTGAACCAAGTACACAATGTGCTTTTTTAAATGCCTTTTATCATTGCAGCATTTCAAAGGGATTGATATGAGCCCTGTGAGATCCGTTGTCAGACTGTACAATATATCTTGGGATGCTTTTAAGGTAGTTAAAAAACTGCTGAACCAGCTCAAACCACACATGCCAACAAACTCCTGATGAACTTAAAGAATGCTGAAAACATCAACCGTGTTAAACCAAAATGCAAAATAAGTAAATTTTATAGAAATGTTACAAATCTTAAAAAAGACATTCTTAATCAGTATAGATTTGCTCAAAATGAAGACATTCATTGCCTGAGACATTGAACATGCAATAACTGAGTTACTGCTTAGAAAAGAAATAAATATCTGCCAATACATTTTTACCCATTAATATTTATTTGTTTAATCTACTGTATTTTTAATGTTCAAAAAGTAAGTCTATTGCATGCAGTACATTTCCACTTGTTCACTTGTAAAGTATGTTTTTTAACCAAAAGGATATGCATATACAGTATGCATATAAGAGTACTTTGCAGCATAATTGTGAGTAATTGTGTGGAAAGTTATGGAGATGTTCTGGGCTTATATTATGCTAATTGCGATAATTGTGGACTTCCTTGTATAGAATAATCCAAATTCATCTAAATTAGAATGAGGATAAGAACAAACCGAATTGCATGTTGTGAATCCGGTGAACATTTTGCATAAGAATCATTTTTGTGTGCAGAAGACTTCATGAATGAAACCCAGAGTCTCTAATGAATCTATTTTAAGCTCTTTTCATTTCTGGCTAACATGCGCAGATTTGATGCCTCGGCCCCCTTCATTACATTCCCCCGATTGATTATATATGTGAACCAACAGTTCATTAAAGAAATAAATTGTCCTCTTATCCAGCTTCCACATCTGTGTGCTCTTTGTCCATCCGTCCAGAAGATACCCAGTGGCATCATCCCCTCACATGAAAGAAAGCAATTATCTCCTCCTGTACACAACACCCGACCAGGGGTTTGAAAAGGATACGCTGCTGAATACTACCCTAATTGGGTTTCATGCCGGCAGAATTTACAACATCTGTAACTCGGATTATAGTGGTGCCAAACAAAGAAAATTACAAAAGTGGCTTTACAAACACTTTTATGGGCTGTTAATGATAAACACATTCATTGCGGCGGTAGTTCATCACAAACATTTACAATCAGGGGCTCAGTTAGCTTAAAAGGGGTCCTTTATTTCCGGAAGCAGGGTGACAAAATGAATCAAGTGTGGCTGGGAAAAACACTGGCCTCTGTGTGTGTGTGTGTAAGTGCATTTCAGTGTGCAGAGTGTTTGGGATAGTTCGGGAGATGAAATGGCTAATCGCTCATAATTCACACATCTCACAGTGGGGCTGTTGCAGATGGCGTGGAGACTGTCCTCTTTTCTCTCCATCAGAATCAATCCCACAGATAATTAGTGCTTTGTGCCTGAACATAATCAGATACATATGAGAGGGAATTGTAGTGAATATCAAATCCAATCAAGCCATATCACGTCCACTGCAAATGAGCCAGACAGCACATTTGGGCTTTAAGAGCAGGGATAAAGGATTCGTACCCTGAGGCCTTATGCTGTCAGACTGAACCCATTTCATGGGTTTGATTTCATCATCTTCTTTCATGCTTCTTTATCTAGGCATCTAAATATTTCTGTCTTTCTGTTCTATCCATCCTTCTATCCATTGATCTCTGTCTATAGATTTGCTAATCCAGCCATTCATCCATCATTACATCTATCTATCCTTCCATTCATCTCTATATCTGTAGGTTTGTTAATCTGTCCATCCATAATAGCCATCATAATTTAACATATATCCACTGATGTTTAAGTATATGTATAGGTTTGTCAATCTGTTCATACATTCATGTTCTGTAGTTATCTATAGCTTATCTTTTACCATCCATCCATCCATGTAAGTTACCCATCATCCACTATCGATCTCTTTTTCTTACATACAGGGTACTGTATCTGTCCATCCATCCATTACTTCTCTCTCTATATATAGGTTACCTATCATGCATCCATTTATCCATTCGTCCATCCATTATCTATTTCTTTTTTCTGTAGGTTACATATCATCATCATCAGTTCATCCATCTATCAATAGCTCCCCATCAGTAGTATACCTCGGTTTCCTCCCTTCATTCTTTTACATTTCGTTTTTTGCATATAATTATTTCCACTTGACATACCTCATTTCTAACATTTTTTCCTTCTTTCCTCTTAAGCAGACTATTACGCATCAGTTCATGTGACAATGTTTAGACTCAAAGGAGGACCGCAAGGGCTGAGG
>JAUYWG010000051.1:16393929-16404590 GCA_034779775.1 Enteromius afrohamiltoni
GGAAAGAGCCCCAAAAGACATGCTCTAGCTAATTAAAAAAAATGAAAAGCATTCACTCAGTCAGTAATATTGTACATGGTTCTGATAGCACATAAGGGATGCAATACTGAGGTCCTGACCCCAGCAGCTGAGAAACCGAATGACCTCACATCATCCTCCGGGTGACATTGAGGCTAAACATTGCATGCTTTTTCTTATACACACACAGACACAGTATGGCTCTCATCAGCTCCATAACAGAACTAACAATTCCACTCTGTTAGCTTTAGACAGTTCTCACCCAATGACTATAGGGGACATCTGCGGCGGGAGACGAAAGGGGGTGTCAGTTTCCTAAGGACAACCGTAAATAGGAGTATTGCATCATGGTTCTATGATGCACAAAAAATAAATTGGAACTGTTTTTGTTTCTTAGATGGATGACTGATTGCTTATGCTGAATAACATCCTACGTTTAAATGCCACTCTTTTAGGGAGAAAGGGAGAGCTGTCACACATAATCAGGCCTTAATGTTGCAGATAATAGCCTTTGTTAATGCTGTAGTCAAACACTGTATTATCATTCCATATTTTTCCAGATTCCTTAACTTCAACCACTTATACTGTAAAAGAAAAGATAGCAGTAAACATCTGCTTGAGGTATAACCACTATGTATTTAGATGAGTTCAACGCACACACCTATACAAACACACACATTGTTTTTTGTGGTTTATGGGGACTCTTCATAGGCATAATTGTCTTTATACTATACAAACAGTGTTATCTTAGCCCTACACCAACCCTACAACTAAACCTAGGCCTTACAGGAAACTTTCAGCATTTTTAGATTAAAAAAAAACAAAACACAATTTTGTATGTTTTTTTAAAGCCTTTTGAGTTATGGGAACATTGTAATACCTCTGTCATACCCATACCTTATATACATTTTTGTCCCTGTAAACCCCTGTAAAAAAACAAACAAAAAAAACAATTTGCATATACATATAATAAATAAATGAATAGAAATAGAAATAAATAAATAATTCTGTAATGTACATATGAAAAAAAAACTATAAAAACTATTAAAATTCCTCTTCAAGCTAAGAAACGTAAGATTTTTGCCCTCAAAAAATTATAGCATATTTTATTATTAACTATTTGGGTGTATTTGATTTCATTTAAAGGATCACATTTTTAAAATGCATTCATTTATATGCTTAGAATTAACATAGATATGATTAAAACTTAAAAATGTATTCAGTTAGAAACATAGTTCAGAAATGGCTTGCTGTGGATGAAATAATGTTTAATTAAGTTTGGGGAGGGGGAAATTACATTTATTATTATATCATATCAAAACGCATTACAGAAATCTTACCCATTTAATTTAAGCCTGAAACATTTATGTTAGAATGTGCATTCCAAATTGTGCATGCATTTCAAATACCTTAATCTTTTTTAAAAATGTAATTATTTTTGAGGGTAATAAGGAATATTGTGTATCTTTAACTCACCTAGACTTGACCTCGCACTAAACCACACCTGTGATCCATTCCATTCTTTGTGTCTCTCTTTCCCTCTGTCTCTATAGCCTACTGACCTCACGGCCGCTCTAGAGAAACAAGCACACGAGTGTGTTTGTAGATACGTGGGACTGAGGGTGCTCTGGGCGTACAATGCCCATCCAGTGATAGAGAGCCGTGGCAGACCTCGAGAGAGAGAGTTTGGGTGTGGGAGTGTGTGTGCGTGAGAGAGAGTGTGGGAGCTGAAGGGACCCATTGAGCCGGGGTCCCTCGCCTCTGCCTTCATTAACATGCAGATGGGAACAGCTGTCGACACTTTGCCGTGACGGCTGAAATATTTACGACTCGCTGTTTACTGAAAGACTCTCGGACTGACTAGCCCACGAGTTTGTCTCTGGCCATTTCTCTTTGTCTTCAAGTTATGTGTGCAGATAACTGAGCTTCTTTTTGCGCACCCGTTCTGAGCACGACACTCTCATTTGGTTTGATAATGGAGCGTTTGAGTGACAGTTTTTAATCCAGCCCCCTCTCTAATGATATTTGCTTTTTTTTTTTTCTAGTACATCTCAGCTATCAAAATGTCACAGGTAGATTTACTCAAGGCCGACCAACCAAACAATGCTTATTTCACCTCACCACTTGAGAGAGAGAGGAAATCCATATCTACTACAAATCAATGGCAGGAAAATTTACGAGCTTTACCTACAGGCCAATTGCGGCTAACATCTCACTACAAAGGCATGAATAAATGAATATATAAACAAGGCGGATGGATATCAAGAAGCGGATACGGAGGAAAAGAGTGAGCTCTGTCACGGGGTCAATGGCACTGGCACGCAGATGTCTTACAAACAAACAAAAAGTCGTTGAATGTGTTAACATTACGCTCACTGGATAATTACATTAAACTCAAGCTGACTTGGTTGTGATGCCAACGAAGCAATAAAAGTTTAAGGAATTATGCCGGCATTGTTTTTCTTCTTCTCTCTTTTGCTATTTGTCTCCATTCTGCCCTGCACAGCCTGAGGGGCCTGCCGTGGTTGCTCATCACGAAACTAAATAAAACACGACAGACCTTCAGGGCACAATTACCCAATGTCAACAATTAGCTCTCCGTGCAGATACTTCACAGAGGGGTCTCTGAAGGCATGCACTCGTCCATATGGAGCCTAAAGGATCTTGTATCCTTAACCTCACTTAAAAAAAAGTACTAAGCCGATGCCATAATTTATTTAAGTACGTAAAATTGCAAAAAATATATAATATTTGTGCAATTTTAAATTAATATAATCATTCAGGGCCATGACATACTGGTGTTTCTTCAACATAGTATTTTATGTAAAAAAAGTTTGACTGCTTGAATTGGTAATGCTTTAGATTACAACCCGCAATGTACCATGTAATTACACAGAATTTATAGCGAACCTATTTTGCATTAGATTACACCCTACAGACGCCATACTTACACCGTAACTACACGTAACAACAGGATATTTTTGCATAGTAGTTAAGAAAAATGTTGTAGTACATTTTATTATATTTCCCTCAAACCACATATGCACCAACAGCACTACAGCTATCAAAAAACATCAATAATACAGTAAATAGACATGTGTTGTGTTTTATGATGTTGTTTATGTTTAACGTGGGAGCAGCTGGAAACAGGTAATTAATTTTCAACTGTACTGCACTGTACTGACGGTACAGTGCAGTTGACTGCCTCACTGCTGAGATAACCCCAACACATTCTCACTCCCAAGTCATCACATTTTGATGCTTGGTCAAGTCCCTTTTTAGCCACTTTTCGGGCGAAGGGTCCTCAGGTGTTTTAAATATGAAATCCTTAGCGTCAGTATGCAGAGTTTGCCTTACGTACCACGTAATTTATATTATAGGTGAACGCTAGTTCTAAAATATTTATAGTATAATTTCGTTGTGGAGGTACTCTATAGTTACAAAATAGGTACGCTATAAATTCTGTGTAATTATGCAGTACATTGCAATCTACATTGTAATCTGGGTAATCTGCGCAAAATGTGTTAATTTGAAGCATCATGGTGATGTACTGCTTTTTGTAACGTACATCCAGCTAGAACCAGCATTGTCTAGTATCAGTGTTTTGGAACAGAGCTGATGCTAGCTGGTCATTTGTTGGTTCAAGCTGGTTTAGGTGGTTGACCAGCTGCACTACCAGCTGGTGAAGACCTGGCTATGCTGGTAGACCATCTTGAACCAGCAAAAAAACTATTTACCATGTTCCAAAAACCAGCTTGACCACCTTATGCTGTATGACCTGGTTTTCCCAGCAGGGCTGTGAGTGAGAAGCCAAGTCACGCAGACTCCACCGGGGGATATGGATGATTACACGCATTGACAGTACCGGTGGGACACTATTTCATGCCAGCAAAGACATACAGAGTAATCCAAAGTCTCTTTCTAAGGTAACTCCAACCCATCTGTCCTCAGTACAGTAACGATAATACTAAGAGTGGGAAAATGACAAGGGGAGGGAACAAGAGCAATAGAGCCATGTCACTATCTGAGGGCTGACACAGGCTATCACTGTCAGCGCCTGAGAGATGACCTGCTCCATCCATCAAACTGTCCCGTCCTGAGAGCGAGAGAAAGATGAAGAGAGATTACAGCCTGTTTAATCTCCCTAGTTCTCTCTCATTAGAAAAGATATATAGTCCTATTATAAGAATCTGTATGGACAATGTGGACAGATTGACATTTGCAAGACAGAGTGAAGTGGTGAATAAGCCCTTTCGAAGCAAACCACACAAAAAATGTGGCTATAAAACAAATGCATTTTAGACAACCTTGAACACCAGGTTAATATGAATTCTTCAGGTATGGTGAATCCAAACCAATGCACAATATGTATTCAAATTTTTAGCTAGAAATGCATTTTTTATTATGGCTGGTGTGGAAGAGAAAGTATGATTTACAGTACTTTGCTCTATTGCTAGAACATGTTTTTGTGTTTGAAGGGATCCTAAACTGCCTCTTTTTATTATCATGTACTGTTCTCATTCTTAATGTTATCTAGACTTTTACATCTAAAAACCTCATAATTTAGGTTCTCAGAAGTAAATAGCTGAGTATGTTTGACAACCTACATCAGAGCTTCTCAATCCTGGTCCTGGAGATCCACTGTCATGCAAAGTTTTGCTCCAACCTTGATTAATCTCACCTGCCTGTAGCTTACAAGTAATCCTGAACATCTTAATTAGCTGGTTCAGATGCGTTTGATTAGGGTTGGAGCTAAAATTTGCAGGACAGCGGACCTCCAGGACCAGGATTGAGAAGCCCGGACCTACATCCTTCACAGTTGCACAGATGATGTAATTTAGGTTAAAAACACATAAAAGAAGCTGTAGTGACCATGCAATAAAAATAGTTACTCACACTTGTGTGGTGAGACATCAGATCTATTATAATATAGCATCATCTTTTAGTTTCATTCTTTCTGAAATCCCTGAATCAAATTGTGCCTTGTAAACAAATATTTATGTATACATATTTATAAACAAATCCTTGGTAAAATTCAGTGAACAAAGGACCAAGTTCTTACTGACATGGTCAGGGCTTTTTTGAGAGTAATTTTTTTTTTTTTTTTCTGCATACATCTGCGTTTGTCTGTCTCTTTTACAAAAGGCAGTGATGTAGAAGCAGGCGTTGATCTTCTTCTGTGCACAGGTGCATGCAAGTGGCATTCAGATTGAACCATGGATGGACTGTTTTGACAATGTCTTTCAGATTTTTCTGGACCTTGACAGTGTCATTCATGAGACTTTTACAGGTTTGTAAGCGATTAATGACAAAATTTTCATTTTGGGTTAGCCATTTAACAAATTCACATTCACAAGTTTTTAGAAACCTTGTAGATGTCACCATTAAATTTAGCAGTGTCTAAACTGTCATTGATTTTTAACGCTGGCTTTTGAAAAAACACATGGCTTCTTAAATTTGAGCCAGTGCCTTCACACACACTGCATCATACAGTATGTAGAGTAAACAGTAATGCAGCTGCCGTTTGCCTGAGGAAAACCACATTTGTGTAGAATTTAGAAATTAATGGGATGGAAAGAAAGAAAGAGTTTTCACTGCCACAGATAAACGCTCTACTTCACCAGAGTCTACAGAAAGGCTGACATGGCCAGATTGGACAGTCTGCACTTCCGAGAGCAGATGTTTTCACTTTTCATCTGCTTTTCTCATCCTTGTTTATCCAAGGGGAAAAAAATACAAAATACTTTAACCATAAACACAAAGAAAAAAGCAAATCCAATTACTCGCAGATGGATTTTGCTCAAAAGACTGATTTGGATATAGCATTTAGCCAGTAAAAGGAATCACAGATGAGGAACACTGGGGTTCATCTGTTCTAGTTGCTTTTTATGTCTGCACAGACAAGAAGCAATGAGAGAAAGGACGTCTGCCGCAGTATGTTGAAAGGCCACTATGAACTCAGAATTGAAAAACGAACGACGATGGAACAGAAAAGAAAATACGAACGCTGTGCCCTCAGAACACTGACGCACAGTGACTCAAAGTCACAAACATGCCTTCAGGTAACAAACAGTTACAGTGATGGAGTCGGGTATATCACAATAGCAAACACACAGCCCTGACAGCTATTCAAGCGCTACAACGGTGCCGAGAGTGACACACCGGTGCAGTGGGGGAGTTAACGACACTGCTCCGGAGACGCAGGCCTTCTGAGATTTGAGGGGGCTTTACACCACGACAGAGATGCAATGTCAGATACTGAGGATTATGCATGCACTTCACATCAAAGACAGCTTTGTTCTCACAAGAGAACATAGACAGGCGGAAAAAGAGCGACTACATTCATTCATTCGCTATTACAGACCCCTTTGATTGAAGTTTGTACACAAAATGGCCTTAAACCGATGCAACACAAAGCCATGAAAAGTCTTTAAAAGAGATTTCTTGTTCGAAATTGCATAGGCACTCCAGGATGTAATGATTTTGAGCTATTCAGTTTTGCACACATTGCTGTAGACAGGGACTCCCTTTGTGTAAACAGTTTTAGCATGAATAACACTCTGTCTTCTCCGAAAACAAATGACTGATAATAAAAAATGATAAAAAGTGAGCCAGAGATAAAAAGCATGTTGCTTTGCCTACTATTGTCTTTTTTAGAACGTTCTTGGCTGCTGTAAACGAAGGGTCAAACACATGTTTGAAAGGATATCGCAAAGGAGCAGAACACCATTTGTGATATGTATCATAGCTTTCTCCTTGTCTCTGTATTTTTTTCTTTTGTAACCTTTGTTTAACTGACTCATTTCATCTTTTTAAAGTGAGCATGATTGTTACTGATGATGACTGTTGTCTTAAAAAAACCATGTAAGAACATTTTGTATTGACATGCATAAAGTACATAGTATCTACAGCTGTAATATTTCTGTAACAACCCTCAGAATGGTATGTGTAAGTAAAAATGTGTTACAGGACATTGTTAACAACACTTTTTGGTAATGAAAGTACAAATGTGTAACAGGACTACCAGCACTTTTTGGTAAATAAAGTGTTACCCTTTATATTAAATAGACAGCTGCTATGGATTTAGCATGTAATTACTCTGATGTCACACAGCAGCGGGCAGTAAATAAGGCTTTACATATAAATTGTGGTTGGCGTCCAGAATATTACACTTTATATTAAGTATGCAGTTCCTGAGGAGTTGCCATGTATATACACTGCTATTACAGAGGTGCACCAACTCCACCCACTTTACATAACCCTAAACCTACCCAACTACACCCCCTGATCCAGTTACTCTTATACATACTGCTGTTACAAAATGTAGCTATGTGATCCCTGTTACATGACTACTTAGTGAAGTGAAAAAAGTGCTGTTACCAATGTCCTTTTACACATTTGTTCTTACACACACCATTCTGAGGGTTGTTACATGTGTATAGTTACAGAAATATTACAGCTGTAGATACTATGTTCAGTAGCAAAGTGTACTTACACTGTGGTTACAAACTAGATACAAGTCTAGTAACTATGTAAGCACACATGTATTAGGGACACAATATAATGTGGGACCCATTTAGGGTATATATATATTAAGTTTTGTATCTACAGTATGTAGATACAAATCTTTATATTCAAATGTCTTAATATTATTTACTGTTTGGCCCTTCATATATATATATATATATATATATATAGTTATGTGTGTGTGTATTTCTTTTAAAGAAAGGTTGCACAAGCATACGTATACTGCAAATGTCATAAATGTGGTTATGAAACTTCCTATATCCTCTACAATTCACATTAGGACCTGTTGGTTGAAAGAAATTTCAAAAATACCTCGGAAAAGAAAAGCTAGTCCTGAGAAAACCACTTAGTTCGATTTTTTTTAAATTGAACTCTTTACTTTAAACCCTCTGTATATTTGAATGGAGCTTCACAATATCACTTTTCAAAAATGCTCAACAACATGGCAATGAAAAAAGCTCCAATTCAATTATGTATCAGATCAACAACAACAAAATCTCAGAGCGCAGTCCTGCAAATGTCTGCCAGGCTAATTTTCACTTCATAAATAGTGAGAACGCTATCACAGCTTATTTGCTAAGCATGTGCTGAAAGCATGCATGCTACATTATCTTCACATTAGAAGAACAGTAGCCTTATTTGATGCTTTGGCGAGAGGAGAGGACACAAATAAGATATACAGTGTGTAGGGGTGGTTTGATTGTGACATCCATATGGATGCAACTGAAACAATGAAACGCCTCTGCGCACATGCAGTTGACATTTAAAAATATGAATACGTGCATAGCCAAGAAAAAGCTTTCCGTCATCGTACTCTGCCATCTATAATTAGCTGACAAAGGTGCCATACAGCTCCGGTGTCCTCTTACACATTGTGTCATCTGCCATCCTTCCACTGCTGGAGTTTCACTGCATAATTTAGGTAAAAAACACGACGCACACAGAGACGTGTGTATGTGTGTGCGAAAAGCATTCTCAAACAAGGTGTTTCCCTCCCTGAAGCAATCACAGATTTATTTTGAGCTCAGATCTGTGAGATTCACAGAGAAACACCATCCAGCCTCTCTGACTCTGCACTCAGTCAAGGCACAAAGGCCTCACCAGTTTTACATGTTCTTTACTTTTATTTGAGTCGATGGCCGGCGAACGAGTCAGTGAACATGTTGATTTTGGTACCAAGAGTTGTTCGTCCTAGATAGAGCAGATTGTAATATTAAGATATATTATTACACATTTAAATATCTGTTTTATATCTTAATATGTAATTTACTCCTGTGATGGCAAAGCTTTTCAGGAGCCATAACTCCACTCCTGAGTTTCACATGATCACAACTATTATGGGTACTCAATTATTAATAATGGTTGTTTTATTATCCAAAAACTAAATGTTTGTTAAAATGGTGAGGCATTTTTTTTGTTCATTCATTCCTTTTATCTATAGAAAGTTCAATAATCAGCATTTATCTCCAGCTTGTAGCATGTATTTTTAATTAATAAGGCTGATTTCTTTCTCTTGGTTTTTTACACACTTCTGCACATCTGAATCTCATATGGATCATTATAATAAATACAAAATGGCTTCACTGTCCATAATACATACACACACATTTACTCTTTTACTCTTAAGCAACCCAAGTTGCATCATGCAACACACCCGCTCTGAAACAAACTCACACACAGCCACAAAGCCATCTGTGCAGCATTAGAAAAGCCTGCCATTAATACACTTTCATGGCAAGGGCCTCAGATGGGATGCTGGGAACTGTGTCCTTCTTGCCACCTCATTCCAAGCCTTCTCTCCCTGTCTTTCAGCTCTCTGTCTGAGATTCATTAGGCAGGAGCACAGGTTCTGATTTAGACCCTAATTAGAGAGCGAATAGCCAAATGCGCGATGTTCCAACCCTGATCATTGTGTTTAACGAGGATGGCCAGGGGCCACAGGCTCCTGTGCACAATCACACCACTAAACGGTTAGCACCTTGCAAACATACGACCTCATTCCCTCTGCACCTGCCTCCATCTCCAAACCAACTCCACCACAGGAGGTCAAAATAGTCAGCAAGCTAGTTTAAGGGATCTAGCCCTTAATCTCTCTGTTAATCTCTCTTGCACCAATCAAATGTCTGGAATCATTTATGGTTTCTGAAATTAGTTGACTCACCAAGGCTGCATTTATTTGATCAAAAATACAGTGATATAGAATCAAATTACTAGAATTACAAAATAAAATACATTTACCCCAAAAATTTAATGTAAAAAAAATTAAATGCAGCCTTAATGAACATAAGATACATTTCATTAAAAACAATTACAACTTGTGTACTGCACTTCAAAAAGGTGGTAACACAATAGCAAAGGGACTACTTTCTCACTATTAAGTAGTTATTATTATTATGTAATATTAAGTAACTTATCGTGCATGAACATATTGTATATCCCTAATCCTTCCCAATTACTAAATATAACAATTACCGTACTAACTATTAATAGGAAAATTAGGAGTTTAATAAGGCAAAAGTAGTAGGTTATGGTTTGTTAATAATGAGAACTGAACTTTAAAATAAATTGTGACCGAAAGGGTTATTGTATCTTAATGAGTGAGAGATTAGAAGATAGTGATGACTGCATTCTATAAATTGTTGATTGACTGTTGTCAAACTGCGTATTGAATTTCCATTCCAAGTTTCTGTAAATGAAAACCACAAACAGTATTTTCCGGACATGAGGTGTTGTGTAAACCAGAGAGCGTGTGAAATGTTTCTGTGTATGATGGGAACAGAAACGTGTCACAAACAGACTAGTCGAGAGGCTTATGCATGCTCAAACATGCTGCCATTGTGCTTAAAGAAATGTGCTCTGTGACTTCTAATGCATGTTGGCTTGACAAGGATTGGTAAGAAAGGCATAGCCTATAAAAGAAGTGGATGTGAATGGCAGAATAAGGATGTACAGCAGAAAGACAAAAGACGGACATCTAGGTTAAAAGGCATGCATGGCTGCCCTCCAAAAAGCCGATAGTGCCAGCTTGCCCAATCTCACCCCAGCTCATGATTCAGAACTAGGCTGTCAGACTGCTCCGGCATGATCTATTTTTATTCTCAATGTATCATTCCTAC
>JAUYWG010000051.1:16415530-16428694 GCA_034779775.1 Enteromius afrohamiltoni
AAAAAAACATATACAGTATATATATTCAGCATGAACAGTAAACAGTTAACAGTAAATACAATGAATGTATTAACATTTAGAATGTAAAATATTTAGAATTTCAAGTAAATGTTGCTCTTTTGAACTATATATTTTTCAAAAATCAAATAAGTATTAAAATTTCTACTAAATAATAATAAGCAGCACAAATGTTCAACATTGATAATGAGAATAAATATTTATTTCTCCAAATTAGCATATGAAAAAGATTTCTCATGTGACATGTTGTATCGCTCAGACACTAGAAACAGGAGTCAGGATTTGCATTCAATGCAGCAACTGAGGATCGGGGCGAGGAGTCAGCGCAAGGGTTTTTTCAGTTGTTTACTCAGTCTTGTGAGCGATCTCCGGATCGCTCTCTTCGTACTCAGTCCCTTTAACACAGGTAAGCATTCAAGGTAAGTATACAAGGTGAGTCTCTTACAAAAGGGTGGACCCTAAGATCAAAGGTGCTCAGTGCAGGCAAGTGAAGCATAAGCAGGCAGACACGGCATGGAGAGGAAATCAGATCTTCCTGACAATGCAAAAGTACAGGATGCAGGTATATGTTGTTACCTTGAGCTCAGCCGTTGAGTTACTGTGATTGGGGCTTATAACTGGTGCAGGTGAGTTGATGCAGGTAAGTCCGATTAATAATCTGGAGACTGAGAGCAGGTGTAGGTGACTGAGCAACCTTATTTGCTGAACATAAAATAATTATTTAATAAATATGTTTATATAAAAACTAAACCCAAACTTCGGAACTTTGGGTTTTTGTTGATTCAGGTTAAATAGGTTCATGCATGAGGGATACAAATGCATTCAAGTCACTGCTGATGAGGACAACAGTCAGAGGTTACGAGCAGTTGCGCACCGCAGGATGAGGAAGAAGACAAGGAAGAAATGTTGTCTGATAGCAGCAGGTGGCAAAATCTCCAGGAGGGTTTCTTACAACACTGTGGAAGGTTAAATCAGCTGTTAAAGGTACAGATAATACTGTATTTGACTTAACCTCAGGCCATCCAAGTTTGTTTCTTTATTTGAAAAGATTTAGCATTGCATCATTTGCTCACCAAAGATCCACTGCAGTGAATGGGTGCCATCAGAATGAGAGTTCAAACAGCTGATAAAAACATCAAATATCAAAAAGTTAATATCAAATATTTACAAACTAATTTTGTAATATTAAAATAAAATTAGTATTAACATTTTATATTAAAACAATCACTAAAATTTGCTTCATATGGAACAAACACAGACCATTATATTGTCAAGGTGAACTGAAATAGCACTAATACTGATAAATTAATTTGTCAGGATTGGAATTGCTGCTTTCTCAATGTCACTAAAGTGGTCTGTTATCCTAGATAAATATCTCTCTCACACACACACACTACTTTCTGCTTCTCAGTAGATGACAAGTGGGGCCAGTTTGAGATGTCATGCATTCAGGCAAGGTGAAGCCGCCTGGGGAGAATTGGACTGCACATTGCATAATTCACCACAAGATGCTCTAAACTGATAAAAGATTAATGTTTATAGAGTCTTTGTGGAGGCAAACAAAAAGTGGTGACGTCAAAAGAAAAGTGTACACTTAGATTTGGAACACAGATAACCTAGTATGAACAGGCTCAGAAGACCATTTTAGCACTTAAATGTTGTTCTGTCAATGTTTATGACATATTTTTTCAAAAATATGTAAAAAAAAAAAAAAAAAATACAATCAAGCAGTACAGCGTAGTATTATAAAATTTGCATGACATAGTTCACATAGGGAAACTGATAAGAAATAATTAAGACAGTGATCTGAGAAGTATGATTAAACAAGAAGAAACAATTGAGAATTTCTTACATGGTAGTTGGAGGATCACAATTTTAGAAACACAGCAGTCGATCAAAAACAAATAAAAAAAACAGAAAACAAAAGTAAAACAATTGCACCAACATCTTTTTAGTATCATCCTTGCTGTTAGAATCAAATGGAGGTTTTATGAGAAATAGAGAGTGTATAATCCTAATAGCCAATCGAAACCTCTGCAGTGAGTCCCATTCATAGATGCATACGATTCAGCTTTGTGGCCCTGGGCATCATCAAACCAATCAGGCGGCTCAGCAGACCATGTTTATAAGCTACCAATCAGACACGCCTCGCCTGCAGCTCTACCCACTCCCCTTTCCTGACATGCCAATCAGAGCCCCCTCACTAATGATCCTCACACTAATGAAATCATCTACCTGTGCAATTCCACAGCAAGCCATTTTTGCTGCATCACAGGCACTCTAATTATATAGACATGATTCAGTAAACACTTCCAACAAGAATGTTCCAAAAATATAATTGAAAAGGATGTGTTACAGCTTAAGAGGTTGGCACAGGAAAATCTCAAGGTAACAGGAGCACTGATGTAGTTAAGTTTTAAGTTGTGGTGGTATGAATAAAGAAATCTGGAAAATTCTTTGCCCCAGAGAAGAATTGATGAATAAAGTTGTTATTTTACATGGACTATGACCTTAGTCATATATATATATGATTTTTGTGTTGCAACTCTAAAAAATTGTGAGCTTATATACACACGTTTTTATCAAAATTATCTCATAATTTGAGATCCACCTGTTGGTTGGTACTAATCCTAACCAACCATCCTAACAACACTGTTATTTTCTCTTGACTTCTAGCTGTATGATTGTGTATATTAATATGTTGCATATTGATGTGTTCCCTTGTTCTCATTGCCTTGCTTGGTCGCTTCACTAATGTTTTAATGTGTCTTAATAATTGCTGTGCTCATCAACACTCCGATCCAAAAGAGGTAAGGCGTGCATTAATTTAGCAACTTATTACATTACAATCTGTCCAAAGCAAACAAATTATTGGCAGACATGGTGCGTTCTGCACACAAGAACTAACAGAATTATTATTGAATAACTATAATTCAAGTTTTTATTGGACACTTTATGTATAAGGCTGCCTTTGAGTTCACTTTGTGTGTGTGTGGGACTGTGACCAGGGACTGATTAGATGGGTGTTTTGTGCTTTGTTTAGTGATAATAATTACAAAGGCCCATCCAGATTGATCAGGTGCATGGTCGCCCATAGGGATGAATGGTGGCGTATGGGCACATGCTGTGATGTGAAGAAGAAAAAAAAAACCTGGACAGGATTCCTAGAGCCTCTTCATAAAGCCAAGGAGTGACAGAAAATCCATTTCTGTCCCATGCAATTACAGCCATGCTGATTCGGTAAAAAAAAGCTCCTTTTTTATTTATCATCAAGGCCGTGGAAGAGCTGAGGTGGTCCATACCCTGACAGCCAGGTTCACAGAGCAATCCAATTGTTTCTCAGTGAAGCACGGCAAGATGGTGACACCTTCACACTACTGCACTCATATATGTATACAGAAACCCACATAAAAATTCCTCACTGTCACAAGGAAGACATGAATTTAAGCTGTTTCTATACAATCATGTATGCACACACAATCTGGTAAAGTATTCACTTTAAACTCATTCTATTATTTGGAAGAACTCAAAATCTTATGTATCTCACAGGCATAGGACACACTCCTGCAGCGTGATATTGGGCAATTATATAATGGTTAAATTTGCTTGTCTAGATTCCAAACCAAAGTCTTGAATGACATGAATGTGACTAAATTATAGCAATTTTTTGGGTGAACTTTGAAATGTCTCACATTTCATAATTGTATAATTGTATGCTGTCAAATAATTAATTGATTAAAAAAGTGATTAATCACAAGAAAAAAGTTATTAATCACAAGTTACATATATTGTGAAACACAATACATGTGTGTGTACTCTGTATATTTATTATGCATTTATAAACACACATTCATAAAGTATATATTTTAAAATGTGTTGTAATTCATATTATATATATATTATATATGCGATTAATCATAATTAATCATCTGACAGAACTAATTGTGATGTTATTTACATAGGAATTACAACACTAAGAAACTAGATTGTTTATAGAATTCAATGACTGTTTCTGCAGATTTCATCACTATGCTTATAGGAATCGGCAAGCTAGTCACTGAATCACTGAATAAACCAATTTTTTTGAACCCATTAAATTTATTGCGGTATGAAGCAAGTAAATCTCTTTATGAATGAGACACTGATTCATTCACTCAAACAATTTTTACATTTGTTTTTGCATTTATGTAGGAAAACAATTAACTGATTCATTCAGGAACATTATTATCATTAAATCAGTCAATAAACATTTGTTCAAAAACACTTATATTATATTATTTTAGTCTATTTTATTTTATGTATGTAAACATTTTTTCTATTTAAATTTGAAGCAGAGAATTAAATATTTTTATTGCATCTCCAGCTTTAAATTAGATGAATCAGACACAATTACTAGCTAAATGATTATAAATAAATAATATAAATAATTTTAGACAAGTTATTATAAATAATATTAGCCTATTGGATATTTCTGTATTTAACTTTGAAGTTGAGACATACTGAGGTCTGTAGTTCCAAATAGTCGATTTGACAGGATAAAAATGTTAACGCTATTCAGGGGAATTAATAAAAAAATGTCTTACTTCAAGTTCACTTATAGCTGTTTCTGCATATTAAAGTGGAAAGAAAAGTAAAAAGCTTTAATCACTGAAAAAAAAAAAAAAGACTTTTAACACCTTTAAACAGGTAATAGCCATTTTGGAAAAACTAGACAGATTACAGTCTATAGTTAAGACTATTTATAGTTAAGCAAATTATCTTTATGTATATGTGCTACATTTTCAGAAATGTTAAATTACTGCCTAGGCTGAATCATTAAGTCATCTTTTTTAAATCAAGACTGTACCCCTGGACGGGCAGATTCCATGCCGAGCAGGAAACAGAAAACAGCCCAGATGACATATATTTTCCCCCGTCCTTTTGCCAACCCCCCTCCCGGTTAGTCACACACCACCATGCCAGCACTGCCTCTGGCACACAGGAGCTGGAGCAGTACCAAATGATTATATATGCTTATTTTCATACAAACACACACACACACACACACACATTGTCCCTCTCTCAACTACACCCGTAGACAGGGAGACTGTGGCATTAAATACGACGAAGCATTATCATTAACATGCAATACAGCTGAGAGAGGGATGTATCAATTATATGGATTTATCATGAACGGATTTTGTGTTGTGCACACAATAGCCTCACTTGCTGACCATGTTTTATGTGCACGGCCTCTTGTTACCGATTGCACCTGGTTTGCCAGAACAGAAGCAGGAAAAAAATCCACACAGCCTAATTAATGTACCGTGTCAGTAAAGCCTCTTTGCTTGTAGCCTGAAATCTTTCACTACTTAATACAGGATAATTATGCTGAATTCTCCCTCTCTAATAAAGAAGAATGCTTTGAAAGAACTGGCAGGCTCTGATCAAGCCCTCTGATGAGAGAATAAGAGATAGCTGTGTAATTATTCACTTCTCTTTGTGTAAATGGGATGATTACCGTACTGATCAGGCTAATGCACCTGAACCTACAGTAGAGATATATACAGTGGATACGGAAACTATTCAGACCCCCTTAAAAATGTTTATTCTTTGTTATGTTGCAGCCATTTGCCAAAATCATTTAAGTAATTTTTTTCCTCATTAATGTACACACAGCACCCCATATTGACAGAAAAAGACATAATTGTTGACATTTTTGCAGATTTATTAAAAAAGAGAAACTGAAATGTCACATGGTCCTAAGTATTCAGACTCTTTGCTCAGTCTTTAGTAGAAGCACCCTTTTGATCTAATACAGCCATGAGTCTTTTTGGGAAAGATTTTTACTCCTGGATTTGGTGATCCTCTGCCATTCCTCTTTGCAGATCCTCTCTAGTTCTTTCAGGTTGGATGGTAAACACTGGTGGACAGCCATTTATAGGTCTCTCCAGAGATGCTCAATTGGGTTTAAGTCAGGGCTCTGGCTGGGCCATTCAACAACAGTCACAGAGTTGTTTTTGAAGCCACTCCTTCGTTATTTCAGCTGTGTGCTTAGAGTCATTGTCTTGTTGGAAGGTAAACCTTCGACCCAGTCTGAGGTCCTGATCACTCGGAGATGGTTTTTGCCATATATACCACACACACCGCTTAGAATTAAGGTCAAAAAGTTCTATCTTGGTCTCATCAGACTAGAGAATCTTATTTCTCACCATCTTGGAGTCCTTTAGGTGTTTTTTAGCAAACTCCATGCAGGCTTTCATGTGTCTTGCACTGAGGAGAGGTTTCCTTTGGGCCACTCTGCCATAAAGCTCCGACTGGTAGAAGCCTGCAGTGATGGTTGACTTTCTACAACTTACTCCGATCTCCCGACTGCATCTCTGTATCTCTGTAGCCACAGTGATCTTTGGGTTCTTCTTTATCTCTCTCACCAAGGCTCTTCTCCCCTGATAGCTCAGTTTGGCTCAGCCAGCTCTAAGAAGGGTTCTGGCGATTCCAAACACCTTCCATTTAAGGATTATTTGAAGGAGGCCACTGTGCTCTTAGGAACCTTAAGTGCAACAGAATTTTTTTTTGTAACCTTGGCCAGATCTGTGCCTTGCCACAATTCTGTCTCTGAACTCTTCAGGCATTTCCTTTGACCTCATGATTCTCATTTGCTCTGACATGCATTGTGTAGTACATCAGATTGAATCAGACACATAAGATTCAATCAGAACATTGAAACATGAGGAGCCGAATTCCACAATGATACAGGATGTCGTAAATTAAACCCTTTTGGATACCTTTTACAAGCAGACCAACAGACAGAACAGCCTTGCAACATTACCACAAAAGAACACATATTGAGAAAGGAGATTGTCAATATTGTGCAAATAACCAAGATAATGGTCAAAGACACAGGACATCATTATCATCATTATCATTACATGGGCAAAATAATTAAAGATTGTATTGGATGGATCTTCATCCCCCAACTCAGGATAGCTTGTGACCAGCCAAGATTCCTCATTAGACCTTTAACCTCTGGTTTTCACCAAAACTGAACTCACATTCACAAGACTGGCACAAAACTGCTCTTTCCATGCCTATTTAGGCCTGAAAATACACTAATATGAACTTGAATCATTGATATGCATAACTGCATATTATAAGTATCCCACACATTTAATCCTCATGTGTTAATCACTCATTTTATATGTGTTTCAATAACTTACGAATGGTTTGTACTTTAATAGCCGTGTTTAGTATTGTTTTGTTTCAATTTTCTTGCTTGAAATGTTTCTTCCCTCCAATCCTTAGTTAGATGTGTCCAAAGATGAGTTTAAAACTCAGGACATCATTCAAATCGCTCTCTTAGCTCTTTTAACTCTTTTAACACTTACCCTCTTACTCTCTTATCTCTAGGCTTGGCTCTTAACTCTCAGCTAAAGCTATGCATTTTATCACTCATCACTCTTATATGATTCTGATTTACTTTTATTTGAATATTTGAGCTAATATTTTCCTTTAAAATTGTGAGCTGTAAGGTCTTATAGACAGGTATATAGGTATATAGACAGGTGTGTGGCTTTCCTAATCAAGTCATATCAGTATAATCAAACACAGCTGGACTCAAATAAAGGTGTAGAACCATCTCAAGGATGATCAGAAGAAATGGACAGCACCTGAGTTAAATATATGAGTGTCACAGCAAGGAAATTTTGTCTGAAGTTTTCCATGAGCTCTTATTTTGTATTACGTTGTTTCAGCGTTTGCTCTTGTGTATTGAGCTTGGTTCCTTAATTTTTTTTTAACTACGGTATTGACTTTTTGCAATTACAAATACATATTGTGTTCAACCTTGCACAGATTTTAAAAGAATTGCAGTGATAATGGATCTAATAGACTGCTCCAGGGATTATGTATTTTGTAGACCCTGTTTCCCCCTGTCAACAAGCCAATAGGATTTTTCCACTTGCTTTTGGATTACTGCACAAAGTAAGCTTTGTCACCTTCATATGTTTTAAGGACAATTTACACTGCACAGACAAATGACAAAAAACACCAAAAACTAGTAGGTTTATGAAAAATAACTGTCATGTTCACACAGCACCAACAAACGCTAATTAAACATTTTCAGTCCAGTCAGGTTAAAAAAAACTCCAACCAATGGCAACAGTTGCCAACAGGGGTAGCACTGATCCAACAAAACCAAACAAATGTGTTTGCTGGCATTTTTCTGTGTTGTGTCAACTGGCCTCTACATATACACTAAAATAGTTCTTACATGTTTTAATCATCATGATATCATTCACAAAAAAAAAAAATCAGCTTTTATGAATATTGAAGCATATATATTGCCTGAAGTAAAAAGCTTAAGTTAGTCTGTAAACAAACTCAGTAGCATGACTTTAACCTCACAATCAAGTTTCTTACAAAGTTATTACAATTGTTTAATCTATGTGTTAAAAGTTTGTTAGAATAGTTAGGAAGATAGGAAGATTTATAACACTTTTTCATAACACAAGAGTGTAGAGAGTAGACAAGTTTTCCTGGGGTGCATTTTCTAAAAGCATTGTTTTCGAACTAGTTGTTAGTTGCTCTTTTGTGAAAAGGCTGAAGCAAACAGGGAAGATAAACAAATGCAGAAAGTGCAATACAAATGTCACCGCCACTCAACTGGAACCACTGTCGCTGCAACGCCGTAACATCAGCCTTTCTCCGTCAATCGCAAGAGTAGAATGGCTCAGGAATGTTCGCATGAACTGCTCGGCTCCGAAGCGGAAAGCTAATCAATGCTAGATCTGCTGACCTACTTATACTCGCTCTGCGATTGGGTTCCGCTGATCTTAATCAGCGTATACCAGTGAAATTCATTGGAGTGTTTACATACACACAGAGTAGTTTGGACATCTCCAGGCGAGATTCCTATTCGTCGGTCACCGACGTGACGTCGAAGTGACCGACTGAAAGGGAACTTCATTGTTATTGACAGAACTAGCGACTATAATTGCTTTTAGCAAACACACCCCTGGTCAGGAGGATGACATATAATGTCCCTGACTAAGTGACTCACAAGCTATTGAAACCTTATTTCAGGCATTTAACCAAAACTCTGTGACAAGGGATTTGGAAGTTTAAAATTGCTCCTCAGTTCCAAGTTTAGGACTTATTCTTGGAGCACTTTTGCTACAAAGGGAGTTTTAAAGCCCGGGACACATTTTCACATGATTTTTAGCTGTCCAAGATGAAAGATGGTCATTGTGGCTATTTCTGTAATCGCCCTAATCGGTGGTCCTGTGTCATACAGTGAGAAAGCTTCAAAGATGGCCATGTCACGTTCTTGCGACCGGACATAACCTATGTTCAGTTTCTGACAGTGTCAGAAATTCTGTATGATTATCATACAGTGTGTTTGCTGCTACAACCTACGTTTACTGATCAGCCAATAAAAATGTGTCATGAATTCAATGCCACATGGCACTTAAACATAAAACTTCTTAACTCTAAACTTATTCTTTCCTCTTTTGCCACTTCCACTTATTTATACAACTGCCAGATTCATCATGCTCTTTTTGTTTACCACTGGTACATGCTGATGACACTTTATTAGAAATGTGCATTGTAGTGTACAAGTGCCATCATCATACAGTGTACGTGCATGCCGTACCTAAGTTTATTAGTGTTGTCCATTGTGATCTACAATGATCTTAGAAGTTTGTGTAGAAGGCTTAAGAAAAAAATCGGTAACACTTTATTTTAAGGTGGTGTAATACAGAGTAATTACCTAATTAGGCACTTAGTAGTAGCCATTGTACTTACATAAAATAAAATATACTTATCATGCAACTAAAATATGGAACAGCCTGTTTGTAATTATGTAGATGTGACAGACAGCTACTGTGTAATATTCTGTAATTTTAAAGTAGTTAGAAAGGTAATACGTGTACAGTATTTAAGCTGTATACTAATAGGTTAACGAAAGAAAATAAGGAACTAAAAGGGGAACCAACTAATCAAGCGTCTTTTTGTGTCTGAAAGTTGCATACTAAGTAGGTATACAGATTTTAATTGAGAATTAGACACCGACATCTATTCCTGTCACAAATCAATCGTTTTGCCTTAAAAGACTTGGAATATTCATATTTTTAAAATAAATGTTGATGGTAGTTGTATCTGCCTGCTATATCTTGTGTTTTATTGACAGATGGTAGGTTTAGAGGCAGGGGTTGGGGTTGGGTTACATGCTCATTAATGTGTACATAATAGCATTTAAATAAAACAGTTTTGACTGTTTACATTGTACAATTACACCCCTGCATATACGCAATAATGCCATTGTTTTCCCCCAATATTTCTTTTAATTATAGCGATAAAAAATATATATATATATCATGTCGGCATACTGACGTTAAGGGTTTCCTATTTAAAACAACCATTCATGTCGAAAAGTGACTAAAAACCTTGAGCTTCAGAAAGTGACACAAAGGGGTCTTGACCAAGCGTCAAAATGTGACGAGTTGGAGTGAGACTGTGTTGCTTTAACATATCAGGCAGGTCTGTTGGAGCAGTTTGGAACTGCATGTTTAGTAGAATAGTGGGTCTCCAGGAGCAGGGTTAAAAATGTTCTATTGCATCGATGCATATTCCCCATTTTGGAATGTTTATTTTTAATATTGTTAATTATAAGCGCAATAAACAACACGAATATCATTATGTTCAGTGTCTAAAAATCAAATCACCATGAATCGAGTGTGACTGTTTCACAAAGTGGAAGTGTCATTTTCTGTTTTTTCTCAGCACCAAACACTCCACACCCCGACAGGTCTATCCCCACTCCAGCTAGGTGAGAAGGAGATGACAGAGAAGAAGAAATTGAAGTTTCTCCGCAGGTGGGAGCCCACGCAGCCACGCTTTGACACTTGTCTGGAGGCTAAATATAACCGCTTGTTAGCCGAGCATATATATATTGATCCTTTGGGCTCCTGGCAACTGTCAGAGTGATTTCTTTCTTCACGTGGTTGACGTGTCACCCTTTGCCCAGTCACTCTTATTCACTGTGTGTTCACTGTATGGTCCATCCCCAGCCCCTGCTGAGGCACTGATATAGATGTTGTCAGCTCTGTCATCTGATCATATGCTGAACGATTCAAGAATACAGAGCCTGACAAGGCATCAGCATTTCTGTAAGGGTATGATAGACGTCTTTTAAAGTATTTCTTCGCAGTATGAGGTGCGATACTTATGTCAGCATGTCTGGATGCTAGTAATTTCAATTTTCACTCTTTATGAAACTCCAAATGTTTGAAACTCTAATACAAAAAAAATATATATATAATTTTATTTAAATATATAGCCCAAAATATATGTTATATATATATATATATATATATATATATATATTTGTTTTTTTACTTTTATATTTTTAAATATATTTTTCAAATAAAGCCAAAAGGTATTAACAGAAAATATATTTTACTTTTTTTAATAAATTTATTTTTAAACCGCATTTTGACAAAATTGATTCGTCAGGGAAATCCAATACATTTCATTCCTCTGAGCCAAACAGGAATGTTTACTGATGCTTAGTCCCACCCCCCTGTGCACAGATTGGTGCAAACTGTCTTACATTCAACCAACACCGCTGAGTGGTTTTCAATGGAAATTTGAATGAATACAAACTGAAAGTAAAGTATATCATGCGTGCATGAAAACGAACACAAAATAACACATTTGCATGACAGCACTCTCTGAACTGACACACAAGTAAGTATTTTGACATCAAACAAGCCAAAAACAAGGATGAAACAGTGGTGCACATCGGATAAAGCACTGGAATTTAGGTATTCGCGTTGCAAGGCAATGTCCTGGTAAAATCATTTTGATGCAGATACTATTACATCCACGCAGGCTCCACCCTCACCCCCTAACAATGCTCACAGTCACCCGAATTCTAATCACCAGCACCTGATCTGAATCACAGCACTAATCAAGCACTACATAAATCCACACACCACTCTGCACACTTTGTCCAATCTCATTCCAGAGAAGTGGATTCAAGCTATATCAACGAAAAACCATTATACTTACCTGTTGAACTTACCACTCCTCGTTTGCTCCTCGATTCTCTGTGTCTCCCCAGGTTCCAAGGAATTTCCTCTTCATCTCTCCAGCATCTGTGGTGTGTGGTTGTGGTCTTCGTAGTGGCATTGTCTCCGTCTCTATTATACCCGCAAGAAAGTTATCAGACTTCATTCATCTGCTATTGTACTACCAGTTGTGTCAAAGTCCATATTAATCACCTGTCATCTCTCCCTCCTGCATCTGTTTCAACTCATTTTTAATAAACTTTATATTATTACAACTTACCATCTGTGTCTCGTCCGCTTCGTAACGGGTACAGTCAGTGGATCATCCATTCAACGGTTATATTGTGTACTTCTGTAGTTAAATTTGTAAATCTGTAGATTATTTGCACATTTTTTATGTTGCACTCTCTATACTTCTCACACATTTTGTGCGCAGTTTGTGAATCATTTGCACTGTTTGTATTTTTGTTGCTGAAGACAATTTCTTCTTCCTATTGTTCATAATCAGATAGAAAATATATATCTCCCCCCAAAAAATATTTTTACTCTGACTTTTCTACTTTGTCTTGTTATTATATAATACAGTTTTTATATTGTTAGTGTAACACTATCCTGTGTCTCATGCCTGTGTTTATGTTTTCTGGTCTCTTTGTTTGTTTACATACCTGTTTCCTCATGTCTCTGCCTTGTTTGTAACTCCGCCTCTGTCGTTAGTGTTCACTCCCTGCCAGCCGTGTGTCCAGGTGTTTCCCCTTCATCCTTGATTGTGTCTTGTATTTAAACCATGTAATTTGGAATGTTCAGTGTCTGTCGTTAATGTGATGGTATGTGCTTAGCCGAGTGTTCGTTCATTCTTGTGTTTAAATAAATGTCGGTGACAATCCAGCATTTTTCACGGAAAGCGCCGATATAGCAATAAATTGCTATAACTTGCTTGGTGAATGTTATATTTAGACAAAATTTTATTTGGAAGTTTAAAAATGCCCATATTCTTTCAAGAGAAAAACTTCAGGAGTTTCTGTTTAAGTACATAGTAAAAAAAAAAAAAAAAAAAAAAAAAAAAAGTTTATTGTTTTTTTTTTAAAATTCAATAAAT
>JAUYWG010000051.1:16428794-16440579 GCA_034779775.1 Enteromius afrohamiltoni
CTGGACTTTGACTCTGCTTTTGGATTACCCTTGTTGATTGTGTTTGCCTGTTATTCGACCTTTGCCTGTGTGACCACGAACAATAAAAGCCTGCTAATGAATCCCACCGACTCAAGCGATCTCAACTGGCCCCCGCCATGGACCCTTAAAGAACTTCAACGCTTCCTGGGCTTCGCAAATTTCTATCGGCGGTTCATCCGAGACTTCAGCAAGGTAGCCGCTTCTTTAACCACCATGACCAAGAAAGGATACAAGGTTCTGCCCTGGTCAAAGGAAAGTGAACAGGCCTTCCGAGCTCTCAAGGCTCGTTTCACTACGGCCCCCATCCTAAGACACCCGGACCCCGAAAAGCAGTTCATCGTCGAGGTGGATGCCTCCAATACTGGCATTGGCGCTGTGCTGTCTCAACGACAGGGGGACTCGCCTAAGATGCACCCCTGCGCCTTTTACTCCCGCAAGCTTAACCCCGCTGAGCGCAACTACGATGTGGGTGACCGGTAGCTGCTCACCCTCAAGGCGGCTCTCGAAGAATGGCGTCACTGGCTGAAGGGGGCCAAGGAACCATTTCTAGCTCTCACCATCTACAAGGCGCCAAGAGGCTGAATGCTAGGCAGGCTAGGTGGTCGCTGTTCTTTACCAGTTTTGAGTTCCAGATCACCTACCGTTCCGGCACCAAGAACGCTAAGGCCGACGCTCTGTCCAGGCAGTTTGACTCAGCACCCAGCCAGCCCGAGAACATTCTGCCACCCTCTCTGATCCTGGCCCCCATCCAATGGGACATTATGCAGGAGATCGCCGAGGCCCAGGGCGCAGAGCCTACCCCCGTGGACTGCCCACCAGCCAGGACCTTCGTCCCCGAGCCACTACGCCAGCGAGTCTTGCACCTGGTCCACGACAACCCCAATGCGGGTCACCCAGGTATCATGGCCACCATTGAACTGCTTACCAACCGCATCTGGTGGCCAACCCTGACCTCGGACGCCACCAAATTTGTAAAAGCCTGTGCTGTCTTTCAGGTCTCCAAATCTTCGCGACAGCACCCTGCTGGGCTACTCTGTCCCCTGCCAGTCCCACAAAGACCCTGGTCTCACCTGGCGGTGGACTTTGTGACCGACCTGCCTCCCTCCAACCATTATACCACCGTGCTAACTGTAATCGACCTGTTTTCCAAGGCCTGCTAGCCTCATATTGCTCCCTAAGCTCCCCACCCCTGGGAAACCCCGTCGGCTCTCTTGGAGCACGTCTTCAGATACTATGGCCTGCCTGAAGGCAGAAAGGATGAATCAGGAGTTGATCAGGTTCCTGCGCTCCTACTGTAATTCGCACCAAGACGACTGGAGCCAGTATCTCATCTGGGCAGAGTACGCCCAAATCTCCCTGAGGAAGGCCGCCACTCAGATGACCCCTTTCAGTGCGTCCTGGGCTACCAACCACCCCTGTTCCCCTGGTCCGGCGAGCCCTCCTACCTCCCAGCAGTAGACCACTGGCTTCAGCGGAGTGAACAAACCTGGGACACTGCGCATGTTCATCTACAGATCGCCGTCCGCCGACTCACCCAGCACGCCAACTGTCTCTGCCGTCCCAGTCCACCCTACACACCCGGTCAGTGGGTCTGGCTATCCTCCCGGGATCTCCGCCTTCGGCTCCCCGAATTGGTTTTGATTATCGCCGCCTGCCCCGATCTTTTGCCTGGACTTTGACTCTGCTTTTGGATTACCCTTGTTGATTGTGTTTGCCTGTTATTTGACCTTTGCCTGTGTGACCACGAACAATAAAAGCCTGCTAATGGATCCCACCGACTCAAGCGATGCTTTACACCCAAAAATGTTCTAAGTCTTTAAGGGTTAAAAAATATATTTTTTTGGATTAAAATATATAGTGAAAATTATTATTACTATAAAATGAAATTGTGGCTACTTCCTGTCTGATGGTGGCAGTTTTGGAAATCTGTAAACGTAATGCATTACAGGGCAGAGAGATTTCCAATACAGCCCCGCTCCTCTGAAGGTCCCCTTCAGCCTGTAGCTCGCCACACGAGATCAAAGCAGCAAATCGATCCGCAAAACACAGGAATACCAGCAAGACGAATGGGCTTTGAATGGGGAAGTGAAGTGGGAAATGGATTTTTAAGTTGGCTTGGAAAGCATTTGCAAGTGGCATTTAAAACAGAGGGGGACTTTAAGGGAGAGGTCGCTCGGGCAGTAAAGAACCTCTTCACCAAAGTGCTGCATGTCCATTATGATCACATTCATTATACAAGCTTAAGCACCAACACATGCCCTGGCTTGTTGATTTCTAACTAAAGAGAGTAATTGTAGAACTGTGCTTAATGTCAAGTGTCAAGCTTTTATTGAAAGTAATAAATAAGCTTGATAATTGAACCTGCACTGATGGGTCTACAAGGTTGTAACTAAATCACAACGCCAATTGCCTTATAACAAATTAGCCTCAACCTTGAGAGGATTTAGTGTGAAAAATGGCTCCTAGAAACTTCCACAACAAACCTGAAAAAAACATATAAGCTAATGAGACAGATGACTTTACTCATAGTTTTGTTTTTAAAATGATAGAAGTGACCTGGAATCCAGCAGCATATAGATTTATTCTCTTCTCAGGGACATGCATTGGGTTTCATTAGAGCAGGATCCTTCACTTCAATACAGATTTGACTGATAAAAGTTGTATTGATGCTTTCCCTCCCTCATTAGCCCTCTGTTATAGAATGTTAATTGTGTGCTATCCTGTTTTCCACTTTAATATTGGTAAAGGAGAAAATTAGGATTCTAGCTGTCTTCAATATGAGCACTTTTGCTCATAATTGTTAACAATGATTTCTGATTTCCTGAGTTTTATCCAAAGAATGCTTTGAGGTGGATGTCAAATAAAAGTAAGCTTGATCAAATTTCTCACTAACACTCTACAAGTATGTGAAATGGCTTTAAGGGGTATTCATAGTTGATTTTACAATTATATTTCTCTGTAAAATGTGCTTGCTGACCGTTCCCATGTTCACAGATTTTCGTATGTTGGATATCTGTTGAAAGTTAAGGAGGAAGAGGAGGAAGGAGGAACTGACATGTGGCCAGGGATGGTGCCCCACACTTGGAATTTGTGCACTTTTCACACTTTTAACAGTTTATTTCAGCATTGTAGGCTATATACCAAGAATATATATATATATATATGTATATATATATATATATATATATATATATATACATATATTCTTTCTCTCTGAAAGTAATGAAAATTCCCACAGTGTCACGCTGAAGCTCATATGATGCACTGTTGGAGTGCTTTTAAAAAATAAAACAAATAAATTATAATAACTCTTTGAATCATTTAACATACTAAGGCTAATTAAATAAATAACTAGAATTGTATGTATTCTAAATACACATAAATATATATTTTTTCACTTTTTGCATACATAGTTTGAGCAAATCACATTTTGATGTATGAACCGATGAACAATAAATTATATTTACCTTGATTTTCATTCAACTTTGCTTCTCATTTTTCATCTCAAACCGCTATTCAGGAATTCTGCTAATGGTAAATAAAAACATTGACTTAAAAAAAAAAAGAAACTTTGAGGTTGTTGTGGAAATGACACCACAACTATGGGACAGCTTGAAAAATGTATATACTGTAAATCATTTACACACAATAAAAATGGAAAAAAACAAACAAACAAACAAAGTCATTCCAAAATTATGCAGACATGATAGTAGTTTTAAAGTTATTTTCACACACTAAAATCTTAAAAACAAAAACAACCCCTGCAACTCCAGCCTTTCAGTTTAGTTGTACAGTACATGCCAGATTGCATTGCATCTGTGTTTATTATTTTTTTATCTCCATATTTTAGCCAATCTTAAATGCTTTGCCAGGAGTGTGATGGATGTGTCACGTGCGATGTGTGAAACGTGAAGCGCCATAATGATAAGGTGTGAACACAAGAGAGACTGAAGATGGACAGCGGGATATCCATCACGTCCTTGTGGACCTCCGAGCATGCAGTCTATTATTTCAAACTTTAAATTCATCCAGAGGTAATTTAACTTTTCATTGTCGCTTTGAGTACTCACGCTGAGCGAGGACTGGATGTAGTTGATGCCGAAAAACTGAAAATTACAAACAGAGTGTGCGAGTGCCAATACCCAGCCGGCGTTCCCAATGAATAAAGTCTTTTGGATTACACCAAGCTCCTGCTGTTCACATTTGCAATTCCAACTCAAATCTGTCTCCACTTTCTCCATGCCCTTGTTTTGATATGAACGTGTTTGTAGCCAGAAGAGCGTGAGTGTATATGTGGAATGCAAAAATACAAGCTGGAGGCACTTAAGTGATATAAGCACCCCTAATTTTAAGACGCAACCGTGCAGGACTCAACACGAAAGTGCTCAAAGTGCTGACTCGAATGCAAATGTTGTAACAGTGTAAGTGGGAAAAGATGGCCTTCTTCGTAAAAAAGCTAAACAAAAACATTTTAGTAATGTGCTGAGCATCAAGTTTCGTCTGCATATCTACTGAAGAGGTTGGAGAAAATGTGCCCCGTAAGAGGATTTCTATGCATCTACGTCTTGGTGAGAAATGATAATGTGATGTGTGGCGTATGATTTTAGCAGTTTCAGTGCAGCATCAAAGGGAATAAAAGCTCAGGCAAAGCGTATCGCTCTTTTATTATTAGCGCTCTCAAAGAGCACGCTGGATTCATTAAGTTTTCATTTTCATTCACTTAACGGAAGTTGGAGACTAAGAACAATATTATTAAATCTTAACCATGACAAAGCCTGCCATTTAAAAGTGAAGTCAAATAGAAAAACAATCTGCGCACAACTCCTCCACCTCACACAGAGTCAGAATATATTTTACCGCCACCCCGAACTGCCTCGTGTCACCTCATTCATCTCTCCGCAAAATTCCCTCTTGGCCCTTCGCTGGACCTAATCCATTATCTTTCACCCACAGAAACAATATCCCAGACTGCCGAGCAGCAGACATGCTTCTCTCCCCAGGATGTGAGTGGAAGACGGGGACCTCTGCATTAACCTTTCAGCCGGCTCTTTACAGAAACGCTTAAGTCCACAATTCATGTAAATCACCATACCACTGTTGGCAGCTCACAGAATAGACCGGTGCCGATTCCATTTCAGTCCTTTTAATTAATGTCATCTAATTCCTTCCCCCACTACTTAATTGTGTCAGCATTCTTTGAAGGAAATCACAGTATGTAATAGCAGCCAGTGGGAGCGTCTGACCTGGCTGCTTATTGAAACTTTTAAACCTAGTGAGGAGACATTGTCCATAGGGTGCAGTTAAAATGAACGTTATGTGTCGCCAGAGGTGGTTTGATCATAAAAGCTGCTTTAAAACTCTCCTAACTATGTTTAAGATGTTATGCCACTGGAACAAAAGCTCCCCAAGTCTCACGGCTAAAACTCATTAAGATTAGTCTCTATCTTTGTTTTCATCTGTGCAGATGTTGCCTACAATGATTTCTGATTTCCTGAGTTTATCCAAAGGATGCTTTGAGGTGGATGTCAAATAAAAGTAAGCTTGATCAAATTTCTCACTAAAACTCTACAAGTAAGTGAAATGGCTTTAAGGGGTATTCATAGTTGATTTTACAATTATATTTCTCTGTTAAATGTGCTTGCTGACCGTTCCCATGTTCACAGATTTTCGTATGTTGGATATCTGTTCAAAGTTAAGGAGGAAGAGGAGGAAGGAGGAACTGACATGTGGCCAGAGATGGTGCCCCACACTTGGAATTTGTGCTCTGCATTTAAACCATTGATGTGCACACAAACAGCAGTAAGAAGTAAACAACCATGCACACACACAGTGAACACACACCTGGAGCAGTGCAAGGCAGTGGGGAGCAGTTGGGGGATCGTTGCCTTGCTCAAGGGTCCCACCTCAGTCATGGTGTTGAGGGTGGAAAGAGCACTGGACATACACTTCCCTACCTACAATCCTTGCCAGACCTGAGACCCACGATCTTCGGGTTACAGGTCTGACTTTCTATCTGTTAGGCCACAACTGTATATTCTCAGTTAAGTTTGCTGTTGGAATAACTGAAGCAGTGTTTAAAATTATGTGGCAAAATCCAGCATCATAAGAGCATATTCTCTGAGATATTGGCTTATTTCTAGGAGTGACTGTCAGGCACTTCTGAAAATTAATTTTGATCTTGAAGATCTGTGCTGAGTCGAGCTGAGTCTAGAACTGGGAAACTAGTTAATCCAATTCTTTAAAAAAAACAAAAAACTACTTATTTTGTGAACCTGATGTCGCTTAAATTTATTTGCGATGTATTTGCAGCTATTTTTGGACTCCATAAAGTGTTTTTTTTAATGTAACTATGTATGTGAATGACCTGTAAGGTCAGTTTTTACCCAGAAACACAATTTATGTTTTATGTAATGAATTAAAGGTTTTTGTTAACATAATATATGTGTAACAAGGTGTGTAGAGGCAGATGGATCCATTTGCAGGGCTTTTATTTGGAATGGTCGTACAGGCAGAGTTGGTAAAAGCAAACAGAGTATCAGAGGCAAACCAGAATGAGGCAGGCAGCAGAGCAATCAGAGAACAATAAACAAACTGAGGTCAGCAACAGGGTAAATAAACACAAACATCCAAAACGCTCAGACATGATGGCCTAGGCAAACCAAGACCTAGTGAGGAGTCCTTGTGGAATACTGCAATAAATACACAGATTAATGAGTATGTGGGTGTGGTTGATTGTGAGCAGGTGTGTGAGTGCAAATTTGACACAGGTGTAAGTGCGTAGTGCATGCTGGGGATTTGAGTCCATGAGAATGGTGGAGTGAAGGTGTGGTGGCTGATGGGTGATGTAGTCCAGATAACAGGTGATGGGGTGACAGCTCACAGACAAGATCATAACAATATACTGTGTATTTTTATAATGTGTATATATAAAAACTCACACATACAGTATATATTTTGAAAATATGTATATTTATATATTTATAGAATATACTTATATATTTATTTAAACACCAATATATAAACATAACATTACATATTTTTCTTAAATATTTACATGTATGCATTTGTATTCATATATAATAAATATACACAGTACACACACATATATTATGTAAACAAAAACTTTTTTTGGAAGCAATTAATTGTGATTTATTATTTAGTTTGCAATTAATTGTGATTAATAGCTTGACAACACTAGTTAATACATTTGCTATACATTTCCAATATAATTTGATTTATATAAAATGATTTAAATCATGGTTGTCATAAAAAATAGTCGCTTTTTAGCTTTGCTCATGTATACAGTATGGTGTAAGTTTCAACCTTCACTCATGAACCCATAATATCTAAGCCCAAAATGGATTGCATTATATTTTCTAACCTTGAATCTTTTTTTTCTGATTAAGGCTTAAGTGTGTATGTGTGGGTTCAATATGCATGACATTCTTCCAGACTTCTTGGCAGATTTACAGGTCCAAACCCATTGTCAGGGATGAGTTATAATCGGTTCTGGTTTGTTCCGCTCATTTTTCAGAGCAAACTATACATCATTACATTTCATTGCCTGCACTTTATTATACATTATTATCAGGGCCAGATAACTGTGCACCGGTAATAAAAATGAATCCAGCTGTACAACCCACTCACACCCTCCCCTCATACCTGAGAGACCACGTCTCTGTTATGAATTAAAACACAGTTTAGTGTGAGTTGGCTTGTCTGGGCTGGCAGAGAAACACACTGTTATGAAGGTGATTGAGGGTGAAAATTTGGCACTGTATTTGTGAAATGTGAAGTGTAATCTCAAAATTTTCTTAATGGCAGCTAGTGTCAAAGTCCATCAGCTTGTGAGACTAAAAGTATTAAATAGTGGTAAATATTAAATTAAGTGTGTTTACTGTATGTTCAGTAGATAAGGACCAACGGATGCTTTTTTTAAAACTCCACGTACATTGCATGAACATGCACGACACAAGTGGAAACACTTGTCGTAGGATTGGTTGAATTATACAGGATTTCCAAGAGTGCGTGTTGTGTTCTTTAATGTTCCATCTGGTAACAATGATGCCGTGACACAAAATGAAAGAAGAAGTCCATTGCATCTACATCTGTGGCTGTGAGCGCATAGGATCAACTTCAAAAGTATGTGAAATATTTAAAGTCGTTGGCATAGAATCTTCAAAGGGTTAATTAGTTCACTCCAAAAGCCTGAAGCCCGACAGACCCCGAGCCCTACTGGCTGTCAGGGTCGGACCCCGCTCGCCTCCCCCTGAGGAAGATGCGAAAGGCGGAGGGATGCAAAGCTAGATGAGGAAGGGAAGTGATCGTTTAAAACCCGTAAGATCTTTGTTCATTTTCAGAACACAAATTTTAGATTTTTTTTAATGAAATCAGAGAGCTATCTATGCATTGACAGCATCGCAGCTAAAATGTTTCCAGGTACAGAAACATAGTAAAACAACAGAGTTTCGGGAGGAGCGGTTGGCAAATTAATCACAGCTGCATTCCATCTCCTAATCATCTCCTCATCACGATCGTCCAATCACATTTCACTTTCCCACTATAAATAATCCAGCTTTTCTCACTGTATGCAACCCTCCCCTTCTCCTCAGTCAGCTCCTTCCTTATTCTCCAGGGACCATTGAGAGTTTGAGCCGGGCACCGAACCTTTGCCCTCGCTAGGGCTCAGGCCACTAGGGTTCGGAGCCTGCCGTTCTCCCCGCAGCTCGCCAAATTTGCTTTTAATTAACCAGCTAATATTTTCACTTCACTAATGAGAAAGCGGAAACCTGTGTAATCGGTATAATGGTTCATGTGACATCAGTGGCTCAACTTCAGTCAATGGTATGTAAATACTTTTTTTGTGCAAAGAAAACAAAAATAGCATAATTTACTCCATAATTTACCATTCTTCTCCTCTGAGTTATGTCTTCTGCCATTTTGAAGAGTACTTAAGAATGTATTTGACTTAAGCAGCATGGCTTCCTTTTAGAAGGGAAAGTGCACGCACGAACGTAATAAACGTTGTTTACTCCCAGTGGAAAGCTTGCATATGTGTTGTGATACTGGTGGAAAATGGTGGAAGATGTAACTCAGGAGAAGAATGGTTGGGTAAATTACATTGTTTTTGTTTTCTTTGCAAAAAAAAAAGTATGGTCTTGGCATCACAAAACAGATGTTGAGCTATGTATGTCACATGGACTAAGAAGATGGACTTGATCAGAAGATGATCAAATGTCTTACCGGTTTGGAATGACATGATAAGGTGAGTAATTAACGACAGAATTTTCAGTTTGGGATGAACTAACACTTTAAAATGCTTTCAGGAGTTTTACACGCTGTGCTGTTATTGCAGCAACATTTCTATGCCCTGAAACAAACTATGACTGGGTGGGTCTTGGGTATTGAAAGCTGCCATATATTCCATACCTTCAGCCATCAGTCTAAAGGTCTGACTATGTGAGACTAAGGTCTGTGTAACAAAATCAGGCCAATACATACTCAAAACTGGCCCAGTCATGGCCAGAATTAGATTAATTGCTTTACAAGGGAAATTGGCTATGAAAATCATTCCAAATTCAGCATACATAGCTCATACATACATAGCTCAACATTGTTTCTTTTCAAATGTGAAATACATAGTACATAGTGTGCTTATACAGTATGTACATACTATGCTGATGACGAAATCCGTAAACACAATGTATGCATAGTCTAGCATACAAGTAAATCCAAAACAAACTTTGAACTTAAGCAAAATGTTGTACTCCATAGCGGCCAGAAGATTTTGATTCCTGAAATGGGAACATTCTGTCTAACGTGTGATAATGGACCCTCCTTCTGCAAGGTAATGTTGGAGGGTTTTGCACCTACTTGTGAATAGCACACCAACATGTCCATACGAAAGTGCTAATTTTTACTTAAAAAAATGTTTTGCACAGTTCTCCATAGCCAGATTTGACTCAGAACTGGGGTTTGCAGGTTTGGCAAGGTGCTAAGGACTATACACAATGGTAAGAGAAAATTACTGGTAAAAGTAAATATCATTCACATGTTTGGTATTCACAAACACCCTAGTAGCAGAGTGGAAATTAAACCCTGCATGATAATGCTACTTTGCACTTTGCTGTGTGTCATAATGAAGTCTCCTCTATTACTGCCTTGTTAGTCTTTTGATTCCCAATGATTTTGGCCAAAGCACATTGACTCAGCACCATTTTAATCATTTTAGTTATGGACAGGACTGTGTGAGTTATTCATAAATGAATGGTCAAGCAGGAGTCCAAACCGCTATCGATCGTGGAAATTTAAATTATAGTTTAAGAGGAGTTTGCAAAGTGAGGGGCATATAAAATTCACCTGGGTTAAAAAAAAAACAGTCCTGGTCTTTAGATGCATATGCACAAGGTTTTTAGTAGCAGAGGCGTTTGACAAATGTTAACAAACACGCCTTGTGATATTAATGCACTAGTAAATTATGAAATTATCTTTAACTATGATTAATAAATAATGTAAGTATAAGTTCATGTTAACAACTGTTGTAAACTTATGAACCTTATACACACACAAACACACACACACACACACACACACACATATACACAGTATAATAGATTGTAAATACTGAGTGGAATGAAAAGCAGAATGCAGTGTACTTGATAAAATACACTATTCTCTTCAATTCAACATTTAGTTTCAAATGTGAACACCCTTTTACTGGAAATGTTTTGTTCTCTCAATTTTTATATCTAAGGAGTGGGATAACAAGATCCTAAAAAAATTTTATATTGCAGTTTAAATTGTAATCAATTTTGCATCATTTCGCACAGTCACTTTGACCCAGAAACACATTCTGTGTTTTATGTACTGAAGCAAAAAGAAAAGTTCCAGCCAACATCTAAATGATCCCGGCAACGGCTTGGAGTACAAATGCAATAATAATATAATTAGAAAGCTTTTTACCTTGAAGCAAAATGTGTTCCTCGGTCAAGATGACAAAATGATTAAGCAGGTATATGCATATAACTATATATATATATATATATATAAACTTTTCTGCATTTTTCCCCCCTCTCTCACATGAATGTTTCTTGGACAGAAATCTGTGAACAGTTGTTTACATTACATGTAAATATAATGACAACCAACTAAAATCTAAAAAAAAATATATTACTATCCCTCTCATTGTCACTGCTAAAAAAAGAAAACTCTCAGAGGGAGATCAGGTCAAGAGGTGATTCTCTTATTTGAGCAGGAGGTGAGAATGAATGGACCAGGATCTTTGAGCCCCCCAGAGTGGTGACACTGAGGAAGCCTGACAGACTGCTCCTCTGTCAGCAGATGGGCAGCATCTATAATTTAGTTTGGAGACTGTTGCATGCTGCTTCATTTCATGTCCAATCACCACAGCTCTCTCACAGTCAGTGTAAGGAAACACAAGGGCCACATCTATCTCTTTAACAGTGACCTCTGAATCTGTATCGCACATGCCCACATGCCACGCATAAAAACTACATGAGAAACAATAGAGAGGGTTATAGCAGTGGAATGTGGTGGGCTTCAGAAATAAGAAATAATTTTTTACAGTAAATTCATGTTTCATTCATTCATTCATTCTAATATATTGCCACTTTAAAGTTTTTGTAAAAACATTTTTAATACAAAATACAATATAAAAATAAAAATAATTAATAGTTAATATTATAATAAATAATATTATTTACATCATAAAGTCACGCTTTATGTCTTTGCTTTATGTATTATT
>JAUYWG010000051.1:16525793-16546713 GCA_034779775.1 Enteromius afrohamiltoni
AAACGAGACACAGCACATGGAGACACAATGAAAACAAAACACAACAAAGACACATGGAACGGCGGACGGCGTGACACTATCGTCAAGTTTTATTTAATTTTATTTAATGATATATATTTTATATATATATAAATATATATTTATATAAATATATATTTAGTAGTAAGTTAATATGCTAAATGGTGTCATTTCAATTTAAAATATTTTTCTGAAATGTTATAATATACCATGAAAATAAAGTAACATTTATTTATGTCTATTTCATTGTCTTTATTTCATTGTAGTTTCTTTGGGAGTCATGCTAATGTATACAGCTTTCTCAGTAATGCTTTAAAATGAAGTACTGCACATGTATAGTTTATTTATTATAGCTGATCTACAGCCACTTATAAGCATCAGCTTCTGTTTGTGGGTGATAATGTGTATAATTGGTCTTCATTAAGATCTACTTCCTTTCTATCTCTCTTCTGTGTTTGTTGTTGTTTCATTTAAGTAACTTAAATTGCTTGAGGCTGCATAAAAGATCACTTCAGAATAATGTGATGTTTGTTTTACTCACCTCTGTGCTTTTTTTTTTGTTTTTGCAGAGAGACATGCTGGACGTCAATCAGATTATGAAGGACTTGGCCAGCATGGTGCATGAACAAGGAGACACCATAGGTGAGATCTTATTTGTGTGTGTGTGTGTGTGTGTGTGTGTGTTCGTGGCTCTTTGTTTCTAGTTAAGAGTCTATTGACTCATCCTTGTTTGTCTGGTCTTTTATTGATAATCACTTCTCCCCCCATATCTATCCCATAATCCCCTGCTGTGCTGAGGTGAAGTTTCAGAGGAGAGAACATCACCTTCACCAGCTCAATACATGACAGCAAGGTCTCTACAGGTCTCTGGAGGAGACTAAGATCAGAGAAGATCCTCAAAGATTAAATTTATTGTTAACAGGCAGAGAAAGACAGACCGATATTAAACTGGAAGCATGATGTAGAAGCTGAGTTGCTGGTTATATGCAGAAATCAGGGTTAATAGTGTTTAGCAGGGACAATTGCTTACCTGCTTGGAGAATGTTTAGCCTAAACCTTTGACATTTTAACAGGTTTAAATAGGTTTTAATTTCAAGTCTTTCTGTATCGGCCAGAATATCAGTGAATCTTTATTGATAAATATTACTACACTAACTATTTATATGGCCCAGCCCACGTTAGATGATAGCTATGTTTTTACTAGTGTCGCTAAACGATTAATCACCATAAATCCCATCCAAAAAAAAAAACCCAAACTTTTCAGATTTTACATTTTTTGCACATTCATGCCATTCTTGTGCTCCATTTTGTATTTTTGAATACAGATTGCGCATTAGGATTTAATTTACTTCAGTTGATCAACAGCATTTATTTAAAAACTATAAATATAAAAGTTTTTATAGAGCTGAATATAGTTACGTAAGATCAGAGAACCTTAACCGTGGCCTCTCTGTTGGAAAATGCCCATTCCTGTTCTAATTGGTACCCATCCAACACAGTGTCCTTTTGTCCGGCTGTTTTAATTAATCCTGTGTGTACTGTACATTCAACAGGCCAGATGAGTAAAGATACTATTCCTTCAGGAGAGGTTAAGGATGTGCTTTGCAAATTCTTCATCCTAATTTAACACCCTCATGGTCACAATACAAGAGCAGTGGAAGGAGAGAACATGCAGGAGTAACACAATGAGGAAGGGGTTTACAACAGAAAAGGGAGATTGAAACTTTTCTTGTCTCCAACTTCCTTCCTCGCATGGACACTTAACATTTACACAGGGAAATGATGTCAGACAAGTTGAAGGTTATCACAACTTGTGTCTAGCAAAATAATCAGAATCTAGTGGGACACACAGTAAACCACCCAATAATGCTGTTTTGCCCTTTAGAAGGAAACTTGAGGATGTAGGTGGACTATATTTTGTTTTGTTTTCATCTTTTGGGTCTTCTCATTGTACTACATGATTATGATTTTCATATACTTTACTTATTTGATCGCCTTCTGATTCCTCTTGGCTTTGTTTAAAACATGATCCATTTGTCCAAACCCAAGCCTACTCAGTCTACTTTTTTAGGTTTTCCTGATACTTTTCCACAAAATTAAGTTAAGATACTAAATCTTGATCACTCAAAAAAACATCTTTGTTGAGAGGTCGATACGTTGTGTTTGAGGTCTGTTTATTTAAACATTCATAATTCTTCAATTAGCTACAGTATGACATAGCTAACAAAGGAAAGTAGTTTGTTTATTAGTGTTGTTTTATATTACTATTTCGTATTTTACATATTGAAAATAATAGACAGCTTACCTAATTAAAAAAACACTTTTCACCCAACTTTGCCATTGGAAATGCTATTTTTATATCAGAAACAATTGTGAAATTAGTAAAATGTACATTACACAATGAGTGATACTGGTATACATGAAGAGTGCTTAATTTCAGGCTGTTATGAGCAGGTGTAAGTCAAATTAAAACTATAAAAAATTAATCAAGAGGGTGGGGGACCTGCGGGCATTTTCGGTCGATGAATTGTGCCTTGAGTTTGTGCCAGCTGACTCCAGTGCAACACTGAGACCATGACCTAGCTATGTGCCCAAGGTTCCTACCACTCCCTTTAGGGATCAGGTGATGATCCTGCAAGTGGTGCCTTAGGAGGACCCAGCCCTAGCCTTGCTCTGTCCTGTATGTGCATTGTGACAATACATGGATAGAACTCAAAGATTCAGGACCTCAGAACAGCTCTTTGTCTGTTACGAAGAACAGCAGAAAGGCTGTCTCCAAGCAGAGGATGGCTCACTGGATATTGGATGCCATCACCGTGGCTTATAAAGCACAAGGTGTGCCCTGGCCACTCAGGTTACATGCTCACTCCACTAGAGGTGTTGCATCATCCTTGGCGCTGGCTTGTGGTGCCTCGCTAGCAGACATCTGTAGAGCTGTGTGCTGGGCAACTTCTAACATGTTTGCTAGGTTCTATAGCTTGTGTGTTGAACCAGTTTCCTCCTCAAATAGGTAGTGGCACAGAGAGGCCCGGTATAGAGTTGGCTTGTGGCATTCTTATGCCTTTTCTCCAGGAAGTTTCCTGGTCAGGCAAACCCTGTTGAGTCCTCCAGCACTACAGCAGGCCTTTAAGCTAATGAATTCTTGAAAGCTACTGTCAGTAGAGCCTATGAGCATATGATCAGTAGTGCTCGTATGAGTGACCCTGTTGGAATCCCATATGTGTATACAACGGTACACTTACTAGGGCCATGACTACATTCTGCCATCTCTAGAGGATGCAGCCTGTGCTCTCTCAGAACCTGATCCCAATTCGTTGGTCACTGGTGTGACTCGTAGTGACCAACTGAAAGGAACACTGAGCTGCTGGGCCTAGCTCGGCAACTTAACGAAAACATAAATGGTGCATTCACCAGCTGCTCACTTATACCTACACAATGATCAGTTGCAGCTGGATGCAATCAGTGCATGCAAATGCCCATTGGCTTGTTTTGTTACACTTAAAGTAGATTGGACTCTCTGGCCTGATCCCGATTCATCGGTCACCAACATGACGTCTCCATTCCCTCCTTCAGGGAATGAGGGTTACATACAGTGGGTACGGAAAGTTTTCAGACCCCCTTAAATTTTTCGCTTTTTGTTATATTGCAGCCATTTGCCAAAGTCATTAAGTTTTTTTTTTTTCCTTATTAATGTACACGTAGCACCCTAAGTATTCAGAACCTTACCTGTGACACTCATATATCTAACTCAGGTGCTGTCCATTTCTTCTGATCATCCTTGAGATGGTTCTACACTTTCATACAGCTCACAATGCATGTCAGAGTAAATGACACTCATGAGGTCAAAGGAACTGCCTGAAGAGCTCAGAGACAGAATTGTGGCAAGGCACAGATCTGGCCAAGGTTACAAAAACATCACCTGTCCAATGCAGTCCCAACAGTGAAGCATGGTGGTGGCAGCATCATTCTATGGGGGTATTGTTCAGCTGGTTGCAATTGAGGGAAAGATGAATGCGGCAAAGTACAGGAATATCCTGGACCAAAACCTTCTCCCGTGTGCTCACGACCTCAGACTGGTCTGAAGGTTTACCTTCCAACAACCTTTACTCCTCACTCACTCTAGCACTAGAGGTCATGGCCTTTAGCCTCCTTGGTAGAGTGTCCGCCTCCCATGCTGGAGACCTGGGTTTGAGATCTGCTCGGAACAAGGATGAGGTGTGGTGGAAGCGGATCCAGGGGGGTCACATAAGCACACAACTAAAGTGACTTCACAACAACTCCATGACTGTTCTTGAATGGCCTAGTCAGGGCCCTGACTTAAACCCAATCGAGCATGTCTGGGGACACCTAAAAATCTGCAAAAATGTCAAAAATTATGATTTTTCTGTCAATATGGGGTGCTGTGTGCACATTAATGAGGAAAGAAATACCTTAAATAATTTTAGCAAATGGCTGCAATCTAACAAAGACACTTTGGAAAATGAAAAATGTTGGGGGTCTGAATATTTCCTGTACCCACTGTATGTAACCAAACGTTTCCACTTTAGTTAATTGATCAAGTTCACATTAAGTTTTAAAAAAGACTATGTCAATCACCTACTGAAGGGTTTTTTATAGAAATATATGCATATGAAATTTATATATGCCTCTCACTTCTTAACTCTTTCTCTTTTTCAACACTGCACATGCAAGGTCTAAATGGGGGGATTTAGGACATGTATGCCCCTCTAACTGTCATATTTCATATCCCAAAGATTTTATTTTTCCCTTTAAAGCCACAGCGTAGGGATGAAATGAAAGCTACTATTCTTCACATTGTTGTGATATGTTTCTGGATATATGTCCTCCTGCAGAGTTCCTCTTTTAGACCATATTTTTGAAGTGTGTGAGACTGTGTACACCTGCATATGGACCTGTAAACATTTCGTAAATTGGAAAGCAATATTAGCATTAAGAAAACAGCATCCAGGTGTGATGTTTTCAGGAGGTCTTCCTCAGAACAGGCAGGTAAGTAACATGAATAAATTAAGTTTATTCATGTTACTTTAAATATATAAATTAGTTTAATTGTTGTCTCACACAGTCATTTGCATGTTTCTGTTACATTAGTCTTTCCTCAAGTGTGCTTTTTTTTGTGTGCCACAGCTGTCTTACACTGATGCCGTTCTGTTTATTTACTGCTTTAGCGATGCTTAAGGTTATCTGTGTACATAGTGTGTCTATTAATTCTGTAAAGAGGTGATGTGATTCTGTGACTATGAATGCTAAATTATGTTTCAAACTAATTGGGTGTTTGTTTTACGGCTCAGCTTTGTGCCTCCCTAATTGGTTGATTCTTTAATTATTTCCAGCCTAATGTTTCCAGGAGTATTCACTGTGCGCACGTGAGTCAGTAGTGACCAACTGAGTAGTCTCTAGATAAGAGCTTGTCAAGCCTGTTCATTTAGAGTCATTATAAAGTATGTCACTGTAATTCTTAAATGAACTGAGGATGATGGAAATTAAAAAGCAACAGTTTTATTGTGTTTACAGAGGCTGTTTGCCCATGTTTGGCAGCCGATAAGGTTATGTTACACAGAGCAGGACTCTGCATGTAAAAAGCTGAATTAAAAGAGGAACAAGAGCTGGTGTGATTCAGCTAGTTTAAAGCACAAACAGTACTGGCCTTTTTGGACCCCAGTGATACATACTTAATCTGCAGAAAACTGGTTGCTGTTATGCTAGATATGCTTAATTGTACATCTTTTATCAATTGTTTAAGACATTTTGTTTAGTTAGTGAATTAAAAATGAAACCAAAAAAAGTTGTGTTCCAAAAACTAGCTTACTTAGCAAAACCTGGTCAGCTAGGCAATGTTTTTGAGCTTTATCTTGAGGTTAAGAAACAATATAGATAACATATACTTTGTGGATAATAAGACAACCCCAGAACACACTGTGACAAGAAGGTTTTAGAAAGGTGTAGCCATTCTAAAGACTAAAAGCTGTGAAGTCTACTGAGTTGTAAACTACTTTTTATTTGGATGTGGAACATTTTAGTTCACCCCAAAATGAAAATGATTTTATTAATTACTCACCCTTGTGTCGTTTCAAACCCATAAGACCTTCATTCATGTTTGAAACACAAATTATGATATTTTCGATGAAATCGTGGAGCCATCTGACCCTCCATAGACAGCAACACAACTGAAATGATCCAGATCAAAAAATTTAGTAAATACAGTAAAACAGTCCATGTGACATCAGTGGCTCTGATATATGAGACATATGTCTTTGCTTAAAATCAGTTTGTAATATTATGTTTATTCTCTCAGAGTTGGATGGTTGTTGGTTGAGTGACCGTTTACAAAGTTGCTCTGAAAAGCATTTCAAAGCATTAGCCTATGAAGTTCCATTTCAGTTGGGATGTTGCTGTAGAATATAGCTGCTTTTGTAGACAGTAAACAGTGAGACGACTTTTGGAACAGCGTTGTTCAATAGCTTTGATAAAAATCCATTTAGAATGTATTTTTGACACATGTGACACTAATAAGAGGTTGGTTGCCCTGCAGGGTGTGTTTAGCAGACATGGCTGATAATTCATCAAGCACAGGGCCTTCTTTTCAGTTTCGCTATTGAAATATTGATTGATAAGTCACCGTATGATGTGTCATCTCCCTTCAGTGTTTCTAAATACACCATTTCTCATTTCCACCTAGATTCTCTGTGCCTATATTGGTAGTAGATGACAGGTCAGTAATCTCAGATAGAGATAGAAGAAATGTTCACACCGGGAGGGTTATATTGGTCACTGGAGTAGATACTGAGCGCTTCCTGAATATCATAAGGCCCACACACGCTTTCAGATATTGCTTTGTGTAAACTTTGATTTGTTTGTTGCCGCCTACATCATTCGAGATCATGTTCCTGCTATTTTTCACTTTTGTGGCTCAATAAATCTCATTGATTAGGCGCCTCATCCTTAGAACGGGTTTGTGATAACAATTACTAAATGGGAAAGTATGGGACAGAATCAGCGATTGGGTTGTTTTGACTTAGTGTTTGGATTACTGTCCAGAAGGTTGCCACTGTAAAAAAAATAAAATAAAAATACGGTAAAAAAAAATGGAAGCTGTGGTTGCTGGAATTCAACCATACAAATTATGATAACAGAATTTTTGGTTTTACAGGTGATGATTAGAAAGTCACATGATTGACCAAAGCTGATCACATGCAGCTTTTAAATATGAAAATATATAGAGTGTCACGAAGGAGGAGTCATGCGGATCCATTCCCAGCATTTTTTAGAAGAACACAGGCTGGACAAATAACAGGTAAACAGGTTCAACGGGGCCTTAAACAGAATCGAGTTCGGGGTCACAGGCAGGGTTCGGGGCAGGCAGCAAACATTTGGGAAACCAGATAAACAGTCCAAAGAGATAACGGGAAAACAAAACAAAGGGAAACCGCTCAGGAGAGACAGCCAAGGCAAGTCAAAACACTCATGCGGTGAGTGATAGTCTGAATGTGGCTTTTATAGTGTGTGAGGGATGAGTGTGTGGGTGTGGTGACGAGTTGTAGGTGTGTGATTAGTCCAGGTGTGTGTGATTAGTCTAGGAGTGAAGCATGATGGGAAATGGAGTCTGTGTGAGTAATCCTGTGTTGGCCAGAGTGTCCTCTGGCTGAGCTTGAGGGAACTCCAGCAGAATATCGTGAGATAGTGGGTGCTCAGTGTCATTCGCCCAAATCCTAAGAATCATCATGGTGAGACTCAAATATGCAGTGAACATTAATTTAACAATGTTACATGTAACATACAACTCTAATAAATATAACTGATAATTTTACAGAATGTACTATTACTACTAATTAAATATTTACCAGGTTTTTACCATAGCATCATTTTTTTTAACCCATCTGCTGGGTCAAAATAACCCAATTGTTGATTTTGTCCATATCTAACCCAGCATTATTTTAGTGTATGATGGGGTACAGCTCCCACAGGTTTAATTATACCAGAGAGCAATTAAGCTCCACCCAGCTCATTTAAAAAGAAACATGGGGTTGAGATGAATCCAAGTCAGGAAGGTAGGATGAAATATTACAAGCATTGATAGCATGTTGGAGCTCTTGTTAATCCTTTAAAAGCCAATCTAGAAAATAGAAAAATACACTTTCCCACACAGGTTGCCCCTTTCTTTCCATGCAAACCTTTCCACATCTCACAGCGACATTGGACCAGCATCAAATCAAATCAGAGAAAGATAAACAAAACCTCATTAGTTCCTCCAGCTAGGCGGAGGTGAGGTCTACAGTGTTCCCCTCAGCTGAGCCTGCCCTGCTTTAACCCCGCTGTAACTCTCCTGCTTCTGCTTTCGTTCTGCTCTCCTGTGTGGTGAACCGCACATTTGTTTTTAATTGGGAAGGGAATTGACTTTGCATTTGAATCAATGCTCTCACTTGCTAGTATAAGTACATGTGCATTGGAACAAGACAACTCATTTGGATTATTCAAAGTTAATAATTGGCTGACTTTCCTGCGAATTAAGTAAGCAAGGACATAACCGAGTCTTTGTGTGTTTCTAGCTGATTATCATATAGTATGTGTGTTTCTAAGCACAATTCTCTGTGGAAAATGTCATTTTGTGTTGAATTGAAATGAGTAGAATATTAGCTAATCTTCTTTTGGTTCAGTTGTTTACGCTTTTATACAAGATATTTTCGAATACACAAATGGTCATAATAAAACCACTAAAATATATTTAAATACTTTTTTTCTTTTGATAAAAAATATTTTACAGACCAATAATGCAGTAAATGCTTCACAAAATAATGTAGAATTGAGTCTTAATTCATCTGGCACAAGTACATCCTGCTATAAAAGGCTAATTAATGAAAAGCATATTATTACAATTGACCTATAAATTATTTAGTAAAAAATAATTTCGTAGATTTTTTCCCCCCACATTTTTATTTATTAAAACTAACATAATATGACCTTGTTTTTCCCCCCCTTTTCTTTTACTTTGAACAACCATGGAGCTATACTTCACATATCTTCTGGGGTTTCTTCTTCTTCTTAGCAAATAAAGACTGTGCGCGCATTTTATATTTTTATATTAATCTAATAATATTTTATCATTTTACTTTGATTTATTTTATTTATTATTTTGCCCTTAACAGTCCCTAATAGCTATGAATTATGTTGTTGCATGTTATTGCTACAGAAAAAAAATGCATAGGTTTGGAACAAAATGAGGGTGAGTAAATAATAACAGAAATTTCATTTTTGGATGAACTCTTTCCTTCAACATGGTCTTTTGTGATGATTGTGTGTAGGGAACCACAAAATGCATTGCAGCTTCAAATTTTTGCAGCATCAACATTGGGCATGTTGCTCTCTAATCTTTTTCTCCCTGGGAAAAGGGAACATGAATGAGTGAGTGGGTATGTTTATAAGGGTTCTCTGGTACACTGTGTGCTTGGACAATATTTTTTCATTTTTCATGTGTTTTCAATGTGTATGAATGAGTCATATTATCTCATGAAGTTTAAGGTTTCACTTACATGGACTTAAAATCATATTACAAAATGTCTGACAGAACATCCTGAACACAATATAACATTTTGTACATCATAACAACAACAGCTTGTTCTCTCTCTTCACAGACAGCATTGAAGACTACATTCAGACCACGTCATCACACGTGGAATCAGCCAATCAGGAGCTTGCAAAAGCCAGTCATTATCAGGTATGTTATTGACTTCATGGAAAGCTATTGCTTTGATAGCAGCATTAAGGTACACAACAGCAGTTTGGTATGTAAAAAGAGTCTCTCTGTAACAGTCTATGAACACAATTATTGTTGCAGGTTTGTTTATTAGTTTCAGTTGACATCACACAGTGAGATTTTCAACATGCTGTCATTCATTAGCTGCTCACTTCAGTAATCACCCTTCACCAATTACCTGACGGGTGGACCATAAACCCATTTGAAAAAGAAAATTTGTCATTGATTGTTCCCAAGCTCTGTTTGTGTATTAAGAATTGTGTAGAAACAAAATGGCAGTGTTACACCTTTTAGTCTAATGCCATGCATGTCAAAATTGACACGGTTAGCTGACTATTTTTTAATTCAAAATGACTTTCATTCTAAATATTTCTGTCAAGACAACCATTGGAGAGTTTGGCATGGTAATATAGATGGCAATGTGTTTGGTGATACTGCTTGTGACATCATCTCTGTGTATAACTTGACCCTGTAGCAGATCTAGACAGGTGGAGCTGGGGAAGGTAGAGGATTTCTGAAACACGCTGCATCATGCTATAGCAAGCACTAGCCATGTTGAGTGTGAAAGCTCATCATCAGCTGCATCATATGAATGATGATGTGATTATATAAGATTGGGTCAGTCAGCTTGCTCCATAAAGTGTCATAACAGATCTTTATCTCAAACTTATGTTTTTGGCATCACAAGTGCCAAACTCATCTTTAACAGTTTGCATGATATCATCTGGATGATAAATTTGTTATTACAGTAAATGTGCAGTAATACAACCATTCTATTTTTCTTTCTGAATTAAAAGTATCCTTGTAGTTTCATAACATTAGGGTTGTACTACTGATCTCACATGGACTATTTTAATGATGTCCTCTACCTTTCTGGGCCTTTAACGTGTTAGTTGCATTGCTGTCTATGCATCATATCAAAATTAACATAATATTTTACCACAATTCCTGTCTTATTAGAGCAGTTGGTGTTTAGATGTGGCCTTTTATATAGTTCCTCTCTGGGATTAACAATTCTACACCATTTACCGATTCCTATCCATCTGAGTTTGTGTGTGGCAAAACAAATGAATGTCCCAAACGGGTGCTTTAGCATTCCTCTCTTGGCCGTAGTTTTCTCGCCTCTTCCTTCCGCCACTTACGAGAACGCAAGGGAGTAAATGAGTGAGTAGCAACAGCTTTTGGATTAATTGTCATTTCATTATCTCAAGGAGAGCTCAGCCGTGACCAAACTCACGCAGAGCAATTTAGCACTTCGCCAGTCCCACTGCCGCCCACCCTGAGGGGAGGAGGGAAGCGCCTGGCTTAGGGCGCTACCCCGTTTCCTTTCGAACATCTCCCATAAACCCACACTGTTGAACATTACACACACAAGTCAATTAAAAATAGCAAGTCATTTTCTTTTCATGGACCAAAATGTCAGTAAACCGAACGCAGGAAATAAATTGAATCTATAATCCATCAAGCCAAAAGCAGTTCCTCTCCACCCATGGAGGGTCTGTAAGTGACAAGAATGATGTTGTATCAGCCCCATCAGAGTTCAACGGAGCACGATGGAACATGATTGTTCATTACCATGCTGCCGCTCTAAACTCTAAACTCAAATGAACAGACACTGAAGAGAGTTCACACCATAATACACAGACTCCAGACTTCATTTACCATTACTCATTTTCTCAGTCTCTTCATTACAAGCCCATTTTGATGTGAGTAAGTGCTTTATTGGGCACTCTTAACTATGTGAATCTTAGTTAAGTTCACTGAGTTCAGTTCTAAAGACAGTGTTCAGTCTTTTAAAGTTACTATGTCCCTTTTCCTGTGATTAGAAATAGTGCGTTCATAAATTTATTTGCTGACGTTAATTTAATATTTTCTTTGTGTGCCTCTGAGTAACACGTAGCAGTGGTGTTTCGTTCCTGGATCAATCTTTTGTCCTTGTTGTACAAACCATTTGAACAAAAGGTTCAATGACACAAATACAGTTGATTGTTCTGTTACTGAATGAATGAGCAAATTTAAATTACTTCAAATGAATCAATGACTGATTGATTCATAACGGCATGTAGTCACATAAAGGATACATTAATAAAAATTTATAGTTACAAGTTTGATTACTTAATTTTAAAATACAATACATTTATTCTTAAGATGCAGTGATTTAGAACTGTAGTATTGTAAAACATTATTAGCATTTAAAATAACAATTTTATATTTTTAATATGTTCAAAAACATAAGTTACTTCTGCAGTAGCAAAGCTAAATTCAAAGTAGCCATTATTCCAGTCTTTAGTATTGCCTGATCCTTCAGAAATAATATTAATAATAAAAAATTTTTTATTTTTTGTATTATTATAAATTATAGTTTTTAACTGCTTCTTAATTTTTTTTTTATACCATGATACATGTTTTTTGTTCTAGATTATTTGATTAATTTGACATATTTGAAAGTCTTTAGTCACGCTATGATTTAGCTTGATTCTATTAATTAAAATAAAGGTTCTGTGTATGTTGAAGTGCAAGAAAACATATTATAAATATCATGCTTTTAAGAATAGACTGGGCTTCACTGCAAAGAAAGAAAGAAAGAAACTCCTAGACCATAATACAGGCAAACATATGTGTATTAGAGAGAGCATAGTAATCTAGTAAAAACCAATAGCATAAACACTGTTGAACAGCAAATGTATTTTTTCACAGATTATTGCTTACACATTGCCCATATCTGGTGTGTGGAATATCTTTGTGTGAGTGTGTGTGTGTGTGTGTGGGGGCTGTGTTAGGCTGTATTTATGTCAGTTGGATGATCTCGTGGCCTGTAGAGTGTGACAGTGAGCGGGGTGTTGGATTATTATTTGCTATCTGCTTCTACATAAGCTGCATGCTGTCCCAATTGCACTGAATCCATGCAGACCAGACGGCTTATTTGTGTGCCCAGAGCAGATTCACTGCTTCAACGTACCCTCCATAACCCTCCCACACACACACACAAATATAAGAGAGCCAAAGTGTGATCTAAGGGGGCCAAAAAATAATAATAATAATTTTATTAGTATCAGTAGTACTTAGGGTTGGAGACTTGATGATACCTCAAATCATGCAGTTTATTGAAGAGAGTTACTGCTGTTACTTTTCTGAGTGCTTAGACATTTGATTTTTACAAAAAATGTCATTGACTTATAGTGAAGGAAGAGTCTGAGTCATATTTGGAGACCTGTTTACCCTATAATGGCTTGGCAACAACCAAGATCCCTACATAGGTATTTTTCTACAACTCAACTGATTTTTACATGTCTTACTGCACTTTTCGCTGCAGTTTTAAAGCGAAATGTCCACGAGTGGCGCTAAACAACGGGTTCAATACATGAACCCCGGCATGTGTTTATTAAATTGAAATACGTATGTATTGTTGTGTTTTTATTACACTGCTTCAGGTACATATTGCGACAGTTCAGAATTTAAATGTCCATGGACTGTCACTAAAAGTTAATGCCCTGTCGTGTTGGAAACATGCCCTACAAATCCAACCCTAAACCTTTAGATGAATGAAAAATGAAAAATGGATATAAAAACCCATTTGTTGATGCAACCGTGACAATTCAACTTGCTTTTACACAGATTTACACTGCTTTGTCAAACCAAAGCTACACAGGATTTGAACCGAAGCTCCTCGCCTCTCAAGTACATCTCTGTGCTCCGTGAGCTACCGAAAAACTTACCGTCTATTAAAAAACCATAGCTATGAAGCTGGACATGTGTGATGCTAATGTTCAAAAGCATCAGTTTTCAAATCTACCAGCATGTTAATATTGTTTTGAAGTCATAACATGATATTCTTCAATTAATTGTGCGAAAATGACACTTTTGTGTGATAAGGAATAAAAGGTTTCAGAGTTTTACTGCCTCTAGTGTTTGGTCCTTTTGAAAACTGCAGTGATATGTACTTGTTGGTACATATTTCATACCTGACTAAAAGTGCGTTTATGTCATGAGACCAGGTATTTTTTTAAGTGCAAACATGCAGCTTTTTTGGATTATTGTAATGTTTTTATCAGCTCTTTGGACTCGGCACCCATTTATTGCAGAGGATCCACTTGTGATGTAATGCTAAATCAATTTCAACGAGGAAGCAAACTCATCTACAGTACTTCTTCAATGGCTTGAGTAAACTGTCAGCAAATATTTGGTTGAACTATTCCTTTATAAACTACTTGGAACGCTCTAAAAAAACAATGCCCTGATAACATTTTTTAATGATGAAGTATCACTCGTATTTTCTCCAGAATTGATTTAGTGGCGCAGTTTCTACTGTCTTGTTGTTTAAAATTGATGCAAGAATAAAAAAAGCCCTGTTCTGTAGTTTACTAATTTTTTCCAAGTGTAATTCTCAAGCTCATGATGAAAGTTTGTCAGGTTTGTTTAATGAATGCAGAAAGCAGCTGATCAGTGCTGTGTCATGCTGTGATCAGGCACAGCAATGCAAATCAATCATGCAGTGTAATTTAGGTAATGGTGATGAATGGAATTTAGCTGGTGGTGATGACTGCCACATAGGCCTGTCTGTAATATTGGAGCTGAAGTGGAATGAATATGTATGTGAATGAGGGGATGTTGTGGAGAGTTTAGCACAGGAGCATTATTCTCCCTGAGTTGGAATGTGGCAACTGGCCAACTTGCCAAAGTCACTGCTGCTTATGTACAGTACACTGTTACAGTGATTTAATCATATAGATACTGTAGTACTTTTAAGGATGTTAACTGATACTGATAGCTGATAAATATTATGTAATATAAAATATATTACATGAATGTGACGGCAGACTCTCTCTGTCTGGTATCCACTGACAATAATATGATATAATATAAAATAATGTATTTTAGTATGAATGTATTATAACATAATATGACAAATTTAATTATATTTATTATTATGATGAATTATTCTATGTAATATTAACCAGTACTGATAGCCGTTAGTTGTAAAATAATTAGTGCTGTAAAAAACGATTAAATAACGACATAAATAAACAGTATGTATTACATAAACAAATGTATTGTTTACATAATATATGCGTGTGTACTGTTTATTTTTACGTATATATTAAATACACACTCATAAGTGTATATATTTTGAAAATATTTGCATGTACTCACATGTGTATATTTAGATCTATATGATTTATATTAAATACAAATAAAACCTATTTTTAAATATATACATGCGTGTGTGTGTGTGATATACACAGTGCACACACATATACTATGTAAAAAAAATCATTTCTATAAAATAAAGCATTAAATATAATATAAAAACTTTTCTTTCTTTTTTTTTTCATTTTCATTCTTTAGATTAATTATTCCTTTAAATAATTAGGGTTAAATTAATGTTGACTTTAAAGTTTAAAGTTTTGTACTTACTGATCTCTTCAGTATAATGATTCTTAATGACTTATTAATGAAAGTTCATACAAAGTGCTGCCTTTTTAAAATGATCAACAACAAACTTTTCATTAACTGTCCCTGAACAATTATTCTAAAGCAGTTGCTGCAATCTCTGCTTTGCAAAATTCAAACATTTGTCAGTCTCGATACATAATTTGCTCATCCTCTCAGATTTATATAGGGTGGCAGGATCAAGGTGCAACTTTAAAACCTTTCTCGTTCATCTGTATAACGCTTTCTTCAACAGAGCTTTCACACACTTGTGTACATCAGCCTGAGGCGGAGAACGACTCGTGTTTGCCAAAGGGTAAACTACAAAGTGGGGACCTTAAGTTCCTGTTTATTTGCTGTGTCTTTTAAACATCATAATCAGGAAGACTTGGATTCTGAATTTTTTTATGTAAATTGCATGTAAGCCGATTACAAACCAGGCAGTGGCCGCGCAAACATTATTTATTTTATGGACCTTGAATTTTCTGAGCAGATGAGATAAAGGCAGAATAATATTATGTGGGTAATCATCATGCTGCGTTATTATGACATTATAAAGACGTTTCTCATGTCACACCAGGTAAATTACCCTCTCCCTCTCTTTCTCTCTCTTAAAACCAATGTCCTTCTGTTTCTCATGAAAATTTGATATCCACCTATGCGACTGTGAAATTTCTGTTACAGGGGTTAATTTAGTTGAGTTTCTGGTGCAGAGGTTAGCTGATATGTTTCACCCTTCTTCATGGCTAGAAATGTATTTGTGGTCATATGACAAGGTTGTCCAGCAGAAATAGTATGCTGTATATGCCCCAATATAATAGTCTATTACAAGTGGACAAATGTAGAGTTTTCCATATGTTAATCAAATGTGGAATCATAATCCAAATTCAGGAAAAAAGAAGAATAAATTTCCTTCTCCCACTAGGTAACTTGAATAGAAAAGTATATGTATTTTCTAATGTAGCTCAATCGTACAATTTTGTACAATATGCAATGAGGAGGTTAGGTACCTTTATTTTGAGTTTTCCTTTCTTAAAACTATGCTGAAGAGAAAAGTATCATCATCAAAAATTATATCAGCACAACTGCTTTAAAGATTGATAATAATAAGAAATGTGCACTAAATCAGCATTATATAATGTATTTCTGAAAGATCGTGTGAAACTGAAGACTGGAGTAATTATGTTGAGAGTATTCAGATTGAAATAATAAAGTTATTATTTGATAGTATCTCACAATATTACTATTTTAATGCGTTTTGTGAGCCTAAGCTTGAGACTCTTAAAAAAAAAAAAAAAATACAAATAAAAGTGACCAACCCCCAAGGCAGTTTATGTGTATATAATAAAATATTATATAACATGGTGAAACTTGCATTTCTCTACAATTCAAATCAATGTCAAAAACTTTAAGAACTAAATCAAAGCTTCTAATAAAATTATCAGCGCATATTCATGCAGTACTTTAATCATTTATAGGACTACCCCAAAACTTTCTTCAATATCAAGGTGCTTTAGTTTTAGTGTTTCCACAGCAGCTCTACTAAATTGGGTACATGGAGAGAGAGAAAATTAATTTCCCTTTTCTCTGTGCTCGCCGGCACTTCACTCCATCAGCTTTCTTTTTATCCTTAAGTCATTTTCCCTTTCTCTTTCTCACTCTGTGAACGTCTGCACTCTCCATCTCCACCTCGCTTCCCCACCGCAGCATCAGGAAAAAATTCAAGCTCCGAAATGGAGCAACAGTTGTATTGTCACCTAAAGCTTTTTTTTGTTCCCTTTTTACCTGATTTATTTTCCTGCTTTCTCTGAATGACAGAGCAGGCCCGGGATAACACAGAGTGAAAATCAGCGCCGAGAGACTGTATGCTGAGTGATAGAGCAAACTGAGGGAGAGAGAGAAAGTTTATAAGGCGCGGTTTTGGAGAAATGTAAGAAAGAAGCGAGGGAATCTGTGGTGACCAGCTGCAAGAGAGGAGATAGCAGAGAGAGGCTTTTAATTCCCAATCCCTACAGAGCCTTTGAAAATTACCAATCTTCTTATCACAGACGCAGGGCTGCTTATGCAAATTGTTGTGGAGTGGAACGTTTAAACGGAAAATTACTCGACAGCAGTTTTTTTTTTTTTTTTTTGCCTCCTTCTCTCTCTCCCTCCCCACACATGCACACTTCCACATATAAAGCCTGTTTCCAGTCTCAGATAAGAAGATGAATTGCTCTTCGCGCTTTGAAGCACGTCAGGATTTAAAGACTCCAGCCTAGCTGTGGTCTACGACTGCTGCTCTTTCTGGCTTTGTGAGAAAAAAAAACGATGGTCAGGGAGGAAGGGCATTTCAAAACAACGTAGAATCTATGCTTCCAAATGTAGGAGCTGCCCACCGAGTCGCAAAAATTTATATTGAAACGCACTCAGCAAGCAAATTCCATTCACTGTTGTTTATTATTCCCACACTTGTTGGTTATGTTGCTTTTAAACAGGATCTTAATTTCTCAACGCAACAAAGCAAAAGATCCGCAGGGGGGTTTTGGTCTTAGACGTTGAAAGTCCAAATGACACTTTCGGCAGTTTTCCAAAATTCTTTTGAAAACAGAGCAGGGCTTCCTCCCACCGCGGAACCTTATCAGAGACGAAGAGCGTCAGAGAGCCAGATGGGTTTTGTGGACGTCGTTCAGCCAGAATTCGAGCACACCAGAGAATGCGGCTCTCTCATGCTTGGCCAACAGTTCTTGACTCTAGGCCACAATTCAATTCTGTCTTTGAGAAATAATTTTCAAAGCATGTATTGAGGAGAGAGCGTATAGAGGTCAATTGATGGCATCACCTTCATTTCGCATTGTGATATTCGTATTGCGTCGGTGGCGGGAACCTGTTTGGAAAATTATGGTGTAATTTTGTTCTTTTATTTCATGCAGGTCCTTTTGTACCTAAAAGGGCCATTTGTGCTGGATAATGACTGTTGATTTATTGATTTTAACAGTGGTGGGCAACCGAGAAAGAATTTATTTTATAGATTTTTTTGGGTGTACAATTCTGTTTGACTTACGAATCTCGCTTTTGTTATTAGTCTATTAAGAGTATGCTGCTGGATGCTGTCTGAATGTATTTTCAGTTACTATCACCCCCTACTCACCAGATACTACTAGCCTAACTTAGTATTTTCGGTATCTTGATAGTAGCTTATTATTTTTGTTTTACGTTTTTGCATAAATCGCTCACCCACATGTTGTTTCTTTCTTCAGTGATAGATTATGATAATTTTCTCAACAGTTGTGCCAAATTTCAATTTATGCATATCTGCTTCAGTGAAAAGGAAGATTTTCAGGCAATCTATGCATGACTTCTAGGATCTAGGATGTTGCTGTATGGAATACTTTTATAGATTATTTATTTGAGTATAAAAGCCTCTGGTCATTATTTACATTGGAAATGTGCAGCATGAACATTCTGCCAAACATCTCTTTATTTGTGCTCAACAGTGGGGAAATTATCCCTAATCATATAGTAATATCTCAGTCTTTTTCTTCTTTATTCTGTTTTCCAGAGGCAGCTGAGGAGGAGGAAGTGTTATCTGCTAATCGCTGGAGTGCTGCTTCTTACTTTGCTTATCATCATTATTGCAGTCTCAGCCAGAAAATGAGAGCAAGACCACAGGTGAGCTACGTCTGGTGGCCCTGGCTTTAATAAAAATAACAACATAAAAAAAAGTGAGAAAAAATACTGCAGGGACAACACAAAGCAACAGAAAAAAAATTAACAAATGTTATACAATTTTCAGAATAATTGTAATTATTAAAATTGTTATTAATAAACATTTTCGAATATAATTTTTTTTTTTATGTTAAACATAAATATTTAGTAATGTAATATGTTTTTTCACTTTTGTCCAAATTAATGTGTCATTTTATACTTGTTAAATGTTTGGAAACATTATGATTTTTTTAAATGTTTTAATAAAGTCTCTAATTCTCTACATTTACTTTTACATTTTACTTTACATTTACCATTTATTCTGAAGGATCATGTGAGACTGAGCTATGGATAACAGGAATATATTACATTTAAACAATGCAATTACATTTAAAAATATATTACAGTAGACAATAGTTATTTTAAATGTATTTATTTAAAGTCATTTTAAAAATAAGTACATTTACAAATACTAGAACTGTAATGTCAGCCTTGCTGAGCACAAGTGACTTATTTCAAAAACCCAACAAAACAACTTTAATTATTACAAATTACGTTTGACCAGTAATGCAGATATATATAAAACATTTTCATATATAATCAAATATTTAAATTAAAAAATAATACGACACAGATTTTTTTTTAAATAACTTTTGCGTCTCTTAATTTGATTGATTGATTGATTGATTGATTGCTTACAAAACATTAAATTGACCTAAAACTGACCTCCGAATTTTGGCTCCCTCATTTAGGGTGCAACCTTAAGGTACTAATAACTAATAATCATGTGCATTTATCGCCAAAATGCAGTGCAGAAAAATGAATTTTGACTAAAGCAGGCTGCCAGCTTTTTTTTTTTTTTTTACTTTCAGACAAACTCATCAGAGAAAAAAAAAGGTGTCAAAACAATCTTGCTTAACTAATTGGTTCTTGACATTTGTGTAACCCGAACCAGCATATCAGGATGCTATTTTTCACCACGAAACGCCAATGCAGTGAAAGCTCCTCAGACTAATATTTCACCCATGGGCAGCCTCTCTGAGGGGAGTGGGATTTTATCAGTTAGATGGATTACCTCCTCATTCATCTCTGAAAGGCCAACTGACAATTACACTCTTCTGTTATTCATTTATCCTCACAATCTACTTTTATTCGTTCATTGACTCATTCATTAGTTCATTGGTTTTTCTCGTTCATCTATCTGTGAAGAGGAAGAGTGTTGGAAGCTGGGTGAGGACTGACTCCATTTCCATGAGATGTTTATCTATGTGTTCGATCTTTCACGGCCTCCCTCGGGGAGACGAGGCTGAGTGACAGCCTGGACTCCCTCTCATATCGATCCGTACCCTCTCCGCTCTCCCGCTTTTCCTCTGGCAACACGCACAAACCTCCTTTTAAGCGGCGTGTGTGAAACTGAAAGCAGATAGCATCTTTAATTAAGTAGCTCTTAACTCGCATTTGTGAAATAGAGTGAAACGGGGAGCATAAGTTGTTTGAACTTTGGTGCTAAGATCTCATCTTTTACCAAGCGCTTGAGCAAATAAGAACAGTTGAGAGATTTTGTCACTAAAAAAATTACTCAAACACGCTCTGCCAAAAGCACTGTTCACAAATGGAGAACTCTTAAGTACTAATTGATGTAGAGGTTTCAATATTCTGTAACTTCTGTTTTGACCTACAACTATCTCCTTTATGATGTTTTTATGTCTTTTCTAAATTAAATGCTAGATTTTTACTTAATTTCAGAAGAAAGTGTAATGGATGGGTTTCTGTGCTGAAGGTGCAGACATATACATGGTTGCTTTGATGTTCTGAGTGGTTGCTAGGTGATTGTTCTCATTTCTGCATAACTTGGGTCCCTTTTTTATAAGGATAGTTCACTTATAGGTTATGCTGTTCCATATAGGCCTTTCATACATTTGTTATTTTAGATTTTAGTATCAATGAGATACTTTAAAAGTTGGAAAAAATAAAATAAATATATATATATATATATATATATATATATTTTTTTTT
>JAUYWG010000051.1:16555953-16568178 GCA_034779775.1 Enteromius afrohamiltoni
ACATCTATAATTTAAATATATATATAGATATATATATATATATATATATATATATTACCTAAAACATTATAAATCTCTTTACTATCACTTTTAATTAACTTATTGTCTCTGTGCTGAATAAAAGCAAATATTAAGCATTACAATTATTTTAATGGTTTATTTAATTATTGACTTTGAACATTATTTTTTCTAATAACTCAACGTCCAAGAGTCAATTATTCCTTACATATATCTCCACCTTGCAATTATTAAGGTTCTGTCTGCATTCTGAGCAGTTTTGAGATATCGAGCTTCCAAGTAATCTAAATGGTTCCATAATGAACCTTTAACATCTCAAGAACCTTTCTGTTTTACATATTTGCTTTATTTTTAAGAGTGTAAAGCACGTTTTGCTTTCTAAAAAAAGACCTAATGTAAATAAGTCACAGAATAAGAATATGTGAATAACTCCATGTCAGATGGAACCTTAAAATACCAAGGCAACAATATTACAATTTCCGCAAAATATTAAGCAGAAAAATCTGTATTCAGCATATTAATAACTAGAATAATGTCTGCTAAAATTCAGCTTTATATATATATATATATAAAATGATATATATTTAAAAAGGAAACTTTTTCTTTTCAATTCCAAAGAATTTCATACCATATTATCTTTTTGACAGAAAATAATCAAAACAACAACAAAAAAAAAAAATAGAATTAGAATTAGCATTTTGTTTTCTAAATCTAAATTGACAGTGTTTTGCTTGACACATCTAGAACAACTAACATGACTCATTCCCTGTGTGTGCTTTTAGGAATGGTGGTGGTGGGGGGAAATCCTTTTGAACAGGGCAAGTGGGCAGATTGACAGGAAGATGTTCGAATGGCTCTTAGATAGCTTGTCTATTCACTGTTGGAGGTGTAAAAGCTTATGCACTTAGTGAGTAGACTCCATTCTGGTGTGTCCAAAAATGTTTTTTACTCTGTGTGCGGGCAGCTGGACTAGAATGTGAAGTTTCAAACAGCTCTCTGCCTTCAACTCATACACTCGCACCGAGTCTGTGGAGGTGCGGAGGTACCATTTAATTCCCTCTCTGACAATCAATACTTTGGCTGTGAAGAGTGCTTGGCTTTGATTGATATGAGCTATCGAGAAAAGGCATCTGAATGTGGACTGGAAATGGGGCGAGACGGATGCTTTTGGAGTGCAGGGGTCCATCTGTCCACATTGATTTGCCCAGAGTACCGTCTAACTACTAAATCTTAGAAGTCTTGGATTGGGCGGAAAACCGTTTTTATCCTGGTCTGGAGTTAAATCTGGCATATGAGGCTTTTGACATTCCCAACAGCGTTTTTCATCTGTTGCTTGCCTAAATTCATGTTAGACCTGTGGACTGTTGCGTATATGCTCTGATGCATTGAACTGTCATGCTTACAGAGATAAAACGATTGAGAATGCCATTCAACATTTTATGGTATCCTTCCATTTATTTCAGGCCCCTTTGGAGTTTTCTGCTCTCGTATATTGTAACTTTTTCAAAATAGAAACTTGAATCTTCTCTCAAATACATGAGGTGCATCTTGGGAACCTTCACTCTCTGATCCAAAATTATTTTTAGATAGATAGATATTTCTTTAGTCACATGTAAGTGCACACTTTTTCAAAATAACACATCAGCAAATGTTAAGCCAGTTTTATCACTTCTTAATCACTTTTGAGATTTCATATCCTCATAACTGAGTATTTATATTAGAATTACGGTGATATTCTGATTTTAGTGAAGTGTCTGCATCTTGGAGCTAGAATTGTAGTGCAGGCATATTTCACAAATTAATCTCAATTGCGATTGGAGTCAGTGGGTGCCAATTTAAAAAAAAAGTACAAGTGAATATATTATCTTCCAGTTGCACTCTTAAAAATGAGGGTGCCATAGAAGAATCTTTTTTAGTCTAAAGGGTTTCACAAAGAATCTTTAACATCTAAAGAACCTCTGTTTCACAAAATCTGTATCTTCAGATTATAAAAAGGTAAGAAAGAGATGGTTCTTCACTGAACTTCTGACTAAACGGTTCTTAGTGGAACCAAAAATGTTTTTTCTTTGTCATCACTGTGAAGGACCTTGGAAGCTTTCTGCATCTTTCTTTGCCAATCTAAAAGTGGACTTTATTAATATTTGTATAGTTAGGTAGTTAGCCTCTTGCTTTTTTGTTGTTTTGTTTGGAATGAAATGGGTGAGCTATTTAATCTCGTGTTGTTTTATTTATTTATTTACGGACAGTAAATATACAACATTTCATGTACTTTATTTTAGCTCAATTTACCAAAAATTCAGTCTTGTGATCACTGAATGCAATGACCTTATGAATTAGGACAGATTTGCATAGCTACATACGTGCCATTTTACCTCGGGAGCTTTGGCCCCGTTGCACCCTCATCTTGAGCTATAGCTCTGGTTTGCCAGTTTATGTGCTTATGCTGAGGAGATTCCTCATCACTTCAACTCCGTCTCATAAGCCTGCGAGTTGTTTTGGAGGCTCTCTGGCTCCCCTCTCATGTCATTTCCACTCTGGTATAATGGCTATAGTGGCACAGTTGGCATGCAGGAAGAGCGAGACTTGTGAGCTCGGTGGCTGGGGGAGATCCTCCCCGCTGTGGCTGTGAAGCAGCCTTTGATGTGGACGTAGCCAGCAGTGCGAGCTTCTTGGCCAGAGAGACAGCCTGGGTGGAGGTTGCCCTCTGATCTCTGTCACTTCAAAGCAGGTGTTCCTTCTTTCTCAGTTCCCCATCCTTTCATCCTTTTACTCCCTTTACCATTCCCCTCACTTACTGCCCACTCTCTCTCATCGGCTCAGCCAAGATTCCCACACAGTGGCGACAATGACTTCACAACTGATGGACATTTCTGAGACCTTTTTGTCAGACATTCACATAATGCTCATCTGTCATTTCTCTCGCTGCCTCTCCCACTCGCTATTTTTTCAAGAGTCACACACACACAAACACAAACATTAAAAACCTCCTCCTCTCCTTTTTGTCAACATCATCATCTGACATTTATTTTGTTGTTGCTGTTCTTGATATTACAGGGAATTCATATGAGATGTTTAGTCGCACATATCTAGCTGTATTTAAAACAATATGAACAATATCAATCTTAAAATGGTGTATGGTTTCCACAAAAATATTTAGTACAACAACAACATAATAATAATAATAATAATAATCCTTATTATAATCTTAACTGTTATATGATAATGTCTGAATTAACATGTGTCACTGATGACTAATCAAATTCAGCTTTTCCACCACTTGAATAAATTGCATTTAAAAACATATAAAAGCTTTTTAGCAAGAATTGCAGCCTTGGTTAGCATACAATATTTTTCAAATTCTGCATTAAAGCACTGATCATTTATTTTTCATTCAAGTATGCAGACTTTTTCTATACAATGCCAATTCACCTAGTCTCACCTAGTCACCTATAATTATCAATCTCTTATTGTCACAATACTCATTGTACGCTCTACATGGGTGGGGAGGTTAAAGCGGGTAAAGAAGCAGATCAAAAGGCTGCAGTGCCCTTCACTTTTATTTTATTGGACAGTTCTGAGTCCTCCGTGTGTCAGCGCTGGCCTCAGATCAGCCCTGCAGACCCAGACGGGCAAAGACAGGTCATTTGAGATCAAACTTACTGTTCAGACCCTGGTGACGTGACCTGGAAGCCTTAGGAATGGTGGGTGAAATGAGTCTCAGGGAAAAGAAAGACAGAGAGGAAGGTAGGTGAAATGGACCACTTTGAAAGATGTAGGGTGTAAATCCAGGTAATTGTGCAGACAGTGGGAAGTGCTTAGCGATGTTTTCAAGTAGAGCAACTGGCTGGTTTCCTACCAAGTTACGTAAAAGCTGATTCATTCGTTTTGGTCAGTTGCTTACAGATTCGTTCACATTCTATTGCACAGATGGCCTGTTACAGCTGATGGGGACAAGCCATATTTTTAAGAAATATCACACAAGAAAGAGTGCTGTTGTACTGAATATCTAACTGAATATTAGTTAGAACATAAAGTAAATATAAAAAGAAGTTTGTTCATCTCATTGACATTTTAAAGCATCTGCGTCTGTCAATGGAGTGCTTTCATATTCAAAACGTTTCACTCGATTTCAAGCATATAGTAGTACATTGTAAATGTGTTTACAGTGGGTTTATGCCACAACATGTAAACTAAAGCAAAAAAAATAAAGAAACATGACTTACTCATTATAACGATCTTCTCCGTGGGTCAGCTTGCACGATGCACCTGTTATTTCTTTCATGATATCTTCCTGAATCGAGCCACGTGTCAAATCTTCTTTGTCTGAAGTAAAGCAAACCTTATTTCTCCCAGCGCGTCTTCTTCCAGAAACGAAACGCAGCCGAAGTGAACTTGAAGAAATGTTTTCAAGCAGAGCTTGCGCTGCTATTGTGGGCGTGCACATGTCGCGCAACTCGCACATGGATGATTGTAATAACAATAGCGTGTGAAGTTCGGGGGCGCGGTCGAATTAACTATAATGAGCTCAAACCATGAAAACGAACATGGTGTTGTTTTCATACTGATAACTTTAATACAGAATATTTGTTTTTGACAGTAGACATATACAGCTTTCTGTAAATATAAATCTCATGTCTGTGAGTCACGTTTTCGCTGAGTTTCAGCTCATTTTATTGATGTGTTTTAATCTGAACATCATGGAGACAGAGACAGCAGAGAACGCACCCTGTTCATTTTTTCTTTATTTACCAAAAGCAAAATGTTTTGTTGATCTTGTGAGTGTATACACAAAAAATAGACCCTTTACAGATTTAAATGCTGTATTACTCTTATATGTGCGATCATATATGACAGAGCAGTTTCAGTTATTTTCTCTGAAAAAAAAACACACGCTCCCGCCGGCGGGAGATCCGACCTCAGACGGTTAATAAATGTATCATTTTGATTGCAGATTTTGATTGGTTTTATGTGATCTGAGCTAATAGAGTGTTAATCACCTTTAGTAGCACAATTTATAGTAAATGTTTTTTTCCTCAGCTAGTCAGAACAATTGAGTGGCAGACTTGTTACTTACTTGTTCACATGACAATATCCAGTGAAAATTCTTATTTGAGTAAGTATTCTAAGACGTGCGCTAGAATCTGTGATTACTAAGTACAGGACTCAGAGCAGTGCGGTGACTGACTGCCACATATTCACCTCAAAGCATTAGATTCATCCGCGCTGCAGCCGTGTCAGAGCACAACCCTATGCATGGAGTATAACTCCGCAAAGAACTGCAATTCCAGGTTTTCAAACATTGATGGCGACAAAGAGGCAAAACCTAAGGACTGCATCTTTAAATTGTTTTCACCATTGATGATATAATAATAATAATAATACAGTTCCTTGTGCAAATCAGCATACACTGAAGACTGGAGTGATGGTTGCTGAAAATTAATATGTTTATGTTAAAAATATTGTTTAAAAATATTATGTTAAATATATATTTAAATATATTTAAATATCTATTTGTTTTTTCCTTGTAGTGTAGTCTAGTGTAGCTAATACACAGAATAAAAATGTAAGTTTGATGTTGGATAACAAGCACTGAATACTAACCCACATCTAGTGACAAGGAATAATGCCTCCCTAACTCTCATTTACTTAAAAGTTTCTTGTTTGCTCTCTGAATAAGGATAATTTCAGATGAAAGTGATATGCTATAGGGTTTTATGGATTGGCTAGTTGGGTGATTAATGAACCTCCTCACTTTCAAACTTAGACTTACTCTTAATTAAAATGTTAAGTTTGACCACAGATCATAATTCACATCACGCAAACCTCAGGTCAATTGTAGAATAAAATGTACAGTTTGCATTGAAAGATGATGCCAGGGAAGAAGCAGTTTGCCAGTACATCCCACCAATTTCTGTAAATAGGCTATGTATGAAAATACACCATAAATCTCTTTATCCTTTTCAGATATCAGAAATGTGTCCTTGATGTTGACATGCTTTTTGACCTTTGACCTTTGTCTTTTATTCTTCCAGAGATCTCTGTTTAGACTCTGCTGTGATCTGTCCTCAACTTCCCAGCGAAATAAGAGTCTGTACGTAAAGGTCGACCTGCGCTAACTCCCTTTCTTCTTATTTCTGTCTATACTTCTGTCAAATGCGTGTTTTTCTGTGTATGCATGTATGGAAATGTGTGTGTGTGTGTGTGTGTGTGTGAATGTGCATTAAAAGAGTCTATTTTTAACCAGTGCTTTGTACTGTAATGTGCAATTAATTGCTCCTTACCTCTTCAAAGTGGACTCGAATCAAAGAACAGAATCCAAATAGACTAAATGTTGCTTTAGGCTTTTATGCCGACTCTAAAATATATTTTCCGTCATTTATCGCTGATTCTTGAGTACAGAGACAAAACCGGCTGTTTTGCTTGCCTGTAATTCAATTTGGATATTAGAAAGATCATTTCAAACTGATTATTTTTTAACATTTCAAGGTTATGAGAAAAATATAAGCACAATAAAGGAAACACATTCATGTGAAGATCATCTTATTTATTAATGTTCAGTTTTTTTCTGTTTTGTCTCATGTCTCAAGAATCAGTCTTATGCTAGTTCTCAGCTCATATCGATCTTTTGCTACTTACACTGTGTTCAGAATGTGTATATTTATTTTTTTAGGGGGCAGATATATAATCTGTGACAAACGTGTAACAGTGAAATTCTTTTTAGGAACATTCTTTGTAAGGCAATTTATCCATTATTAAGAAACTTAACCTGTGTATAGTTCTCTTTAAATATTGTAACCTACTGTCTGTGTTTACCAAAAACTGGTATTATAAACTGACATTTGAATGCAGCAGGTAGCCTACCATATTAAACAGTACAATAAAAAAAAAAATAAAAAAAATAGTCTCTCCATTTCTTTCATTGTCTCATGCGCACACTTTTAGAGCTCATAAAACTTCTGCAGATTGTGATGGAAAGAGAACTGACATACAAATAACAGAAATAATAGGTTTGTACTGGCTTAGTCATTCACCTGCTAATCAATACGAGACAGGAACGTCATGGCACACTATTCATTCAGCGACAGCAACAAGCTCACTACGCTTTCCCTGCTGAGCGATTATTTTAACTGTCGGATGATCTCTGTAGTGAGCTGAGAAAGTCACCGTAGAATTTGAATGGGGTATAGTTTTTTTCTGTCATAGCAGTTTTGTCTGGTACATCATCGATGGCTGCTGCTGAATGTTAATGCTTAGCTGCTGTGTTTATGGATTAATGTAGAAGCTGGTTAAAGAAATGCGATGTTAAGAAGTTAAGATGTCATGATGGTATAAGGTTTATGTTTATATTAATATATTTTATTTTATTAAGAAGTACTATTTTATTTAACTTGTGTATATATGTGTAAAATGTTCTACATTGACAGAAATACATTTTCAGTTATTACTCCTTTAGTATGGAAGCACTGTTTCCATGACAGCATAAAACAATTACAAATTAACTACTTTTTTCTCACAATTCACACTTTTTCGTGCAAGTATGATTCTTAGAAATAAAGTCACGATTACGAATTTGTTTTTATTTTTTCTGTGTGGTAAATAAATAACTAAAAATACAAGGAAAACAAAGAAAGATAAACCAGATATTTTTACAGAAGTTTTTTAAGAATAGATAGTCCAAGTACAGCGTTTATTTAATTTTTTTCTAACATTATAAATGTCTTTAACATCACTTTTGATTAATGTAATGTGTCTCTCTCTCTCAAAAAAAAAATAAAAATAAATAAATAAATATATATATATATATATATATATATATATATATTATCTGTCAGTGGAATTAAAAATAATAGTTGTGAACGTAATAAAATACACAGTGTACACAAAACATTTGGGGTTGGTAAGGTTTTAAATAGGTTTTGAAATAATTTTGTTATGCTCACAGAGGCAGAAAGGTACAGTAATATCAAAAACTAAAACAGTATAGTAAAATATTATTTTAGTTTAATGCCATCACTTTTCACTGTCACTGATTTGGTGCTTTCTTAATTTCTAAAAAACGGTAGTGAACTAATTTTATTTACATTATCTTTCAAAAAAACTTTACACCTTTCTCTAGCATTCTTTTTTGCTTCCCCGCTGAGGCCTACTTCTCTAAACAATAAAAAGTGCATCTGACGAGGCAGCCTTGTTTTGACAGCTTTAGTTTTAGAATCAGGTATTAAATTGAATTAAAATGTCTTTTGTCTGCTTTGTTCAAGTGTTGTCCAGAAGCAGTGCTGTTCAGGTGCTCTGAGAGACAGCAGGTGTCAGGCCGGAATGAATGCAGCAAGGGCTGGACACGACTGTGCGGGAAGCAGCCCGCTCTGCGGAGAAGATTCCCAAATGGTAAGATCTTACATTGTGGCACCAAACAGACTGCAAAATAATGACTGTTTTTAACAGTCCACTGAGACCACAAAAATACTAATGGTGTATAATCTCTGTGGGATTCTGCATGTTTGGAAATTCAAAATTATTTACTAAATACTTTCTGATCATGTGAAAGACTGAATATAACATTCCCAGGAAAAAAAATAAATCCCGAAATAATAATAATAATATTATTGCCCAAACTGTGATATATTTTTTCAGGATTTTTTGATGAAAAAAAGTATTTGCCATTTTAAATAAACAGAATTTATTTGAAATATGTATATGTAACATTATCTTTAGTTATCTTATACTAGTTATAATAGTTATCTTTACTAAACTTTTTCATTTCAATAAATACATTTTCTGTTCTTTTAATATTATTAAATGTTTTGTTGAAAAAATTTTAACATTTTAGTACAGGGACTAATTCTCAATATTAATAGTTGCTGTTTGTTATAGTGCCTAAGCACATATAATGACCCTAATCTACATTCCTAATCCTACCCTATGCCCAAACGTAACAACAATGTTTTAATAATCAAAAATTCATAATTATTAGTTTGTTAATGTCAAAAATAGAACCTTAAAATGAAATGTGACCCCCCCACACATTGTGACATCACCAATTAGAACAATTTCTTTTTTAGCATGGAAAGCACTTGTTGCTAAGCATATGAATTGCTGCTCAGTAGTCACATCATGACTGATTTAAATGCAGTTTTCAGTGCTCTTTAATGCTGTTTGATGTAGGACTGCTGTAACTGCTGTGCGCTGGGTCTGCGTTTGCGAAGGGAAGGTAAAGGTTGTGAAGCGCATCAGTACCTGAGCTACCCTTGCGGACATGTCTTCCTCACCTGCTGCGAGGAGGGAGAGGAGGGTCTTGCGCCGCCTACCATCAAGAAAAAACAGAGGCCTCAACCAACCATTCTTCCTAAGAGAGGTGAAATTCTTGTCTTTTTCTTACGGCAGAATGCATGGTTTGTAATGTGTAACCTGTAGTTTATGGCTGATTTCCAGTGGCTGGGTTCTGGGGTGAGTGAGAGTTCATATTTTATTTTGACGAACCGATCTAGGCGGGCTGTCATGCCAAGAAAGCGTTGTGATGGAGACACACCATATGATGTGAAACCACACGAGAACCTGGAATGTCTGGGTTTTTGAGCTGCATTGTTTTTAACACAATGTCCCAGTTATCTTTTCATCCCAGTGACTTTTGAGTTTATGTCTTCATATTAACATCAGAGCCTCAGTCGTGATTGTGCTTGTTTGTTTTTGAAGCCTGGATCATATTTGGAAGCGTCTGAAGTCTGGCTGTGTCTTGGCATTCGGTTTCACTTTCAAGTTCGTCACACTGCTGGCCAAGAGGTTGACATTGATGGATCAGAGAGAAGAAAGATGCCCAGAGCTGATCGGTCAGGTGTCACGTTACCATTCAGAGTAACGCACAAAGATGCTGGCAAGCTGGGCTGAATCAGAAGCAGATGGCAAAGCAGGCTGTTGCCTTTCTGCCCGTGCCAGCAAACTTTCCTTCTGTCTCAAATTTTTCAGCTGACTACTTTCACTAATTTTGGCAGGATTTATGTGGAAAGATTGTTTTTTTTTTCATCCTGTGAATTGTGCTATATGTTTACACTGGGACCTGATATTAGCTTTAGGAATACACTGCGTACACTCAAAAAATTGATGATTTTTGCTGCTTTTTAAAATTAATTTATTAAAATGAGGTAATGCAACACAATTCTTTTGTCTCAAACTGATCTCATTGCATAAAATCAGTTTACATTTGGAAAATGAATGTTGACTTCATCCTTTTGTATTGGGAATATGTGAATAATTTAAATCCAGCAGAATAAAAAAATCCAGCAGAAATCCAAACACAGAACTATGTTTATTAATTTATTTATTTGTTAATTCATTCTAATATTATTAGGTTATTTAACTTAGTAGATTTTTTTTTTCATTTGTAAAAATGCTTACACTTGTCATTTGTCTAACCTGAACAAACAATGAAGAATACATATATTACAGTATTTTCTTTATTTTTTATTTTATTAAAAACCCTTAATATAATATATATATATATTATATTAAGGGTTTTTAAAGGTTGTTTAATTTAGAACTCTACAAAAATATTTAAAATATTTATTTTTTCTTAACTTTAATGACAATCTAATATAAAAAATATAACATTTATGTCAAATACATATATTTAAATAAATATATATCCCAAAGCCTTAGCCTTAGTAAAAAGTCAATACATTAATTAAAAAGCATTATAATGTTTAATATTATTAAGTAAAATTTGTAATATTTTTTTGCAAAACAGAGCTGAAAAAATTTAGTGGAAATTGGTGCATTAAACCCGTTTGTGGCTTACAATTGAATAAAGTTTTCCAACCCTGCCTTGGCTTTTATTCTATCGCCCTGAGAGCCATAGTGCCATATCAGTGTAATGGCAGACGCTCATTGCTCAACTACCACTCCCGCAGTTATCAGCAAAGCCCCAGTCAATAGACCCAGGTCACTATTCCTTTGAATGAGCCATAAAACCCAGACTTCACCTCTTGCTTTGTCTCAAGTGGCACATTCCTTTGGCCCAGTGCCTTGCTTCCCCTAAAGAGCCTACCTGATATCCCGAGGCAAGGTGAGATTAGCCGTGGCCGAGTCAGTACACTAGGGCTGACTTATTTCCTTTTTGTGGTGCACACACAGATGATGGAACACTAAAATAGGCCCAATTAAATTGCCTCCATACAGGGACCCGCAGAGATGCCTTTTCTTTCTCTTTATAAGGAGACTATTGCTAACTATGTAAGCCCTCTCGGTTGCATCAAAGGTTTGGGCGATATAAAAATGGTTGAGAGGTAATTATTTCCATGAGGGTTGCTTTCTCAGGCCCCCTGCCACCTCACACCCGTAACGTGATTAATTATAGCGGAAATGTTTAATCTCTTTCTCCCTTCACTGCATTTACATTCAGTTAATGACTGTGAGAAATATTTACTTTACACCAGCATGCTGTGTAAGGTGAAGCCGGGCCTGTTTATTATGTTTAGCTAGACGTTAATTGCCAACTCAGTCGAACGCCTTGCCAAATTGCTGTGCGATGTTGGAAAGCCTGTTCATTAACTCATTAATTCATTGTGTAGAATTTGGTGAATGTTGATTTGGGATTGATAGGAGGTGATTGGCAGATGGAGGACACAGAGGGTGTGGCAGGAACAGCTGGCGGTGGTGAAATGACAGATGTTGACTGACGTATCGCTTTAATATGTATTTTGTTTATGTACAAGTAGTCCTTCATTGCCATGTCATTCTGGCTGACATCTGGTTTATCCTTCATCAGACACACTAGTGGAATGAAGTTATGTATTATTAAATAAATGTTTTGGAGAAAAAAGTTCAGTTAAGAAACAGTATTGACTAATCATCAGCATAGCTGAAAGTCTCATCTAGATACATACGGTATATCATTGATTAAAATAATGCAGGATGTGATGCTTTTTTATGTTTAGTAATTCATTCATTGTGTGTTTTATGAATAAGACCCAATGAACAAAGTTTTACATTTTTGTATTTTATGGGACATGAAGTAAAAAAATATATATATAAATTAAAGTATATATAGAAGTAAAACAATTGAAAATGGGAAATGAAGAAATCAGTGTTTTTCTCCAATACATGTTTGCCACAATTATTGGCACCCAATTATTGTTACGAGTTTGGAGAACACCTGATAAGAGAAAACAGACCATTCCTTCATCCAGAATCACTCCAGACCCTTTAGATTACCAG
>JAUYWG010000051.1:16572895-16593299 GCA_034779775.1 Enteromius afrohamiltoni
TCTGGCGAGTTCCCATATGTAACGTCTCCGTTCCCTCCTTCAGGGAACGTGGGTTACGTTCGTAACCTAGACGTTGTCAGGTGTGGCTGTTCCAGACAGCACTTTTTAAAGGGGCAGTCACTTTTAAAAAGGTGGGCACACGGTACACAGGCCTCTCATGCATAATGCATCTCTTCGTGCATGTTCCGAAAAGGAAAACTGTCAGGCTCAGTTAGACCCGGCTGGAAAAAGATTGCACATCCCACTAGGCATATGCTTCTGTCCAACCTGTGCATTAACACGTCGGTTTTGATCTTTTGGCCTCATTTGCAGGCAACAACTTGTCTCACACCTAGTTTCACACCTAAAGAACACAGTGCTTAATAATCCACAATGACTTGATTTTTTTTTTTTTTTTTTCAAAATCTAGTGCAGTGGAATTGGAATTAAATTAAATGTGACAAAAAAAAAAATCACACATCGTGAGAAAACCAGCCCGAATAATTGTTTTTGTATAATCTGTCACAACAGTGCAGGAAAATTAAGAGTGAACCCGCATGTATTATTTAAATGGTTAAAGTGTCCTGTGTTAGAGGCAATAACAGCATGTCTGCTCTGAAAAATCCATGCTATTTCAAGGTGGACCTTCCAAGAGATCCTAGTATATGCTTTCAATTACAAAGTTTTGTTGTTGTTTCCAACAAGTAGAGACCCAAAAATATTATTATTATTATTATTATTATTATTATAGAAAATAATAATATAAGTATATGTTGCTGTAAAGAATATTTTATAACTATTAAAAGAAAGAAAGAAAAAAGAAAGAAAAAAATATATATCTGGCAAAGACAAAATAAATTTAATAAATAAAAAATGTATTATTTTGTAATTTGACTGATAGGGCCAATTATAAATAATAATGATAATAATAATAATAATAATAATAATAATAATAATAATAATAATAATCAATAATAATATGTTTATTAAATAATATTAATAACAATATTAAATAATAATTAATGAAATTGCTGGGATTACTGGATTGGCTAAGATAAACTAAGTTAGGACCATCTTGACCACCATGCTTGACCGTGCTTAAGATTTTCCATCAGGGTAGCATGTACCATTTGAGCCCCTTTCTTTTTCTTTGCATCAAAATAAGGGCCCCCACTCAAACTCGCAATGCTTTTATGTAGAAGACATTCAATTAGATAAGATGGAGGATGTCAGTCAGTTTCTTTTTTTCTGTTTCTGTTTATTTTGAACATCCTTCGGTGTGGCGCAAGTTTAAAAAAAGATGAGAAGAATGCATCGTTCTCGCCCTGGAATTTGCAAACATTAAAATGACATTCTGTCAGTGTTTGGAGCGGGCAGAGATGCCAAGAGAGACAGGCTGAAGACTAGGCTGTCACTGTATGCAGTCAAGCGCTTATTCATGAAATGGAATTACTTTCTGACAATAGCCAGGCATACTTCTGAAGCTTCCTTCCTTTGCTGGACTTTAAATCTCTTAGTTGGATTGCAGCCGCTTTTTCTCATTGGTCTCAGCCACTCTGTCTAGTAAGTCTGTGAGTGCATTTGATTGCGAAGAGCGTTTCATGTGTGACCATTTTCAAAAAGAAACACTGGGCTGAGATTATATGAACAGGAAATTAAATTCCAAGATATGGACATGAATGTTGCTATGGATCCTTAAATTTACATTTACCATAGAACTAACAGATTAATAAAAAAAAAAAAGAAAATCTTAAGGAAAAAGTGGCAAATTTGTCTTCCAGGTTTTGACGTCCTGAATATAATTTTGCTGTTTATTAGTTATAAACTGGAACAAAACAAGAGACAGTTGCTCCCTATGAGTTACTATCCATATCATTCCTTCCAAACCAGAGCTGTTGCCAGACTGTTATGGACATTAACTTGAAGAGATAATTTACTAAGAATATTTAAACAATGAGACACATCACTTGCTTTTCAGAGAATGTCATTCCTTTGGCTGAATGTGAATTGTGAGGACTGGACAAAAGGGCAAATTATAAAACAAGTGAAAGTCTTGAAAGAGAAGAGAATTTTGGATGTTTATTTGTTGTAATACTAAATGCAAGTTTTTATGTAAGTTTTATTCACCCCAAAAATTAAAATTCTGTCTTTGAAAGCAGTGGTTCTCAGACCTGTCCTGGGGACCCCCAACCACTTATTTTGTAAGTCTCTCTCATTAAACACACCTGATTCAAGACTTGAACTGGGTGTGGCCAACTCAGTCTCACTGCAATTTGTACATATTATTCGAGGTGGCTAATTGGTAAGACCTCCCTCAAATGAATTCATAAAAAATAATTTACCCTCCTGGTCGTTCCAAACCCGCAAAAACCCAGTCTTCAGAACTCAAATTTAAATATTTTGGAAAAGTATGAAATATGTCTTTAGAATAGTGCTGTCCATCTGCAATCAGGGGTTCTGCAGTAACGTTGTGAAACAAATACTTTTTGTACAGAAAGAAAACCCAAATAAAAAGTTTATTCAAGAAATAAAACCATTTTGGAGAGTGTGGCTGCAGTACAAAAAGTTTTCTTGTCGACTGGACTATTCTGACAATGCCTTTTATACTTTTCTGAAGCTTCACAGTGTAATTTACTTGGCAGTCTGTGGGACAGTCAAAAGCCTCCAGTTTTCATCCAAAATATCTTAAATTGTGTTCCAAAAACAAAAAAGTAACGCGTTTACGGGTTTGTAACGACATGGGTGTAAGTGATTAATGAAAAAATGTTGGAGTGGCTGGAGTAACCCTTTAATAATTTACTCACCTTCATGATTTTGTAAACCAATAAGACGTTCCTCCTTATTTTATTTGTCCATAATCTGGAAGTCCAGTTTTGGTTTAGGTGAAAGTAAAGTAAGTATATAGTTTTGGAACAAGACGAGGATGAGTAAAACCTGGTAAAATGTGTTCTTTGCTTTTTTTCTCTTTTAGTGCTACAATAACTGAACTGAGCGATGGCCTCACATATAGACACTCGCTAGTAGTGTATTCATTAGGGTGCTTAACAAGACAACATGAATAGGGCTTGTCTCTGAAAACATCCCTCTCTGTAAAAGGCAGAGATATAAAGGCTTTTTGCAGTGTGTTGCTTTGAAAAATGATCAAAGAACTAAAGCTGAGCTAGAGGCTGGAAACAGATGTGGAACCAAACATCAATTTGTGTCTGATAACGTCCAATTCTCAAGAGGTCAGAAGTTGGCCCCTTTTAGCTTCAGAGCCAAGACTAATGAAGACAGTGCCAGTATTAGCAAACACTTTCCAGCCGACACAAAATGAGAGTTCATTTATCATGATCCTTGGCCCTCATTAAGCAATTAAAAGTCAGACACTGTCACAGATACTACTTATTAGAGTCTGTTCACCGTTTATATATGACTGGAATTTCAATCCATCCCCAATCAGTCTCTGCAAGGCAGGGATGTTCCTTTTCATTTTATTCTTTGGATAACTAGAAGGGCTGGTTTTTTGATCATCTTCCATTTGTTGTTGTCTCTTTAAATATCCATCATTTTGTTGGCAAGACTGCATGCATGAAAAACCAACTTGATCACTTTAGTAATTATAAGTATTTGTATGCCAATGAATCTAAAATATATGAAAGTCTAATGTTTATCAGTACATTACAGAAAATAATTAACTTTATCACAATATGCAAATGTTTTGAAAAGGACCTGTATGTTTCAGTGCATATACTGAAAACGTGTAGGTTATGAACGTAACCCACGTACCCTGAAGGAGGAGACGTTACATATGGGAACTCGCCAGAGAGATCAATTGCCTTTGAACTTCAATCAAAAGGCCAATTAATATTGGCGTGCACTTGATTGTGCTCAGGTGCACCTCATCACTACATGAATATAAGATGGCACAAGCACTGGGCCCGGAAGTGATATGAGAAATTGCTCTTTCTGTGAAAATGTGGGTACTGCCGACCCATAGGCCGACGGCAGCTAAGTGCACAGAAGCATCAGGCCCCAGAAATGCATGGTCGGATCGACATTACGGAGAACGTTTTCACCAACCATGGAAAATATGCTCTTTCTCCTGGTTTGCCCAGGGAAGAACTTACGCAGCAACTCAGAGCAACCTCTGCACTGAGGTCTTTGCTCGCTGGATATGCAAGACAGCCGCCCAGTCAACGCTGTCAGACGAGAGAGCAGAAAGATAGCAGGAACTCTTTATAATCAGGATGCTCCACTGCAACTTCTCCAAAATGCAAGTTGAGCAGGTCTCCTTCAGCTCAGAATGGCGTAGGCTCTGAAGCGAAAAGCTGCATGTGCACAGCGCTCCTGCGCATAGTGATGAGGTGCACCTGAGTGCATGTTAATATTCATTGGCCTGTTGTTTGAAGCAATTGAATTGGTCTCTCCGGCAAGTTCCCATATGTAACGTCGAAGTGATTCGACTGAAAGGGTAACAACTGTTAAGAGTAAACTTTACATATAAATACCTAGAAAAATAGGATTTCTGAAAAGGTTCCACACTTTAAGGTTGAAATAGAATAACTCTTAACAGAACATTCTTATCAGTTTTATTTGCGTGTATTGTATCTATCTACTGTTGAATGCTACAGCACGTTTTTTTGTTGATCAGCACACTTCATTACTGTTAGCTGACGGTAGTCCCAGCCTGACCGCTCAATTATAAGCTCTTTCTCTTGTGGTTCCCGCACACAGTCCTCATCAGAGCAGGCTATTACCTGGCCTAATTACCAGACAGCTAAGCATAAGTCAACAGCCACTGGGAATAACCAAGCCTGTCCTGCGAGACAGAGTGACCCTCACACCCCTGAAAAATATTGCCATCTATTTTATTAGAGCTTTACATCAATTCAGCAAGCAGGCTCGCAAAGACTAATACCATAAACTATTACCATAATGTGCATAATGTGTATAGAGATAAGGTGCAATAATTTCTTTGAATACCCACAACCTCATTGCATAAACAGGATATAAAGGCTTTGCCAATCTGACTGAAATGAGTCAATTAAATGTTCTAACACACACGCATGCACATATGTACATTCATTTGATAATTAATTTGATCAGCAAAAACAGTAATGCTGTGAAATATTGTGAATAAAATAATATTTTGAAAAAATAAACATGAGGCAAGTGCAGCATAAAGATATGATATTTAATTCTGTATCCACATCATCATGTGATTTGTTCTTGTGTGTGTATATGATGTAAAATAACTGTTTCTATCTCCAGTAACTAACTAGTAAAGTAAAACTAGGACAAAGCAAGGAACAACCTACAATTGCATACAACATGATATTCTCTTGAAAAGACCTCAGCATTAAAATGAATGTTGTGTTCTTGCTCTCCTGCTGTGTGTGTGTAAGTCAGTGAGTGTGTGTTTGTCACTCTAAATGAGTGAAGTTGTTTCATTTAGATGAGTTACATTACAAGACCGAAACAGCTGCAGCAGAGGATCTGACCAATTCATTATTCGTGTGTTATTCAATTACAAAGCAAAGACAGTGTCTCTCCATTCTCATCATAACAAATTACCTCCAAACAAATAATTAGTGGCGGGAATAAATCTCTTGTCATATTTCATTACGACACAACATGCCAGGAATGTGCTCAGAAACACCAAGAGTTCTGTTCAGTTTGTCCACTCTGAAATTGTGTTTGTGAGTTCTGGGCATTTTCACTAGAAGTTTCTCCCTTCAGATTTTACCTGTCTGCACTTTTGTACTGACAGTTTTGCTCTCGACTGTTCAAAAAGTCCATCGTCGAAGAATGATGCTATTAAGCTCAGGCGCTCCCTGTGAAGACAGAGCACTTTGGCGGTTCCCCTAAACTTCTTTTAAGCGCTTAGCTCACTGAACCTTGCGAATGAAAATCAAGCGACATTCTCTTGACTTCTCTGGGTTTCTAAAACGTTATTTGAAAATAAGGCTTAAATCAATAGAATAAAACATAATAGGCACTATTTTTGGAGCGCAAGACAAAAATTTAGAACACATAATCCTATTACGGATACAAAAGGTTAAGTGTTTAAAATTCTCAACCAAACTGTGGACATCCACAGTGAGCAGAGACAAAGTCTGAGCGTGCCTGCGTGTACGAATTTAAAGCCTCAGTGGATTCATGATATGTGGAGATTATGTGTAAACCTTAATCACATTCCAACTTCTTATTAAGTGAAACCCTATCAGATCGTTTGTCGTATACATTCCTGCAGGGCGAAGGGTGATCATTTCCATACGAATGAGCAGCCAGATACCCCCCCCCCCCCCCCATCTCCTCTAATTACACTGCAACACAGACCTTATTTCCAAACTAGAGACCCGGTTTATTAAAACAGTCTGTTATACAACTGCACATAATTAACTTAAAAAAATAGGTTTTTAAATGTGAAAGCACCATATGAACAATTAATGTTCTAATCAACCTTTTTGAAACACGGTACTTAGTTCATTTCGGAATAGCCCTTCTGTTTGCATAATGAACACAGCTGAAATGGAGGCGGGACAAAGTCAGACAACAAAAGAATGAACTAATGAAGATCGTGCAGAACCCAGAAAGAGCAGGATTCACTCGGCCCACTTGTGTAGTTCTGAAGTACTCGGTGATTATTAATGTAAATTAATATGTCATTATAGCTAATCTGAGATCTTATTGCCATAATATTTTGCTTTCGTTTTTTGTAAATGGTCATTTACTTAAAGTGCTATTCATTTGCTTGCTTTACAAGTGCAACACACCTGACGTCTGAATTTGTTTAAGATATATGCCTGTTTTTTTTCCACCATTGGATCATCATTTAAAGAATAACCGCTGCCATTATGAACACAAAAAGTGTTTAGTTAATTCATAAATTAAATCTCTTAATGTTATTTTTGTTGAAATTGTGTTTCATCATCTTGAGCATAGTAACCAAACAAGCTTATTACAGAGAGATTATAAAACAGCTAAACTCACTTATTATTATGATTACCCAAGGACTGATGGATTTATAATGAACTAAGAAGCAAACAGGCAAATCCTAATACTTTAGAGTGAGAGTATGATAACACTAAAAGCTCCACTACATTAGTTAACACTCTAATTAATATTGATTTAAAATCCTTGGCTTTATAATGTAGATGGAACCCAATACACTGCACATAATCAATGTTGCCATTCGTCCTTTTGAGGACAAAACATAATTTCTAATTTATTAAAAATTCCCTTCTATGAATCTATGCCCTGAGGATGAATTTGATTTCTATTGAATGCACTTGATGTTTCAGCGCTGTTCAAAAGAAATTATAGAATTTATGGTACAATGCGTTAGTCAGGCATATATTTTAGAGTTTGTTGGAGCATTGTTGCAAGACCAAGGCTGCAAAAGCTATTCAGTCTATTTGAGAAAGGAAAGGCCAACTTAAGTTTCACTTCTACATTGCCTTAGGTTTGTAAAAGCAGTGTGCATTAAATGAAAATGTCTGCTGCTTCAAATATATACAGATATCGATCCAAAAATACTTCATAAAAACTGGGGTCCAAAAGTCTGCTATTGTGCGTTTCTTTTACCTTTTACAGTTTCCATTGGCTTTAATTACAGCAAGTAACACAAGTGTGTGTTAAACCTGATGTGATAATGATCGTTGTCTCTTTTTTTTATTAGTGATATAAAAGTAGTAATTTAATAATGTTATGTGTTTTGTTTTTATAAAATTTACCCCCACCCCCCCAGGATTTGATTAAATGTTGTTTCTTAAATTTTCAGTTTACTGACTTTTGGACCCAAAGAAAACACAAAAATGACTGATAATTACTGATTATGTACAACTTACAATATAGTCACAGATTTTTATTATAGATCACTGAAATTAGTTCATTATCATAGGAGATTGGATACTCCTGTATGGTAATGCATAAACCACATTTGACTTAGTAAAGTTTCTGTTGAGGTGTATAAGATTGTGATATAATGACTGTTTGCTGAGGAAGAGTGGGAAGGTGCCGCAGAGATTATAAGGATCATTAATATCGCTTTGCATTCTAATTAGAATGAATGTCTTAATCATTTTCAATTTATAGATTCAGGCTGAACAATAGTGACCACTGATGTTCCTAAAACTTTTGTTTTATCATTTTTTTGTTTGGGAATCCCTTACTTACTATCTTGTCATTCACAAATCAGTCAGAAAAGCACTGAGCAAAGATTTTCCTAGTTGACCATGAGTTGCATTGCATTGCACTAAATATGTATACACTATATGATCCCTTTAAAAAAAATGGTTGAGACATAAATGAAGATTTGAGGAAACTTACAAGAAACTATAAAATATGTCTAAAATATGGTGAACACAAAAACAGAATACAAAGCTGATAAACGGCTTAAATTAAAATTTTTATGGCTGCGATATGACATTTAATTGCTAACTTATTTTTTTCTTTATTGAACAAAGACTACTAAACTAAAAAAACAGCTGTATTTAATTCCCTGCAGCCAACCAACTTATTAAAATGTTGACTGAGCCTCTTCTCATCAGATAATGTTAGCTGGTTTTGTGGTCATATGGTGGTACAAGCACTTTTTCAAGCTGCTTGGACTGAAATGTGTGTTGGGAGTTTGAGTACACAACCACACTACAATAATAAAGATCCACAGGTTGTTTTCTTTTTTCCATTTTGTGTTTGAACTGTCCCTTTAACGTTTCTTGTTTTTAAGTCTTCGGATGCACATCTCCTCTTTCAGAAGCTCTCCTGTATCTCAGCTAGAGGTAAAAGTAAGGGGAAGAAAATAAAATAAGATCTAAGAAGATCAATAAATGTTCCATCAGATTTAAAGGATGGCATTACGCCGAGCTTTATAGCGGCTCTGACACAATTTCAGGGTGGTCGAGTCCTTGGGAATTTAAAGAAAAGTTTATAGCGTTGTAAACATGCTACCATTCTCTTTTCCATTTCGTCCACATAAAGTGCAGACAGATCAGTAAATCTGCAATGCATGGAGGTTATGGTTGCTGCTCTCTATCTCCCTCTCCTTCACCAGTGCTCCTCATCCACTCTGTTGTCCTTCACACTATTATCCTAATAGGGACAATTTATTCTCTGATGTTTGAGATGCCGTACAATTGCTGTAAAGTAAACATGATGCTCGCACATTATCTCAGCGCTGTGTTTATATTGCTTCTGATCCGGCCCCTGATAAGAGAGCACAGCTGTCAAAGTGCACGAAAACAAAACAAACGATCCCTTGCCCTTACTCGCAGCAGAGTGATATTTTAACAAATATCTACAAACAGATTGCCGCATCTGTGTTTGCTGAAAACATTAGATACATCAGCAGTGGAATCAGCAGTGGAATTCAGCATTTAATTTGGTTAAGTTATGTTTTATTTAACTTTCTTTAATAACCATGATTATCGCACAGCCACTTTTCAGAGACTGAAGCCTAAATTCTTTTAAAGCAACTGACAAAAACTAAAATTATTTATTTATTTATTACACAAATATGCAAAATATTAAAACAAATACTAAATAAATATTAAATTGTGTTATTGAGTTAATGGTTTAATCTTTACTTACAATAAAAAATATTCACCGTTAGAATATGTGTTCTTGTGGTTGCCAGTTGTGCATTTACCAACACTATACTCCAACTCGTAAGACTTTGTATGACCTCATTCATATGGTTTTGTGCAATTTGTTAGGGATGGGATTAGGTAATTCATACAAATTCATATGAATTATGCAATTTGTTAAATGCGTACAATTTAGCAAAACTGTGAATTGTGAGGCCATACGAATTTTCTATGAATTAGCCACCTCGTGTGTACAAATTGCTGTCATATGATATCATAATTGCATTTGCACTGATCTATTATATCAAAAATATAGTAAAACAGTAACATTATCAAATATTACAAATGTAAACTACTATGTAATATATATTAAATAAAATGTATTCCAGTGATGTAATGCTGAATATCAATAACCATATTGCCTGCTTATTTTTTAAATTAAATATATACTGTATATTTATTTTGTTGAAATTGATCTTATTTCAGGATGCTTTGATGCATAGAAATGTCCACTGAAAAGCATTTATTGGAAATAAAAATCTTATGTATCAATGCAAATGACTTTACTATTACCTTTGATAAATTTAATGTATCCTTGATATATAAAAACTGATGATTTAAAAAAAAAAACCTTTTGAACCTATAGATTATATGAAGTCAGTTTTATCTTTTTTTAGACTGATATGCATCTTTTTTAATACATTTATTATATCATGATTCCTGAAGTCGTATGTTGTGTGAAATCTGTTATCATCAGTAGTAAGTTAAATAGCAGAGAACGAAAAACAAAATCTAGAGATGTTTTCGGTTTCTAAATTAAATTCAGATCAGCACTTTAGGAATTGAAATGGACACATCATCCTGACTCCCCTGAGGGGGCAAATTGCATCTAGCATTTTCTGTGACAAAGCAGCTGGAGTCACAATAACAGGACAGTCAGGCTGAATCATTTGAGCCCTGAGGCTCCATGAGGAGGCTTTTACCCCGGAGGAGAATGATCCAAACTGAGGAGGAGGTGGAGGGAAACCTGCAGTAATGGCTTTGTCCATCCATATTTTCATATTCCAAACCACGCTTTCTATGTGTACCATGGCTTAGTCTGATACAGGGATTGGATGCTGTGCAGGAGTGTGATTGTTTTGTTGTCGGGGAGGCAACACAGATGGAAGACTTTATTTACAGATGAGCTGATAACTGAGGGGATTTCTAATGTTTAGCCTAATCTTTAGACGCACATGCAGCAATGAAATCTGTGCACCAGTATTAGTGCCAATAAATCACAAAATTACCCAAATATTAAATCTCACATAGTTTGTAATTCTCATTTCCGAACAACAACAGCAAAAACAGTGCATGATTTGCTGGTTAGTTTTTGCTTATTAGAATTTGAAACTGGAGTTTCTTTAAAGTCTACTCACCTTTAGGCTGTCCAAGATGAAGAGTTTTTTTTTTACCGGAATAGATTTGGAGAAATTTACTGTTACACCACATGTTCACCAATGGATAGTCTACAGTAAATGGGTGCCGTCAGAACAAGAGTTCAAACAGATGAAAACAACACAATAAACTACAAGTAATCCACTCCATCCATTCCATCGCTATCCCATAATTAATGCTTCTGTTGTCCTCTGACATCAAAAAACCACAGAAATATATATGTAAAACTATTTTGGAATGTTATCGTTTGTAGACGGAGCTTGATCTGTGATTTGTCACCTGATTCAAACGAGAAAATGGCGTAGTTGTTTTATCCAAAGCTTTTACTTAACAAAATGTTAATTGATAGAGTGGATTACTTGTGGATTATTGTTATGTTTTAATCAGCAGTTTGGACTGTTTTGGTCTCACAGCACCCATTTATCATGGTGAGCAAGTAATTTAGTGCTAAACTTTCAAATCTGTACTGATGAAGAAACAAACTCATCTACATTTTGGCTGAGAGTGAGCAAATATTTGGGTGAACTATACCTTTGAAATGTTGATATTGACAATATGATATAAGATTTTTTTTTTATAATAAATGCAATGGAATATGTGGTTAGTATATAATTTGAGAAAATAAAAGCGTTTAGATATTTTATTTCTGGTACAACTTCTGTTCAAAAAGCTTGTGCATAGACAACGTTTCTTTATTTGCACAATTCATAGAAAGTAGCTCTTCATGCCATCTATCTCATCTGCAGTCGGAGAACCCCAAGATGCTGGCTGTGACAGGCTGAATGCTCTGGGCCCTCCTCTGTGGATTCTCACACCACGTAACTGACTGTTGTTTGGATTCATAAACAGAGTGATTGAGTGCTGCTGGCAGCGCAGATGCCATTACAGCCAGTGCTAGCTGAAAAACGACAGCGAGGACTAGCAGCGAGGGAAATCACGCCGCTGTCCCACTGACGGCTCCTAATCATTTCCCGTGTTTGTGTTCTTAGTGGCCCTTTACTACTGCTGTCCATCACACCTTACATTTGTGCAGAGCTATCAGTTTTGCTGAATGATGATATATGTTTGAAAGAACCCCTTTGAATATATCAGATTAGCTTTAGCGCCAGTACATGCAAAAATTGCTATTTTACAACTTTGTTACAGCAACTTATCTGAGAGAGTATCTTTGGTCCAGAATATATTTGAACACTTCCAGACACTCAGATCACATTTGCTGATATCTGATTAGGCACACACATCAAACCTGAGCTAAAACAGAACCAGTATCTCTTTTACTAGCCAAGTTTGCAATTACTTGATTTAAATTGATCTAATTTCAGATTAATGTATTTAAGCTTAGATTTTCACTGCCTATTGTGTAGTTTATTTATACTTCTGCATTTAAAGGACTAGTTCACCCAAAAATGAAAATTATGTCATTAATTACTTATCTTCATGTTGTTACATACTCTTGATCTCACATGGACTACTTTACAATATAATTTCTATGTTTCTGTGCATTGATCGTGGTAATATCCTTGTTGTATGTTGGGTCAGGAAGCTTTCAGATTCCATTAAAAATATGTTAATTTGTGGTCTGAAGATGAACAAAGATCTTACAGGTTTGTAATGACATGAGAGTGAATAATTAATTGGCCACTGTATCTGTAGGAAGGGCATATAGCAAGTACATGTGGTGTCATGAGAGTGCTATTATTAGTAGTAGTACAGCTGTGAGGGCCATGAATGATACTTTCACAGCTGGAATAAAAGGCACAGCAGATAATAAGCAAGGACAGAGCATGTTGCCATAGATGCTTGATAATTGCTGATTAAATATTCATATGCAATTACTGTGTTCACAGGATATGTATGTGAGCTGACTTTTACTTGAAATCTTTCACTTCAATTTCTATAATCCTCAGTTTTGCCCTCGATATAGCCAACAAATTTCAGATTCAGCATGTTGAAGATATTTCAAGTGTAACACCTAAATTGCCACAAGGCCTGCCTAAGGGCTCTATTTAGGCTCTAAATGCTAGTGATCACTGGATCCTGTCTTCTTCCACGTCAGGAAAGGAATCCCTAGTGTTGCAGCATTTTTTCCAATTGACGCTGCAGCAGGTGTATTTTATATAATAAATACACGCCAAACCTGGAGATTTACCTGGAGAATCCAACAAGTTCTCTTCAGACTATAGATTAGCCAAGCATGCATTAAACTGATCATATGTGTCAGTAAAGATTTCAAATAAAGGTTGATTTCAAATAAAAATTGGTAAAAAGGACAACTGTTTCCCAGATTAATAATAATTAGAAGTGTTTCTTGAGCAGCATCTTAGAATGATTACTGAAGGGTCATGTGACACTGAAGATGTTTTAAAATATATTTAAAGAAAATAAAAATATTTTAAACTGTAGTTTTGATCAAATAAATGCAACCTTGATGACTTCTTTCCAAAACGCAGCTTTTGAATAGTATGCATTTTTGGATTATTTGTAGAAATAATGCCGTTTAGGAAATTTTCAGCATCTGCCACCAGAAACAAAAAAGAATATGCTATATAAATAATGGTAAATAAACTTAAAGACTTTTCATAACTTTTTTTTTAATCGACACATGCAATGACCAAATAAATCTGCTTAACTTTACAACTGCGACATTGATGTTCTTGACCCTGCAGTTACTTGAACAGTATACTTAGTATTACACTATTACTTAATTTACTCAATCCCAGTCATGTAAATGGCAGAAGAAATGTATCAAATCTAGATAAAAAAGATCATCAAAAGTATCCGTTCAAAGTAATAAAAAGAACTTGTACTGTAAGTTCTTTTAGTAATGGGAAACCTTCACTGTGGAAATTTCGATTAAGAGACAAGGTTGTACTGTGGCTTTTATGGTAATTCTGTGACTTTTAGCATCAGAGATACGAGGGAGCCTAACAGCCTCAAAGAGGTAACGCAAGGACCGAGTCATCCGCTGTTTTGCTTTGAAGAACCCACTTTTGCCCTTGTGCTCCATCTGTCATCATCCCCTTCCATTGACAACGCATTAATCGCAGAGGCTCAGAGAGGCTTTTACCCAAAGTCTCTTATTCTTTACCCTTGGCATCGTGCCGCTAGTTCAAATCCCATCGGCATAGTGTGTGTTCGTTGCTGTGGAAAAGTGGTTTGTTAAAGCGTGTAGCTGGGCCCGTATTGTACCGTATATCTACCGGGTTTCAGTGCAGATGTGTCAACACGAGTCCAATGGGAGCTCTAATCAGAGCGAGAGTGCACTCGAGGGCCACGCAGGCTCGTTTGCTGCCGGCTAGACCTGATAGATGGGCCCACTGTGGACCCTTAGACTGGGCCAGAGCGGTTCCACCCCCTTCCCTCTAACCCAGCCTGACATCTCCACGGCCCACCTGCAGCTTACGTGTCCATGTGGCCCTGACTCATTGGCACGCTCCAGAGAGCCTGACGAAAATAGCCTGCCTCCACACCTCCTTCTTTTATCACACTCTTCTGATTCATGTGTTTACTTGTGTGCAACCGATAGTGGACTGTGATGTGCTTTTTGCGAATCACGCTTGGTTTCTCTTAAAAGCATACAGCTTGAATTGTGGGCAGAGTGATAACCGAGGGGTCGGAGATGTGAACTTCTGCCATTTCTTATGCTCAAAGCATATATGCTCGAAAGCTTTCCTCTTTTTATGCTTTCTTGGTTTGCATTTATTTTAGACTAGCAAATTTGCAAATTGCCTTTGGGGGAGAAATGGATCAAATAATGCTGTGCGTTTCATTAGCTATGTGATTTCTAACAACACTTCAGGGGATGTGCATTGTATATGGTCCGTGGTAACGTAGCAACACGGGAAATGGTCATATAATGTGATTGTTAGAGGAACCGATCATCCATCACCTGTATAGGCTTATATTTTCTCTCAAAATCTTCAGTTACTAGAAATGGATCAGTTTGATAGATTCAGTCCTGATTTGCCCAATCGCTCGTGGCAGCCAATTAAATTGAGTTATTCCTGCTGCGGCAGTTTTAGTGTGACAGGTCTGTGGTTGTTTCAGCAGACAGAAGCTTCTCTGTGGTGGAAGTACTCTAAAAATAACCATACAACAATACCTTGCTGTTTCCTGCTATGACAGGGCTTTGTTAATTCTCATAAAACGCTGACTAAAGACTTGTCAATACTGTAAAGAACCATATTTGTTCCACTGATGTAAATGTAGTCTTTGTGCAGTGCACTTCTGTTACAGTATGTGACTGAAATACTACATAAAAAATGTCATTGTTTATTGTTTAGTCTGTTAAGGAATGGCAGCTTGGTGCAGATTAATATTACAAGTATAAAAATATATTTTTTTCTTTTTTTACTATTAATTATTATATTATATAAAAATTGTATTTCTTGTTATTTTGTATGTATACTTTACATTTATTCATTACAATTAATTATATTAAAATAATCAATGTGTTAATTACACAAAAAGTATATTACTGAACTAACAATTGTTAAAAATGTTACTGTTATCTAGAAGCATTTTACACTAAAAACTAGAATTCAAGCAAGTAAATGTACTTAGAACTGAATTATTTGATGATACAAAAGTCTAAATTTAGAAGGGATACTCAAGGCTCCGAGTTTGTTGATATGGGGCACTGACCCCACCAATTAAAAACATCCCTGCCGAAGCCATTTGGTAATTGGCATGTAAAAGGATTATGTGAATTGGGTTTTGGGATTAAACAGTTATCAGATACGCAAGTGCATGTAAGTCCTCTTGTTTGTTTTTGTAACAGATAAATGCATTGAACTCATTAAGGAAACATGACTTCGCTCTAAAACACTTAGTTAAGTGAAACAGTAACTTGATCCTTCTGTATAGCAGTTCTGAGTTGGCCTCCAACTGAAATGCAGTAATTTTGTGTTTTCTGAGGTAATGGAGATCACCCAGTGACCACAGCTCTGAAATGGTAAGCACAACCCACACACTTGATGAGAGGCGTCGTGCCCTTGTAAACTGAGGGGGCCGGTGCATGGGGTACCAAGTGCTATTATTAAAGACACATATACACATTATTAATAATGTTAATAATAATTATAGCTTAATAATGCATGAATATTGTGAGGGTAAAAAGGTGTTTGTTTACAATGCTGTGGCAAAAAGCACACAATCACATAAAAATATGATCGGTTTATTTGAGTTGCGTCATATTTGTGACCCAAATTTGAATTAAGCTCATTTTGTGCATAAAATTGTTTTCTCAGTTTCTCAATTTAAACATGTTATGTTATTTATGTTCTATTGTGAATCAAATATTGTGAATAAAACATGTGATTTAAAATTATTTTAATTTTTGTTTTATTCAAATAATAATAATAATAATAAAAAAGGTCCTAACATTTCTGGAATTGGGGTTGTATATATGATGAATATGCATTTAGTACCAAGCAGAAGAGTCAATGTACCATACATGTAATTTCTCCTGTAATGTGAATATATTTTTAAATGAATCCAGGCCTCATTTGTTAGCTCACATTAAATGTACTTCTGCGCCTTTCGGTTCAACACACAAGACTGTGCTGTGAGATCGAATTGATCCTGTCTTTGTGATAAAGAGCTTTGTGAAAGGGTGAATTTTGCAAAAACGTGATAGCATGTACAAAATCGGTTGAATGTCAGATATTTTTAAGGCCAGTGACTGATTGTTCACAAGCATGCATGCGTTCAGCTGTCTCAGTGGATGCAAGTGTGTGCGTACGCTCCATGTGTTTGCACTTGTCGTCTTGTTAATTGTCTCTGATTTGTGCGTTTGTTGAGTTCTCTTGTCAGTACATGAGTAAATGAATGTTTTATGAGTCAAGGCCTTTTAAGTATGCTCATTCCCCAGCCTCAAGCTGTCACTTCCAATTCCTCTGTATTTCGCTTCCCGTTCCCTCTGCTCCCACCGAGGAATACCACGGCTGACGTGGCTTAATTACAGGAGTATGTTTAGCCTGAACACATCACCTCACGGCTCGCATAGGTCACTTGTGCCATAGGTTGCTTCTTGGTCAGTGGTTACCTAAGGCCTTTGTCTCTCTCATCTGGGTTTTCTTTTGTAAGGCTAAAAATAAAAATCATCTGTGAGGCTTTGAAAACCACAATAAAACTGTCTCTGTGCTCTCACATATAGGATGTTAACATGGATCATGAGCCATACTTGTGTGAATTTATTTGCGAGTTGTTAAAGTACATGCTGCGTCCATTCTAGGAGGCTGATTTCTTCATTTTTTTCTTTGGAAAGGGACAGCCATCGTTAGTGTACCAGCAAGGTGAACACAAGCAGCACTAATGAATGAATAATGACAGTCACCAAGGTAACTGTGGATATTTATGCAGTGCATCCTATTTACAACAAGGGACGAAATAAAACGAAACATTTGCTTGTTGTTCTGCCAAAGCAGTGGTGCAGAGTAGCATTTTATGTCATTAATAAATGCCAGATAAGATCCAGTGTTGCGACTTCCAATCCCCTAGACACATTTAGCATTAATGTGGCACAGCGTAAAATCAATAAACACTGGATAGTAATGGCTAAAATCTAAAAGGAATAGCAGACAAACCTCTAACTCATTGGTACAATTCTCAGAAAATGCTAAGTAGTTAGCTTTATTAGTCAAGTCATTAATGTGCATTATTGAACATAATGGTTCAAGTCGGAGCCCCTTCAGCTTACCGGACAACAACAATACCATTAAATGATCCAAGTAATGAGACTAAATCATCAGGTATGTGGTACTTAAAAACAATAAATGAAAACATCAACAGTGTTTTTGTTCTAGTTATTTTGTACAAATATGCCAGTTCTTGGAAATGTACAATTAGGGGCTGCACTCACCACGTTTTTCTTTTTTTTTATGTAAATATGTACTGAATCGTCTTATTTTGGACTTATATCTTAAGTAGTATGTTATGAAAACAGGATCTCACATAAGTCCTTTTTTGCCATCAAAGTTTTAATTTTTCGGCCACTTGCCAGGAGAATGAGAGTTTATACAGCTGTTTAACATCACATGACTCCAGTCCAAAAATTAAGTGAAAAGCTGTCTTTATGAGAGAGATTTGTTCTTCAAACAAATGCTTGTCCATAATGCATAATAATGCATTGTCCAGTAAAAAACATCCATCCTTTTTCTCCTCTCACATCAAAATCCATCAATAATTTTGAATTAATTTGGACAGTTTTCACTTAGAAATCGTGCTTCTTTGCATGTTTCTTTCCTCATTCACTCATCGTGATGTATTTGTTTATAACAAACATGCATTTTTTTGTTGTACATTTGTTTTACATGATTTTAATTGATGGACTGGAGTCTTGTGGATTATTGTGGATTATTGTGTTGTTTTAATCAGCCATTTGAACTCTGAATTTTGATGGCAACCATTCACTACAAAAGTGAGAAAATTATGTAATACTATTGGAACACATTTTTCTAAGTATGTTCCAGTTAAAAAAGGCACTCATCCACATTTTGTATGGCCTGAGATATAATCAATTTTCTATAAATTCAAATTTGTAGGTCAACTATGCATTTAACCCTGGAATATAGTTCACAACATTTGCCCTGATTTGCAATCTGAGCACATCAAGTTAGTTGATCAGAGGATTGAAGACAGAAGATATCAAAAGTCAGCGATTTTGGAACAATATAAAAAACATATATATATATTGTGACAGACAGCAAGAGACAATGCCACAAGAGCACTTGTTGCAATCCCTGAAGGGTGGATTTATTTACAATAAATGAAAGAAAGACTTCGGTGCTGGTGACGGTGCAGTGAAACCCCAGATGTGGCGTGTTCTTCTTGCTTCTTTCCTTGAAAAGTGATCCATGAGGTGATGCTTTCGTTGTGATCTGAGGGGGCAGGGCAAAGCGGTCACGGCGTGAGCTCTGTGGGTTCAAAAGAGAGACAAAGTCAGAGAAACAGTGTCCAGTCATTTGGAGATGGGTCTCCTTTCACTTCTAGTTTCCTCCTCTTTTATCCTGGTTCTGGCCACACTCCTCCCTCCTAAGTGACGTCCTGGTCCTGTTGACCTTGTAGATACGGGAAATTAGGAGGGGGTGGGGAGTGACCCCTGACAGGCCACGTCCAACGGAGAAACCCAGGTACTGGGCCTCAGACATGGCAAGGTGACATTTGCGGGGGTTGGCGGTGAGCCCCGCCCTCTGGAGATCCGACAGCACCCTCCGGAGCCTCTCCATTTGGTCCTGCCATGCCTCAGAGTGGATCACGATGTCATCAATATAGGCAGCTGCGTAGGCTTAATGAGGTCGCAGGATGATGTCAGAGAGTCGCTGGAGCGTTCCTGGAACCTCATGTAGGCCGAAGGGAAGGACCCAGTATTGCCAGTGGCCAGAGGTTGATATGGTAGATTTGTGTCTCTTGTCTTCTCCCAGACTGGCGGACTCATTAGTTCACCTCACTGACACGCTCCAAGACTGTGTAAGGACCCTGCCACTGTGCCATGAACTTACATGCTGAGCTGGGGACCAGGACCATTACTCTGTCTTCTGGTTGGAACTCCTGTGGTTGAGCCGCCCGGTTATAGTGGCATTGTTGGGCCTGCTGTGACTTTACCAAGTGCTCCCTGACTAATGGCATGACCCGGTCGATCCTTTCTCTTATCTCAGTCACGTGCTCAACCACTGTGCGATGGGCTGCCGGCTGCTGCTCCCAGGCACCTCGGGCATCGTTGAGAAGACCTCTGGGCTGGCGCCCGAAGAGGAGCTCAAAAAGCGCTAAGCCTGTGGAGGCCTGTGGTACTTCCTGGATGCCAAAGAGGACGTATGGTAAGAGTCGTTCCCAATCCTTCTTATCTTCGGACGCCACCCGTCTCTGCATCTGTTTCAAGGTCTGGTTGAACCTCTCGACGAGCCCGTCGGTCTGGGGATGATAAATAGAGGTCTTTAGTTGTTTAACCTTTAGCAGCCAGCAGAGTATCTCGGTGGGTAGGCCGACCCGGCTCGCCAGCAGGAACAACTCTTGGGCTATGGCCTTGAAGGTGGCCTACCTCAGGGGAACCGCTTCAGGGTACCAGGTGGCGTAATCGAAGATTACCAGGATGTGTTCATGTCCCCGGCCGGACTTTAGCAGCGTTCTTACGAGGTCCATCCCAATCCTCAAAATTGGGATACCTCAAAAGGTAATGATGGGTAACGGAATGAGCAGGCTGGGGGGAGGTTTCCATGGGGACGTCCGCTGGCAGGCAGGGCAGGCCTGGCAGAACCGCTTCACCTCCACATCCATCCATGGGCAGTGGAAGCGATCACAAATCCATTGAATCGTATTCTTGCACAGGAAAATGTGTTTAAACTTGCTGTTATTAAGCCTCTCGTTAAAAAAACGCAACTTGACCCCAAAGATTTAGCTAATTACAGACCTATCTCAAATCT
>JAUYWG010000051.1:16594427-16617513 GCA_034779775.1 Enteromius afrohamiltoni
TTTTGGTTCCTTGCTGCTGTCGCCTCTGGCTTGCTTAGTTGGGGACACCTGATTTCCAGTGATTATCGTCGTCTTGAAGTTGAATTCTGGTCATTATACATTACGATTACTCTGTTCTTCTATTTGATAATGTTCAGTGCTTTGCTACAATCTGTATTGTTAAAAGCGCTATATAAATAAAATCCATCGCGGGAGCTAGACGGGTGCTGCACTGGTCGCAGGATACCCTCCGGCATGCGCCGCTCCTGGACCACCCTTCGGGGAAAAGACGACGGTCTCTCCCCCTCCTCCCGGTGGTAGGCTGCGTCCACCAGCTCGATGGCATCCATGAGGTCTTGCAGCATCTTGGGTCCCCTCATCCTGGCCGCATCGCTCGGGGCAATGAGCGGAGAAGCTTGTCGACCGCCACACGCTCCGCTACCTGTCTCAGTGTGGGCTCGTCCTCCAACAACCAATGCTCGGCAAGTCTCATTAGGTCGGCGGCCTGGGAGCGGGCTGGCTGACGGGGCTTAAACTCCCACTCATGAAAGTGTTGGGCAGCTGCGATAGGTGACAGCTCCAGTCGGGAAAGAATTTTTGTTTTTAACGTCTCATAATCACCGTTTGTAGTCAGCGGGGAGTGAGAAATACACTCTCTGCGCTTCTCCCATGAGAAGAGGAGCCAGCACCGCTGCCCAGACATCCCGAGGCCACCCCTCTGTGGCGGCGATGGATACAAACATTTGTAAATAACATTTCACATCATCATCAGCTGTTAATATTGGGATTAAGCGAGCGGCTGCAGCTCTGGGGTCAGGTAGCGGGACATGTTAAGCTGCCTCGAGCCGGATTTCTGCAATCAACTCCTCAAACCGTTCTTGTCTTTCGGCAGACGTTAACCTCTGTGAGGTGCCATAGTAATTCCTCCATGCCGCTAGGGGGAGGAGCGCTCACCTAGGGAACAGAGAGAACAGAGGTGAGCAGTGAGGAAGTGAGCATGCAACAAACAAATGGCGAAAGAAACAAATCTTTCTTCGTCCCTTGCCGGTGCCTTTATGCTGTTTTCTTGCCCGCATTCTCCACCACCTGTGACAGACAGCAAGAGACAACGCGACAAGGGCACTTGTTCGTGGTAAAATGACAAGATCTGTAAGTGATAAGGTAATGAATGCTTTGGTGATTTGGATAGCTAAAAACTGCCGACCCATTAACGTAGTAGATGACGATGGACTGCGGGATGTAATTAGAACTGAGTCTGGAGACACCTCATACAATATGCCATCAAGAGGAACCATCATGTCAAAAATACACGCTTTTTAAGACAATGAGAAGGCACGGAGGATGAACATGTTACAGCAAGCGACACACATCGCGCTCAGAGGGGACCACTGGACTTCTGTGAGCAATGACAACTACTTAGGCATCACAGCGCACTTCGTTGATAAAGAATGGAAATTGCATTCATTCGCACTAACTGTGTCTAAAACTGAGGAACGGCAGAACGCTGAAGCATGCGCGGATCATTTTCTCAATGTGGCAAGAAAATGGGAAATCGAGGACAAGTTAAGCACACTTGGCACTGACAGTGCTCGTAATATGGTTGCTGCCGCGAGACTACTTCCATTTGAATACCTGCCCTGCACGGCCCACATTTGAAAGTGTCCTAGCAAAATGTTGCAAGATTGTTGGGCACTTTAAGCATAGTTCATCCAACGCTCACGAACTAATGGAAGAACAAGTTGCATGTGGACAGAAACAAGAATCTCTCGTTCAGGATGTTACAACAAGATGGAATTCTACCCTAGAAATGATCAAGCGAATTCAGCGAAACAAATCTCCACTGACCACTACCCTGGCTATGCAAAATACCAATGTTGCCATGTTGACTGCACAGGAGCTCTCTAAACTGCAAAAGCTGGAGGAACTACTTGAACCTTGCAGGTAAGTTGATATTATTTTCTCAGTCTCTTCTCTGTTTTCACTATCCCCCAATCTGTGTGAGTGTGTCCGCTGTCAAGGCATGCTGCAAAAAACAAAAATAAAAATAAGTTAAGATTAGTGTAAAACAATATTAAAAAGGTGAAGAAGAAATAAATATGGTGTTGAACAATGTAATGTAAATAAAATACAATAGTGTGTGTGTGTGTGTGTTTGTGTGAGTGTACATGTTACATACTGGCACAAAATTTATTTTCTTCAAAAAAGTTTATTTGCAATTAATACCAACATATTGTGCTTTTCATTGCAGATATGTAACTGAACTGCTGGGAGGAGAGCAGTACATCTCCTGCTCAGTGGTATTGCCAGCCTTGTGCCACTTGTTCAAAATTATGGAGTCCACAGAGGATGATCCAGCCTATGTAGTTAAATTCAAAAATGATTTTACCCCTGACCTATCTAAAAGCAAGGACAGCACTAATCTCACATCGCTGAAGATCGCTACTGCAATTGATCCAAGGTTTAAAGACCTAAAGTGTCTTCCCAAAGATGAAAGGAATGAGGTGTGGGCTTCACTAAGCAAGCTGTTAATGGCAGAGAGTCCTGGAAAACAAGAGTCTAAAGAGACAACAGACCAACAGCCACCAAAGAAGAGAAGGACCTCCATTTTGCTGGTTTCTTCTGATTCAGAGTCAGATGAAGAGGAAGAGTCCATAGAACAGTGTCTTAACCGCTACAAAGCAGAGCCCAAAATGCACATGGAGGGTTGTCCACTACAGTGGTAGAGAAAGAGAGAAGCAACACATGCCAGGCTGGCACCAATAGCATGCAAGTATCTGTCAACCCCTGCTACAACGGTGCCTTGTGAGAGACTGTTCTCACTCTCAGGTCACATCATTCAAAAGAAAAGGGCCACATATAATAGGGCCCTGATAATGTCAACAAACTGGTCTGTCTCAGCAACTGGCTGAATGTAAAGGAGGACTAAGCAAAATTGTTTCTACTTTATAATTAATGTTCTCAACTCTCAGCAATACAACTTTACAATGAGTACCATTGTTTGTATTCATTCCTTTATTATTATTATTTTCCAATTTCCATATTTGCAATGCCTATTTTTTTTTTTTAATTCAAATGACACAAATGGCACATACCTGTGTTTTTATTTCTGTAATAAATATGGCTTTCAAGCCAACAGTTAATTTGGAGGATGTTGATGGTTTATTGCAGGTATGTTGTTTACATGAGAAAATTACAAGTTAAACAAAATCATATTTTGTATCATATTTGAAAATCATATTTTTACAATCATATTTGAATTTAAATAGTTTCATTGTCTTGAGTTTACATTAATTTACATTTACATATCCAAAAAGTTTCAGTCTTTTAATTGCGATTAATTGCAAAAAAAATTGTGTGATTAATTAGTTGGTTTTTTTTAATCGATTGACAGCACTAATATATATATATATATCTGTAGACCTGGACTCTTACATTCAACTACCCTGTGTGTTTTTTTTTTTTAATAAACCATAAACCATTTGTTTTCCAGCCTCGTCATTCTAAGCAGCATCACAAAAATGTCTTTGTGTGTTCACATTTGGAGTCCGTTGGAGAACTGGGAGATCTGTGTTTGCCTCGAAGTGTAAGAATCACAGCCAGAGAGGGGAGGATAATGTATTTGGCTTCTGAGTGTATCACATGTGGCTCTTTTAATGTGACAGCTGGACTCTTTGGGCACTTTGGCTGGCCATGGACAGCCCGGGAATGCCACGCTAATGGTGCTCAGAGGGTGACAGCCGCATAGGCACGGACCGTTGCAGCCCCTCTGTCAGCCCACACAGCTGCTCTGGCTGACGTCTAGGTGCGGATTTCCTCCTCCGTGTGCCACTCACCTGTGAGGAGGCCGGCTAATTTAGGCAGACCCAATGACAGCCGCGAAATGGTGGGGATTAGGCTGTTTTCAGGGGAGCTGAGAAAAGTCAGCACACAGTCTCACATAACTGTCTCCTTTTCACATAATTCTCTTCAAAACTGATTATCTCAGACTTCCTTTTATCAGACAGAAACATCTGCATTATTCAGTAGTGTGCTCAACTTTTTTTTTTCCACTCATAACTTGATGAAACTCATAACCGCCAGAAGTTAAGACATTTTTACAGAAAACATCTCAAATGGAAAATATCTGAAAACTAGTATGCAACACAATGAATTAATGTGACAACAGTGTATAGCATACTATTTTTTCTTTTACATTTGTGAATGTCTACTTCACTGCACAATTTTCATTCATGTGATTTAAATGTTATTCTCAATTATTTATATCATTGTTTATGCTAGTTTCTCTCTTGATGTAGAGTACATCAACTGTAGCAAATATTTTGTTTTTGAAAGAAGTCTCTTATGCACAATAAATATAATAGATAATAATATACATAGTGTAATGTATGATTAGTCTTTATTGTCACATGATTCTTCAAAAATGACATGATCATTCAGATCTAAAGGAACGTTTCTCCTCCTTATCATATTATTTGTATGTCACTGGAACAGCATTTATTTGAAATAGAGATTTAGTAACTTTATAACATTAGAATTGTTTTTACTTGTCACTTTTGATTAGTTTTATATGGCAATTTTAATAAAGTATTCAAATAAAGTAAAAATAAAGTATTAATTTCGAAACAAACAAAAACAAAACAAAAAAGTCTCTTAGAATACAAACCTACAAACAAATCTGAGTGGTTTCAGTGTCATAGTAAAGTGGACTAGGTAGTATATTTGTATATTATTACTAGTAATTTTGTGTCCTTCCTTTTCACGGAAGCCATCTGCTTCCCATATTCATCTTAGTATCCGGCTATTAAAGGAGCTCCCAGTTGTCTTCAGTTTGCTTTTTGGCAGAGCATAGTGCTTCATTTAACTCTCTATATCTTTAATGCCATTTTAATAGCAATACAGCACTTTTAGCCTTTTAAGAAAGCTTTCAGTTGTTCATGCTTGGTCATTTTAAGCCTTTTTATGGGGGTTTATGTAAATGTTATACTCACATATAGTAGTAGCATTGCTCCATTTTGATAATAAAACCAATTTTTGTGTACTTTATTCAAATGTATAACACTTAACTGTTAACTGATTGAAAGGCTGAATTTTGGCTCTCAATAAACTACAGTTGGTTTGGCCTTGGTTTTTGGCAGTATTCACCATATGTATATAATCTTACAAAAAGTACCTGTGAGGTCATTTATTATCTTTTTTTCCCTGTGTATTTCCTGAGGAAAAGAAAATACACAATTGGGTCAAAAATACAGTCAGGTGAATGAATTCCTTAAGTTAAATAAGTTATTACTGAAATTACAACAGCTCTTCCGAAGACAAATTTAGTGTTGAAACACCACAGACCAAAGGAGACAAAAAATTACACAGGGTTGTGTTTGTGAAAGCCTCGGATAGGTGGATAACAGCAGCTGGCTGATAGAAACTGACAAGCCTTTTGCGATGCTGTAGAACATTACAAAAACAGTGGTTGGTTGATTTAGCCACAATTTGCTCAGATGGGCTGCTGGAGATAAGAAGAAATAGCCCAGCTGCTTCAAGCATTGCAGTGTGCTATAAGTGCCCTTCTCAATGCGCTGCGTTTCATGTTGACCCAGACACTGTAATGTTTCTTTTACTTGTATTACAGTAGCCTGCTTCAGTTTTGAGAGTACCCAAAGCATGGCAATGAATATGTAAGCATTAACTAGGCATTTTAGATAATAAACAGGCTTGATGTATAAAAAACCGTGTTCTGTGTCCATCACTTCGACATATTTTTTAATTGGTCGAATGATTAAAACTGGTACACAACACGTCATTGTGTTAAACATGCAGTATTTCTTTAGAGGTTGTGTGGTGTCTATTCATAGAATACTAAAATAAAATCTCATGTCTTACAGGCCACTGCACTGACCTTCAAACCTGCAGTGTGCAGTGTTGAAATGTTTTGGATATATCTGGTTTAAATGATCATTGCATAATGTTTATTTTGCAGGAGAAATGTCATGAGTTATTCATATTGTGAGATTCAGTGCAAGGCTCATGAAAGCGATTACTGCTATATTAGTCAGTAATGTATCAAATCATATAAATTCCAAAGGCTGACATTTATTAAAACTAACTTTTCTTTTGAAAACTTTTTAGCATTTGTTTATTTTTGCTCCTTGTTGTTTGTATGTCAGATTTTTTCTTCAATTTTAGGCTTGTCCCATACATAAAAATGAATGAACTTTCTTTACTTTCCTACCGTTGTGCCATTATTTTTAAGACAATATATCATTTTTTAATCTGTATTACCAACAGTGTCCATGAAGAAGTGCTTAAGATGAAATATAAGGCATGTGGTCATTATTGGACAGTTCACCCTAAAATTAAAATTACCTCATGATTTACTCACCTTCAAGCCAACAATATGGATATGACTTTCTTTTTTCAGATGAATACAATCACAGTTATATTTCAAAAAAAAAAAATGCCCTGGCTCTTCCAAGCTTTATAATGGCAGTGAATCAGTGTTGAGATTTGAAGTCCAATAAAATGCAAACATTCACCATAAAAAAGCTAGAGATTATGGTTTATAAAGTTTTCAATATGGATATTATTCTTAAACAAGTAAGAATAATAATTAATCATCCATAATTGAATGAAAACATCCTGCAAAGTTTTAAATCTGAAAGTGCACTGTGTATGCAGATATTGATTTTCTTTTGAGAGAGTCGACTCTGAATCATTGATATTAGTCATTTTTCACTAACAAGTCAGTGTTCTTAAATCCAAAGTATCCCTGTACATTCTTATAATGCGAACACCCTAGGCATGTAAACGGTTATCTTATGATTGAATCATAACCTGCAAGAGAAGATTCATCATCTCATGCACATCAATTGATGAACTTAAACAAGCACATATATAATAAGTGTTAATAATGTAATTGTCTTCATAGCTCCATCGTAGAAGTTAAGAAGACTGCAACTATTTTAATGCAACTGTAACACTAATAGCCTATTACAGACAGGCTTTGTTCAATATCCTATAGCCTAATCTTGGCCTAGAGTGACAGTAATTATAGTTTAGTCACATAGTTTTAATTTACAGTGTAGTGAAGATAAAGCCATAAAACATTTATTTCATTTATCTTTAATCAAATGAGAGTTAAACTCTAAACGAAAGTTGTATTTGTTGTAGTCGTAGTAGTAGCTCTAAACCAAACTTTTATTTTGCCAGGTTGCCATAAGGACCTGTGTGTAGTTTATGTCATAGGTCAAAAACCAAAATTTACAAAACCAATACCGATTATGTGAAAATGCTTAAAATATTGGGAAAAATATAGAGAAAACAATATATCGGTAGATCTCTAATCCTGTGTGACTGATTCACTCCAAATCGGGTGATTTTATGTCTGCGGTTTGCAGAAAATAGCAAGATGGCTGCTATTGGTGGCTTGGTGGCTTCACTGCATGTCCACAGTTTAGATCAAGTCGTTATATATAGACTAGTGGTCCTTTCACATTGGTCTGAGTGAAAATGTAAATTCATAATTTGCCACTAGGTGCTGCTTTGGAGCGGTAAAAGTAATTGTTTCCCTGGTAACAATGTACATAAAACAGCACTGTGCTCACAAACACTGATTTATCAGGAATTACAGGCATGATGTAATGAAAATGGGACCAATCACTGCAAATTAGCGTCAAGCAAAGGAGGGGTTGGATAAAAAAATCATTGAATCGCTTGGGAGTTTTAAGGTGAAAAGAAATGCATATTATAAGATGTTTTAATAGTTATCAGCTGGAATGTGCTTGCTTACTAATCAAAAGCCATGTAGTAAGCAAATAATCCAGACCTCTCTATGAGAGTTACATCACCTTTGTACAGGAAAGCCAGAAAGTTCCACAGAAGAAACTCTTAAGTCCTCATTTCCTAATCTTGTTACATAATGACTCAGTCTATCAGTGATATGGTCCTGGGGTGTGATTAGCACTGCAGCTAAATCAGCCGTGTAAATCCAACTTTACTATTTTATGCTTCTACTTTAATTAAAGAGTTCTAAAAAAGATAATCTTTCGAAAGCAGAGAAATATTTTAGTTTTGTTTTTCTACCTTTTACCTTCACAACAGTTACTGGAAGAAGGTAAACATTTCTTTTCTGTTTTGATTTGTTTTGTATTTTTCTTTTTTTTTCAAAGCTCTGCATATGCCTGTTTGGGTGAGATAGGAGAGAACCAAGCAGAGACACATCTCTGTGCTATCTCTGCTTGCGACATATGTGCAGAGAAGGGGCTGTGTGTACAATAAGCCAGTATTCGCCGGTGGAAGCCTGCCTGCTGCCTCCTGCTCGCCTCGGTACTACACAGAGGCTGACAAACGACTGAATGGAATAAAAACATATTGGTGCTGGGGTAAATGGAAACAGAAAAAAATGTAAGGGGAAAAGAAATGGCAGGAGGGAGGTGTGTGCGATGCGTGATAAGGCAGGTCGAAAGCTTTGAGTTGAGCTGAGCGGGACAATATACCGTGTAAGTGTGTGCGAGCTTTTAGGGGTCTGCAGCAAGGTGAGTCATGCCATGCAATGTTTCTCAGTGGAGTTTTAGTTTTAAAAAAAAAAAAAAAAAGATTCCAATCTGAACATACTGGGGTCATGGGCTATAGTATAAAAACACATACCATTATATGATATTTGGCATTTTTTGGAAGATCTAAAGCAAATACAACACTTAACTTATATTGCTTTGTTTTACAGTATTTCAAATGTCCAGCTGTTAACTTCTTGAACATCTGCTATTTATTCACTTTATATTTATTGTTATCTTTATATTTGCACTTTCTATTGTCTACTTTGTTAATTTCAGTGTTGCACCACTGTGCATTAAAATATGCATTTCATCACCTTTGTTTACTTACATATGAATAGTGTAACAATGAAGCTTGAAATTCTCATTTAAAAAATAAATAAATAAAAAATAAATAATATTTTTTTAAAAAGTTAGAGATATACCCTTTCCGTGGGACCAGTAATTAAAAATACTGCAGTTATTATGACGAATTTCTTATTATAATAATTTAAGGTTATTACAGAGAATAGAATACAGCAATATTTGTTTTATAATGCTATTCAGTGATGTACTCATGTGCCACAATAATGTAATATTTGACACATTTTCACAGCAAAGATGTATTGATTAATTTGGTTAATCAGCATATCATGTAATAGGGAAGGAATAGTTCGCCCAAAAATAAAAATGTTCTGATTAAGAAACCGATCTACATCTTGGATGGCCTGAGGGTGAGTAAATTGTAATTTTTTTGGTGAACTACTCCTTTAATATGTATAGAAAAAATGTGATATGTAAAAAAAATGAATGAGTTTCTAACATCCTGTTTTAGCTGTGGCCAGCAGTTTCCCATCATCTCCTGCTCTCTCTATTCAATCTCTGTAGGGCTAATTTAAAAACTAAAAAACTAAAGAGGCTCTAAGTTACTCAGAACTCACAAATCCATAGTGATGTTTCCAGGTGTTTCTCATTTAACCCAACATTCAACCACAAAACTTTCAGTAAGATGTGCTGAATCAGAAGATATCCTTCTTAGAAGAGCGCCACCTGGGATATTACTGGCTCCAGATTTCTTGTTTCAATAATGAAATTTAATGAGCAGTATCATGCCCATCACACACAAAAAAAGACCGCTCAAACAAAAGCTCATTTTCATTTGGAGCTTGTGAAAGCTCATCTGAACTGCAATCTGTTCCAGCATTGTCTGGAGCCCTTGTCTACTTCTCTGGCTCCTTTCTGCTCTCCAAGCTCAACATGCCATCTGCTTCTCTCCTGTGCCACTTCTCGTGATGACAATAGTACAGGGACCTGTGGTAATAATCCACGAAGCTAATAGTTTTCCCCTTCGCTCTAAAAATGTGAATTTTTGTTTTGTTTTCTACATTGTCCTTGCTACGTACGAAGTCTCCAGCTGTGTCATCTGCTACAAAGAATAACAGGAAGAAACAGCAGAAGAACAAACAATAACAGGAACGACAAGGATGTAGGTGCTCCTTGCAGGGTTGTTTGATGTGCCACAGAAACCCATCAAGTTGAGCCCATAAAGCAAGAGTAATATCTCACAGCAGTCTGCGGTTGTGGCGGTGCGTGTCTCAGAGAGACGGCCCCTGGTGGGAAGACCGAAAGGGAATGAGGGCCGTTGTGCAGAGCTAAAAAGCTTCTACACATGTGGAGATAATATTCTGCTATAATTCAGTCACATGGGGTATGAAACCTGTTCATTCTGCCCAACCTCCTGTTGCATGGAATGATTCTGCTCGGATCAGTGTAGGTAAATTATCATGGATGAGAGCTCCAGTATGTTTGGGGAAATATAAGGATTATGTTGTGCATTTCAGCTCAGTTGAGAGCAACATGTCAGTGAAATGGATGTTGACTTCTTTTGGACTGTTCAAAAAAGGACTATGACTCAAATAAGGACTAAAACACAGTTTTAAAAATCATTCTAAGTGAATTAAAAAAAAGGAATTATATCATTTGAATTACTTACATTTTTTTCCAGTTAATGAATGAAATATTAATGGAACAACTGAAGCATTATTGTCTGTGACATTTGAAACTGCTATATTTAAATTAATATGCATTATGCAAACTGTTTCGCACACATTCTCAGACATATGTTTTCGGTTAATGCCGTTTCTAAAATGAATGATGATTCACTGAGCAACTTCCTCAGAAGCCAGACGTTTTTTTTTTCCTCACCTGCCCCACCAAAACAGATTCATTTCAGTTCCAGTGGCTGTTAGCGCTCAGAGAAGGTCAACTGCTGACCTTTAAAACCCAGGTACAACAAATCTAACACCTCTCTGTACATCTCCCAGCAGGGCATAAAGAGCACTGTTGTTTTTGAAGGCTTGTGTATGTGTGGTCTGTGTGTAAGAAAGACAGAGAGTGTGTTTGTGTGAGTATACATCTTCTAAATATTTAAAAGTTTTAAATAATTCCACTAATTAACTGAGCAGTACATACCACATGAATATGAGTCACGACTTTTTAATAAAAAGAATAATCTTAAGAGGTCATATTTATACTTTTCATATTTATCTTTTTGACCTTTGACGAGTTTGACATTTTTTTCTTATGAATTCTGAAAATATTCTTGGTATATGCGTCTTTTGATATGTGTGATTTTTTTGTTACTGTGATTATATATTGTTCTTTGTTAAAGCTTATCTGACAATGAATTTTAAAAAAATATTATTTTGTGACTTATCTCATAATTCTTACTTTTTAATGCAATTCATATATATATATATATATATTTTTTTTTTTTTAAGTCTGAATTGTGAGATATATAATTTTTTTTTCTTACTCACAGTTCTGAAAAAAAAAAACACATTTGAGAGATATACTGGCACAACATTTTTAATCTGTGATGTAAATAAGCTTTTTTTTTTCTTTAAACAGAATAGGACATTCTGTAAGGTAAATATAATTGTCAGATCAGTACTGTGAATGCCATACTTTTTAAAGAGATATTTAGCACATCCAAGAATAGTTTCCCTCAAAATTTTAATTCTGTCATTATTAGCTCACTCTCATGTGTCCAAACACACATGGATTTATGTGAAAATCTTAAATCATCAACAGGTTCTGTTGGCTGGAATTTTGACCAGAATTTGGCCAAACTCATCTGGGATTACTGTGAGGACATTATACACAGTTAGCGGGTGAGATTTAGGGGTGAATTCATAGGTCATAGGCATGTGTGTAATACCCAGAGATTTGGCCTGACCATTGCTTTAAGTGGATTTCCACTAAAATGGGCTGTTTGTCTATTGGAGTGGCTGTTGTTTTGGATGCGCTCCATGGAGGATACAAATTGCATTATTCACGGCATGCAGGCCAGTAATGGCAGCAATGAGCGATGGGCTCCTTTTTGCTACTGACAGGGAAGGTTGAGAGAGGAGCTCTGTACAATTACCACAGAGTCTCTGCTCGATCATGCTGCTTTATGGCTAAAGTGAAGCAGAGGGTCGCTGGAGGCTTGCCCCGAGGGGTGGAGGTGTTTGAACAGGTGTTCAGAAGTTCAGATCCCAGGTGAAACCTCTCTGTGAAGGAGAAAAAAGTTCCGGTAGTGGAAATACTCTACATGAGCTGTCACTTTTGAATATCTTGTTTTGCCCAGATTTGAAATGTTTCTGTGAGTCATTTAAATGACAAATGGTCCACTAAATGTTTAAATTTGAGTATTCAAAAATACATCACATCTATGAATAAAGAAAAACATATTTTTTTTTTTACCACTTTTAGATTTCAAAAAGGCTTTTTCCTGCATCATCCGCAGTATATCTACGAAAAATCTGATGATTTGACATGATACATTCAGTGGTAAAACAATTAAAGTTGAAACTATAAACATCTTGTTTAAAAAGAATAAAGAGTTAGTGTAATGCAATTTATATTATTTTTATTCTCCAGCATTTCCATAGGGGACTTAGGATTCGACATGTAAAATTTTAACAAAAAAATAATTATATAGATATAACAAAAATAAAAACAAACTACACTTTTTTTCGAGCTTGAAATTAAATATGGTTTTACCAAAAACATTCAAAAGACTCATATACTGTACCAAGCCTTTTCGTCTTAAAATTCTAAATATCCACTTTCACTCAATACAAATATCACAAAATAATAATTCTATATTATTAAAAATAACTTTTACATATTTATGTGTGTATACAGTACATGAAACAAGAATTATATATTTATTTATTTATTTATTTATTAAGAGCCTCTTATATATATAAATTTAAAAATAAAATAAAAACTATTTAAAATAGTTTTGTTGACAGCAAGCAATTTTGTGTACTTCATAAGCATATCTCTTTAAATGCTAATGAGCTACTGCTCACCCCGCCCCTCTCTTGATTTTTTTTGTGTACTTGGTGATGCATTACCATAAATAAAATTTAAAAATAAATAAATAAAAAGACCTCTGTGGCTCTGATGTCATAAGAAAATAAAGACTTCTGTGTTTACTTGTACATCTAGCTACAAAACATCTGTTTTTGTTGCAAAAAAAAAAAAAAATCTAAATGCTTGAGAATTTTGACTGTTTGGTTTTTTTGAAGAGTAAATTAATTTTTATAATTGTAGGGTGGTTGTGTCCACACACTGCTAAGACACATTTATATGCAAACACCATGTAAAAGTGAATTTTGCATCTGATGTACCCTTTAACACACGTGCAAACACCAACATCCATTTTACATCTGGACCCCATCTTTTAGGTGGCGAACGGGCAAGCATTATCCTATTATCGAAACATATTAACTTATGAAGTTCATAATCTCTTATACGGGAATACGGGAATCATTCCGGCGCAGTGTGAGCCACGCTTTAATGAAGTCATTTATCTCTGATCTACAGCTCTGCACCCTACCCTCCAAATGAGCCCATGTGAGTGAGACACAGTGGTCAAGAGTGCAGGATAAAAAATGAGAAAATAATTCACAGCGGAAAATGTCACTTCAGAATGATTGGCCTTTTCCTCTTCTTAGGGTCCTATACAATTACATCCTGATTAAATGGTATTAGAACAATTGCTCTACGTGTGAGGCTATAAAGGGGGTTGCTAGTCGACTAAGTTTAAGTCCCTGCAAGTAAATCTGGCCCAAGAGGCAAATGGTGGAAGGTTATTTTTAAGTACAAGGTGCATGACTTGGCTTCAGAGGCAAATGAATAGTCTATAGTGAGTTATTAATCTCCATTACTTCATCCTCCCATAATTTTGCTCATTACACACATTCAGTTCTATCTAGTGGCCTTTTTTCTCCTTGTCCGAGAGGCTTTTGTGCATGATAAAGAGAGAGATGACTCTGGTAAATTTCAGTTCTATCTTGTAAATCCTGTTCCCTCTGCATTCCTTCATGAATAATGCATTCAGCGGAACTCTGACTTTTTCCTGATATTACCTATAGCCAAAATGATTATGCAGAGTTGCCAAAATAAATAAATATTTGAAATGTTATAAATGGACACCAGAGGCGCGGATAACTTGTGTGCATTTATCAGGGAATGGAACACGGAATGAACATTTCTTATCCCCCTTCTCCTATTAGATTTTTGTTCTCTGTGTGATTTGTGCGAATTAAAAACGTAATGCCTCAGCAGTTGTGTGCAGAATCGTTTAAAATGTAATTACTCTGCAGTTGACGGTCGGCGGGATGAAGGACAAATGACAGTATTAGTGGAGCCAAATGCTCTAGGAGGGACTGGTGGGAAGTTTGCGTGTCAGCCTCTTTAACATGGGACTCAATGTACAATGCAGTATTTTGGGATTACAGATGATTTGTGATTGGCAATATTTATTTTAAGTTAGTGGTAGCATTATCTCAGATAACAGTGCTGTATTTCCATTCAAAAATAGGTTTGAATAGTATTTCATTTGTGGTTTCTGGAATGTTGCTAGGGTGATGTTGCAAGGCATGGCATGATGTTTTGGGTGAAAAGATGTACTCAATTTCAGGTTTTTGGATCAAGGGGATTTTTTTGCCTATTTTTTACATCATGCAAGCTGCTCATTATTTGCTAAGAGGGCAGCAGAAGTATAGAATACAAGTATAGTATAGAAGTAAGATGCATCGTATTTGTTGAATGAAATGCAAAACTTAATTTGAGGTGCTGATTCTTGCTTTAGCACATAAGACTTTCTTACAAAATATAATTAGCATTTTGTTGCATTTTTTGCTTTTTAAAAAACAAAAAACCTTTATTAGGTTAAGAAGTCTTGTTTTATCCCAGAGAGACTGATACAAAAGACATGTTTTCTTCCCCCCAAGACAGATAAGAGCTATTTGTTTAATTCACAGCCAGTTTTGCATGTATGAGTACTTCTGAAGATATTATTTTATGCCCAATTCTGATTTTCACCTTTTTTACTCCTTTTAAAATTTTTTCCTAAATAATAGGCAGTATTTTGAATACTTCTTTTTGCCATTAATCTTTTCATGAATCTTTTGACATTTGAGTGCTTTCATAAGTTTGACAGGTGCATTAAAGCTGATTCACACACACACACACATAGAGAGAGAGAGACTAAGACCAAACTAAGACTATAAATCAGTGAAGCAAGTTAAGCATTTCTTATATATTGTACTGTTGTGCAACGATTTTGTTTGTTTTTTTACATGTAATTATTTTACATGTTTTGCATATGTATTATTATAATTATTTTTTCTTTATTATAATCGTTTCTATTTCTCATTCAAGTAACGAACAATGCTTTGCCAATACTGTGCAAGTCATGCCATTAAAGCTCATTTGAAAAAAATGTACTCACCCTCAAGTTGTTTGAAGCCTGTGTGAGTTTCTTTTGCTGAACCCAAAAGAAAATATTTGGTAGAATGTGTGTTACCAAACAGTTGGACTTTTATATTATGCAAAAAATTTAAATATTGTGGAAGTACCATCATCTGTTTGGATACCAACATTCCTCAAAATATCTTTTGCATCGGAAACATGGAGTGCATCTATATTCACAATATCAGTGTCCGACATTGTTTTTGTTTGTTTGTTTTTTGTATTATTTGATGTGTGTGTCCTCTGGTTTAATCTGCCCAATACTTGAATAGTTAGGTGCTTGTTATTGAGCCGAACTCCACAGGAGGTGTTTCTCAGAAGGACACCAGTCACAAAGTTCTTCTTACCTCATTGGATTAGACACAAACAAGCACAGCAGTTCTCCTAACACAACTTAACAGATTTCCCTGTAAGCCAATAAATACCTCTCACATGTGTACAGTACAGGGCTGCGTTCTTATCGTTCTCCGATAACGTTGTCTCTTAGCTCGCTACGAAGACTCAAAAGGTACACCTTAACTACAGTTAAACCTTTCCTACGCATGTTCGCTGAACTATACCTTAGGATGTTGCTTAAGGTAAACCTTCTGCAGGTGCTGTCCATTGAAATCGATGCCTCGATGATCGATTGTGCGCTCTTTCTGTCACGACCGAGGCTTGAACTCAGATGTTTGATGTGAAGGTTGAGAGACCTACCACTGAGCCACAGGAACTATAGTGCAGGCTCCAAATGAGACACTTGATGCAAGGTTTCAGGGAAAGTTGATTTATTTAAAAAAAAAAAAAATTAAATCCTTGCCAGTAATACAACAAAAATTCCTCTCAGATCGAGTCATATGTAACAATAAAAAAAATGTGAAATAAAAGTCAAGTTGAGAAAACAAAAACTCCTTGAGGGGAGAAAAACAAAAGTGAAAAAGAGAACAACAACCAATAATACAGTCCCAGAATACCTTTCTAGCAATTTCTTGGAAGGCTTGAGCGAGGTCAGGTAGACACAGGGTAAGACTCAAAAACCGAGTGAAGAGCAAGAGAAAAATACAGCATTTAAATACACTGGAAGAAACAAGGCACAGGTGACCAAAATAATGCTAACACAGGGGACCTCTCAAGGCATGGAGACACACTACAGCTGGTAGAATGGTGACACTTTCCTTCACAGCGGTGTAGGAAAAGTATTGAGAAAACAATGTTCTTTATAAGGAAACGTTTTAGAAATAGTATGAACTGCATTTATCTGGGCTCATTTAAATATGAACATGCAGAAATATATACGTTTATGTGTTTATAATTTAGCAAGTCCGCAATCGCACACCCTCACGGCCATAAGTATGTTAATGTTCGTCGTATGCCGACCCACCGGCCGTATAGCGTCGACCTCGATTGAAGTGCATTATAAAACGGAATACAACGGCACAATTTTGCAAGCGCTGCCATAGCTATAAAGTTTGTGCAAACTCATCTTTCTTCATATAGACTCTTAAGCCTTTTCTGTCAAGTGGTTCGCCAGCTGATGTGCTTTAGGATAGTAATGTTTATTAAAAAAGCTAACAACCATTAGTGTATGGAAACTTTATTAATGAAAACCCTTCCATTAACTGGGTGTAGGCTATAACAACTTAAGTATTTTATGTGTAAAAATTTAAAGTAAAGTAAAAATGTGAATTTAACACAACTTTTTAACTTAACTTAACTTTAATTTAACTTAACGTAGCGTTAAGGTGGTTTCGGAGAACGCAACCCAGTACATTACTTGTAAATACCATACTTGAGGTTTGCAGAGCTATTCTTTAAAACTGTATCTTTATTTTGCTCTGTAGCCAGTGCATTAATGTCCTGCTGTGAGTGAAATTAAAGATGTGAGTGGAGAGCACACGCTGGGGCCACTTGTCTACAGGATCCACACCTGATATGCCTCTAATCTATTACCGCTCTGCAGATGCGGTCTGACCCCAGACGACTCTTGTCTTGCTAAACAATGCGATTGCTTTCCCACCTCAGATTGCGGACTCATTTATTCACACATAGAAGTGCCATGTGCCCGTATCACACACTTTTACAGACACCTGCACACGCACACTGAAGTGCTGTCTATATACACTACAAAGGGTGCCTTTAGAGCTGGGTGACATGACTCCAGTTTTTTCTTACAATATGTCAAACTATAAAATCAAAATTCAACTGTATTTGGCAAATATCAACTGGTTAATACAATCGTAACACTTTAGTATAAGAACCAATTCTCACTTTCAACTAGTTGCTTATTAGCTTGTATATTGGCTGTTACATGAGCATATTCTACATCCCTAAATCTTACCGCATGCCTAAAATCACTAAAACAATGCTAAATCACCAAAGTCTTAGTTAATAGTGAATATGTGTTCCTCATACTAGAGTGTAACCAATGCAGATTATTTCACGATACTGCATGCACAGGTACACAGGTGTTGTTACATCTTTAATGGAATAAAGACATTTTCACAGGAAAAGGGGTGTTTAATATGTCATGTAGATTATGAGATCAGTTTTACAGTTTGCGCTGAATTATTCTTATGTTTTAGATGCTAAAAGGGAGAGTGCTTTTAAAATCCTGCCCACCTTGCTTCCCCCATCAATATACAAGAAAGGCGGAGAGGTCTTCAGCCAGAAGTCATTCTGGTTTTCTACTCTAAGGGTGAATATGCATACACTTCCAGAGTTTTATATGTTATCAAAGTCTCTGTAATACAACAGCAAAAAAATCTCTGTTACAATAACTGAGTAATAAATCTTTCTTTTGCTCCAATAGCGTTAAAAAAAAAGCTTATTTCTCAGGCGAGATAAGTCAGTGCCCATGCCTAGACACATGTCTGAGAATGCTGACTGATTTTATAGCAACTGAAACTTCTAATGGCCGATGAAGTGATGCACCGACTTTAAAAATCTGTTGAAAACAGCTCAGTAAAAGTTTTTTTCAGGTTTAAGGCATAAGAAAAATACTGACTCCAAGCTTTTGAATAAAATTATTTTACAAAAGCTTTTTATTAAAGTTAAATTATGATATTAGGGGAAAAACTAATTTTGGGGAAAAAAAATCAACTCATATTAAATATTAACAAAAACATTAATAAAAATTTTATTAAGCAGATAAATAAGCAAATTAGGATGATTTCTAAAGCAACATGTGACACTGAAGACTTGAGTAATGATGCTGATCAAATTCACCTTGAATACATTACATTTAAAAATATATTAAAATAGAAAGCAGTTATTTTAAATAGAATAAATATTTCGCAATCGACTGTGATCAAATAAATTCAGGCTTGTGGAGGAAAAGAGGCTTTTTTAAAAAACAAAACCAAAAAAGTGTTTACATTGCCTTTCAAAACCTGCAAAATGTGAATGATTTTACACACATATACAAAATGTTTATTATTGTTTTAGTATTGTGTTACCTACATGATCCTGTTTTTTCCAAATCATTTCAAAATATCTTTTAGAAAAATAAATGTGAAAACACATTACATTGTTATTTACATTTGTGTTGTCTAATTGTATTACAGAAACATAATAATATATTATTAATGTGATAATAAAATAATATATTACATTCCTTTGTGATTATTAGATATTTATTATTGCTAATATTGGGCAACATCAGCTCACAGGTTCTTTCAAACAGCATGTCAGCAGTTTAGTGAATGAGATTCAGCTCTGTCTAGAATGTTCAGCTGTCTGCCATCACAATTTGCCATGGCTGTTAGAGCGGTGGTTCAATAATAGTGTGGTCATAGCAAAGACGCAATCGGACTGAACCTGAACCTGATCCTGTAGCGTTTGAAAGTCATGTGGATTTTTACGTGCATGTATATATTTAAGACAAATATATTTATGTATCAAATATATTTATATATCATGTAAAATGTGAGAATAAAAAAAATTATATACATGTAAATATTTTTAAATAGAAATGTAGCAAGGCAATAAATAACCCAATTATTACTTAATATTTAACCTGACCACTGGTTGGGTCAAATAAACAACCCAGCAAATTTTAAATAAAACATTTCCTTGTGATGGTATAGCAAAATTTTTAGAGGCCATTACTACGTTTTTAGTGTTGTGTGATTTCTCACAAATATTTCTATGCATATAGATCTCAATAAATAAATATAGTAAATAAACAAAGTGTAGATTCTGCCTTTTTTTTCCTTCCATAATGCTGTTACAGTTGCTTGAAGGGATGTATCAACAGATATTTCTATGGTTGCCAGAATATGTGGTTGATATCTATACCATGTTTCTGAATTACCACTTTTACAGCTTAGATATGGGTGCCTGAGGTATTTTATTTATATTATGATATAATGTAATCATATCAGAGCACAAATGATGGTGATGCAAACTAAATCTTACTTTTGACCATCCCTGCTGACAGGATTTTTCACACTTTGATTGGTCAGTTTAGAACCGGCTAAACTATCAACTCTTTATCTCTGGATAGCATTACGCTGACTGCTGCAGAATGTGCAGTGACTGGCAGCTGATCCTATACAGTGCGTGGGTATGTATGCAGTGGGGACGGGGGTGGAGGTTTCTGAGTTTTTCTCCAGGGATGTCGCTTCTTTAGCAGAGCTCTCAGCTCTGCCCGGCGGGTATTGGTGAACCGTGGCATGGGGGGTTAATCATATTGTCCCTTGACGTCTGTGCTGGCGCTTTGAGAGTGGAATGGAGGAGCATTTATGGGCTCTCCTATGTGTGTTAGTGCCGCATGAGGGGGCCGGAGCAGCGCGTGGTCATCACAGATTGCACTCTTATGGTGCTCGGGAGATTATGCTGGAGAAGAGGGTGTGGGTAGAGGCGAAATCTGACAGAGCTGCATGATTTTGCAAGGCGAGGAGCATCTTGTTTTTTAAAGTTGGAGTGTTTGCTTTCTACCCAAGATCACGCCATCATGATGGAAGAACACATTAACGGAACACAATGCAGTTGCATGTCATTAAGAATTTGTCACAAGCGTTAAAGAAAAAAATTCACCCCCAAAATTTACATTTCAAAGATGTAAATGAGTTTGTTTCTTTATTGAAACATTACTTGCTCACTAGTAGATCCTCTGCAGTGAACGGGTGCCATCATTTTTTTTTATTTTTACATTATACAACAAACTTTTTTCCCAGTGTATTCAGAGGGCAGACAGCAAGACGATCGAGGGGTTATGCATACGGTTGGAGATAAAAATGAAATTGAGCTAAAATCTTGCAACATCGCATAGAGCACCTTTAACGGCTGGCATAGAAGAAATAATCGTTGAGTTACATTATGAACCATTAATGTTTAACATGGCTTTTTAAATATCAACATTCTTATCTTGTTTTGCAAATACACATCAGCAAATAATGCCTTTCTATCTTGCGCTGGTCTTAACCTCACACTTATTTAAGCAGTGTAACACACATAGCGCACACATGCTGAAATCGCCAACTGTACGGCTGAAACCCATCCAAATTCACAGCATGCTTGGGGATTTTCACACATGCCCAGTTTCATGACTGGACAGTAAGCTTGCAGCCAAAATGTGACACTGCCTGTATTGATTTACTGTCATTCACGCAGCAGGTGTGTAAATTGGCTGCAGAAGGGTAGTTGTCAAAGCAATGACATGCTGGGGATGCCAGGAGATCTCAGGGAGGTAGAAACATGGCATTCCAACAAGTGTTGAAAGCAGTGCATGAATTATACAAAGAATTACAAGGTTCTTTGAAGAAATTTCTAGCATTTTTGTGGGGCACACTTTAAGTTTTGACTTGCACAACCCAAGTTGCTGTTTTTGTTTTTTTTTTTTTCCTTTTCTGTATTTTTCATTACAAATATTTGAAGCTTTTTAATATTTTGATAACATTTTTAAGATGTTTTTTTATTATACACTGTATATGTGCAGCTTTTTTTTAAAATAAACTAAAAGTGTATGTTATGAAGAACATTGTCATTGATAAAATCAGTTTGGTTGTTTTTTTAACTAATCAAAGATGCCTTAATTAATCAGAATTAAAGATATTTACATTATTACATTGTTGTTAAAGTGTCAAACTGTTAATATATCAGCATCAAAAATAATTATATAAAAATAATAATTTTGCACCAAATCAGCATACTAAAATGATTTTTTAAAGGACACTGAAGACTGGAGTAATGGCTAGGAAAAAAGCTTTACCATCACCAAAATAAATGACATTGCAAAATATAATAATAAAAAATAAAAGTTATTTTATTTTGTAACAGTAATTTGCAATATATCCATTTAAATTAACATTCTGAACATAAATGAAGCCTTGGTGAGTATTTCAAAAGCATTAAACATTTCACTGACCCCAAACGTTCGAGTGGTATAAATACCTTATGAAGATACTTGAATTTTTAATTTGAACAATAATAAACATCCCTAATATTCAGTGTAAGCAAAATTAAAACACATCCCTGCTTTGACTCCTTCAGAGGGTTTCAAAGTGTTAAATGAGGGTGCCAGACCCCTCCCCCTTAAACCCCCCTTTTAATATGCACCCTATGATAGACTCTTATGTCAAAATCAAGAAGCAGTAATGCATAGGCTCTTCATCATAATATGCCTGTACTTTGTGCATTAGCTAATGTAGAAATGGCTCAAAATGATTGGTGAAGCTGTAAAACACATGCTAAGTGCATGTGGTTTGATCCTTTAAGTGAATGATACAGCAGACTAATTCGTATCATTGTTCCAGCAGGTTAAGTCGATGATTCATTCCACGATGCAACCGAGAGAAGTTTTTCTTTAAGACTACTTCAGAATGAGAGTGAAAGGAATTAAGTCCAAGGACTTGAGGACCCTTATCAAGGGCGACTGGGACACAATCAATATGTGAAAGGAACGAGGATGTTCTGCATGGTGATTCAGATTCTGCTGTATTCAAGGTCACTAATGAGTTTTGCACATCAATGTTTTGCAGTTTCACCAGCAGCATGACTCATAAACACCCCCACAGCCCGCCATTCTCCTCTCCTGTCAGGTTCAAACAAACACCAGCACAACGCTGTGAAAATTATCAATGTAGCACTTTGTTTAGACAAACAATGTTAAATAGACTAATTACAGAACACCAGGGAATCCCGGGAAACTGAACGGAGGGGCGGAGCCTTTTCCGAACATTCCAGGTTTATGAAAAAATCTAGTGCACGCAACGAAGGCCAAAACAGACAGGGTTGGGCACTTGCATCATCTTTCAGTCTTTCTCTTTTTATGTCAGACAAGAGCAGTCCGCTCTGTCTATCAAATCACTACCTACCGGGAGGGAGAATTGGCATCTGGTGGAGGCAGCAATTAATGTCTGCCGAAAGAGATGCTTTCCATCACCTCCCTTTAATAGCCAGCATGTGGAGTGCATTTCGGCAGATGTTACACAGGAATTCATTAACGCCTGTTACCAATCATACGCCTCCCTTGTAAGCTATTATCCACAACCCTGGGTATAAGATATATTCTAAATCCAGCACACAGCACTCCCCTGACAACTGTCATATACCACATAAAACAACATGTGGCGTTTGAATGAGTGGCCCTTCCAGCCAGACTGGAGAAGAGCTTCTGGAAAGGGAGAGGGACTGCAGTATTTTAAATACAATTCACAATACAAGAGTCTACTGTACGTTCACACCACAGAACAAATCTGTGGCTATTTTTTATGTGACACGTCTGTTTTATTAAGAGTTCGCACTTCCTCATTCACCCTCCTCCAAATTTATGTTTTTATGTAAAAAAAAATAAA
>JAUYWG010000051.1:16656627-16678352 GCA_034779775.1 Enteromius afrohamiltoni
TCTATCTGTCTATCTGTCTGTCTATCTATCTATCTGTCTATCTATCTATCTATCTAATCTGACTATTTCTATCTATCTAATCTGACTATTTCTATCTATCCATCTATCTAATCTGACTATTTCTAACTATTTCAAACTGAAAACTTAAACCGTTTTAACTTTTTTTAAACTTAAACTGTTTTAACTTTTTTTAACTTCTTAAACTATTTTAAACTTTTCCAACTTTCAGCTCCAGCTTTCTCAAGCCAACTTAAAGTTTGTTTATCAAACTTTTTTATCTTGTTAGTTTTAATAAAAATTAAATAAATGTATTGTGTAGTGGTGAAAGTATGCATCACCTTTGATCTTAGTATAAGTGAGAGTGGTTCTAAGCATCATGTTTAAAGGAATCCAGCTCTGCTCATCAGCTGCAGTGTACTATCCCAAAACTAAAGTGTGCTGTGGGGCTGTTTTTTAGTGGCAGGGACTGAGGGACTTGTCAGAGTAGAAGGAACACTCAGTAGAGCAAAATATTGGGATAGCCTTTAAAGGAAACCCAGTTCAGAGCATTCAGAACCTCAAACTGGGCAGAACGTTCATCTTCCAATGACCCTAAGCATTTTAATATTTAAAGTATCTAGGACAAATAGAATAGAGCAAAGATTTAAAAAAAATGCTAAAAGTTTTATCAAAAGACTTACTTAACATAACATAATTGTGTTTCAATTAACCATTCAAATGTAATAAGCATTGAAACAAACTGAATTTGCAACCGGGGTTCACTCACAAAACTTGAGATTTTGCATTTGCTTGCATTGAAATATATATTTTCTCTCACCTCATTTTTTTCACATATCACCATGATCTTAAATGCCTCTGTAGCTTCCCACAAGCAAGATAAACAATAGGGCCTAAAGCTCTATTTTTAATCTCCAACAAATTGTCATAAGAGTACTTTACCATTAACTAATTAATTACAAGCAGCTCCACAAAACAAGTGCATGAGTGCATTTAGGTCTTGAGAGGAAACTGAAAATATGAAGTGGGCTGAATCAGCAGTGAGTTGCTCTCTGAGGACAGCGGTTGTCATGGCTGCTATTGTTCTGATGTCATACTTTATAGATGTTCTTGTTCTAATTTTGTTACCTCAAACCATATTGCCTAGTTTTAGTGTTCTACAGTTCCTTTTATAGTTCTCTTTCCTAATACTGTTATGTTGGGCAAAAGACTAGTAATATGTTTATTTCAGGAGTTTGAGTGTGAATATGGGTTGTAGTTTTAAAAAGAGCTTTTATTGCCATCTAGTGGTTTGCTCAGGAAAGTTGCTTTAGATACATTTTTCTCTGTTTGTATTCTTATAAGTGTGTGCGTATACTGTTATATGAGCTTATGTTAACATAAATGTCGGCAGCCATATCCTGTAGCCCAAGACTGTTTGCCCACTGAGGGTTGAGCCAGTACATCCTGGCCAGTAGGGGGTTTTCATATTGTGGTCTTTGTGGGTGCTAAAAAACAGTATAGTGATGGGGACATTATTCTGTCAAAAAACACCGTCCTTCAGATGAGATGTTAAACCTTACATGCCCATTTCATTCTCGTATCAATCATCACTATCATCCCCCATCTACTGATTAGCTCATCACTCTCTCTCCTCTTCACAATTAAAGGAATAGTTCACCCAAAAATTTAAATTCTATCATTGTTTACTCATCATCAAATAGTTCCAAACCTGTATGAATTTCTTTGTTCTGCCAAACACAAAGGAAGATATTTTGAAAAACGTTTGTAACTAGGTTGTTTTGGGTCACCATTGAATTCCATATTAGGAAAGAAAAATGCAATGGAAGTCAATGGTGACACAACAGATGTCAGTTTTCAAACTTTCTTTAAAATTTTTGTGTTCAGCAAAATAAAGTTAATTAATACAAATTCATACAGTTTTAAAACTATGTGAGAGTGAGTAAATGATGACAAAATTTTCTTTTTTGGGTGTACTATTCCTTTAAGCTGATGTGTGGTAGGTCTTTTTGGTGCAATATGACTGCCTTCATCCAAGTGGATGCTGCTCATTGTTGGTGGTTGAGAAGATTCCCCCTTTCTGTTGAAAATGCTTTGAGCACCCTGGAAAGTGCTATAAATATGTAACCAATTATTATTACTTATATATTTATTAAATTCATTACCTTATCTCTTTAGTCTACGCTTGGAGGTTCGAGCTCAGGTGGCCCAAGCATTCTTGTCAAAGTTCCAGCTGTCTGCCACTGAGTTGGCAACATTACGTTCTGCACGAGATGGTCCCATCACTGAGGTATCCTCATGTTATCCTACATATCTGCCCATGAAATTTAAATTAAAATCCAAAGCATATAAGTGAACCACGAAATTTGATTGGCAACATTATATTCATCTTATAATAATAATAATGAAAAAACAACATAAGATATTTAATTTTCTCTGTAATTTCTCAGCTTGATATTCCAACTATTACATGGCACTGATAAAACTGTTTGCTTACTGTGCAGGACTTCTTCAGAGCTCTGAACCATGTGAGGAACATCCATGAAGATGTGAAGGTCCTACTGAGGACTAACCAGCAAACAGCAGGGTGAGAGAGAATAGATTATAATACAACATAATTAAATAGTACAAACAACAGGTTATAAATATACAAAAAATGTAAGAAAATATCTTGTATTTTAAATCTTGATTCTCACAGAATTTTTGCACGTAAATGTTCAGTGATGCGTGTGCTTTACTGCAGGCTGGAGATCATGGAGCAGATGGCTGTGTTACAAGAGACCGCATATGAGCAACTCTATCGCTGGGCTCAGAGTGAGTGTGTGCTCTGGACCTTACACACACAGCGGAGGCGAGAAGTTTCTGGAATATAAGCACAGTTGCTGCTGCCAGAGAATTTGAAACTGAAAACTGACTCATAGCTTACAGAACGACTTATGACACTTCTGTTTTACATGATGATTTTAGTACTTTAGTACTATGTAGTATATATAAGATAAAAAATATAACAAGTTATGTGTTTTAGTATAATAAGAGGCTTTATAGATGTCTCTGTCTGTCTTGGTGTCTGTAGATGAATGCAGAGGGTTGACTCAGGAAACGTGTGATATTCCTTCCGTCTTGAGTCAAGCTATGGAATCTCTCCAGGATCGTCCTGTTCTTTATAAGTGAGTTCTGTCCCTTACACAAACACTTTTCCCAAAACAAACTCTTTTGGTGGCCACAGAGCAGAACGATGCATATCTTTTTTTAACAGTGATGTTTTTCATTTTCTTAGTGAAATCATTCTAATATGCTGAGTTGCTTTCTTATTGTTATCAATGCTGAAACAGTTGTGCTACTTACTGTTTTTATTAGATTGCAATTCGATCATACATATACCACAAGGTGTCAGTGTCTCACATTCTTTTAGAAGCAGTTTTCTATGTTTAGTGGACCTTCTTCCAACTGTCAGTACCTGAAAAATATTTAGACTTTTTGTAAAAGATAACAATTGTCTAGATTTATTTGTATTTTTTATTTATTGTTTTTACAATATTTTTATTTTACTCTAAACACTTAGAATACAGCCTTGTAAAGTCATACACAGTTTTACCAAATTCCATAAACACAAAATTTGCTGCACTCTTTCTAAAAGGATACATCCAACAATTCTTACAAAAAACTCCAACCAAAACTAAAAAACCCAAAAGCAAACACAACATTGAACAAAAATGTTCCTCTTGTTTTAGCAACTGGTAATCCTTTCATAAGTATTTTTTATGATCGTATTAAATTTTAAAACAAAACAAATCTCCTTTAAAAGTTTAATAAGTTTAAGTCGGAGCTGCATTGTCCACATAGAACAGGCTTCATCAAATCAAACCCTGCAGGTCCAATGCACTGCAGAGTTTGGATCTAACCCTATCCTAAAATCAAACTCAGTGTGTAATCAGTGTGTAAGGACCATTAAAAACTCACAGGTTGGTGAGTTTTTTTTTATCAGGGTTAGAGCTAAACTCTGCAATGCATTGGACCTCGAGGGTAAGATTTGATGAAACCTGACATAGAATAATATTTCCCTTCCTCATCCATTACATTAAAATCTTTGACATAAATTCCCTATCTCCATATCGTTTCAAATACATGCTGTTTAGCCTCCAAAATGTAAGTTTTATTTTCTAATGGAAGGCTGGACAACATTTGTCTTATTCATTGATTTGGTACTTCATTTGATAATTTATTGATACTTGGTCTGTTTGTCTTTATCCACAACAGAGATACACATTTTTTGGCATAAAGGGAGATTGGAGATGGGTCTGTATTTAGCTAAATCTTTGGGGTCAAGTTGCGTTTTTTTAATGAGAGGCTTAATAATGGCCAGTTTGAAGGCTGGGGGAACATACCCTAATGACAATGAGGAGTTAATAATAGACAAGAGAGGATCTATGTTTCTGGAAGCAGTTCTTTTAATAATTTAGATGGAATAGAGTCTAACATGCATGATGTTGGCTTAGACGACTTAACAAGTTTATACAATTCTTCCTCTCCTAAGGTAGAGAACGAGTGGAATTTTTCCTCAGGGGATCTACATTGCACCCGACTGGAGACTGTAGCTGACAATTGCGCAGTTTCTATTTTATATCTAGAAGTATTAATCTTGGAAGTAAAATATTGCATAAAGTCATTACTGCTGTGGTCTTGTGGAAGATCAGTACCTGTTGATACTTTATTTTTGGTTAATTTAGTCACTATATTTAATAGATACTGAGGGTTATGTTTGTTTTCCTCTATGGAGAAATCATATTGCGTTGCTCCCTAGAAAAAGTAACTAATTACGTTACTTAGTTACTTTTTATGTATGGGCAGAGCTTGAGTGTTTTTTTTTAATATAAGAAGTTCTGTTTATAGCAATCCTAAAACCTAAAGTAGAATACAGAAGAAAGTTCAATACTCTTCAGCAATAAAAAAAAAACAAAAAAACAATGAAGCAGAGTCATTTTTGCTTATAGGTGTGGTTGAACTGGATCATCAAAGGTCAGCAGCAAAGCCACTAGTTATTAAAGTGATATTAGATACATTTACATTTGTGTAATTTAATTATTACACGTTTGCATCATATTCTGAATTAATTTTAATCCATTTTGATGATTATTAAATCTGTTTGTTAGTCTAGAACTACACTGTATTCACACAGCGTGCACAATGCTCTGTATTTCTGATTTCTTCCAACATGTCAGGAGTCAGAAGACTTGTCAGTCAATAAATAATAATAAAAAAAAAGTAACTGGCGCTACTTTTTGTAAAAGTTACTCTAAAATTAAAAAGTAATGTGCTACTTTACTACTTACTTGAAAAAAGTAATATTATTACATAACTCGCATTACTTGTAATGCATTACCAACACTGAATATCGGAATATGTACTTAGGTATATATAGTATGATTTTGTAGTCAAAGTCACAGACATGTATCGTATTGTTTTGCATTATATAAAGCATGAAAACATCATTGCGTAGTAAGAAATTTAATTTGTATTGTTTTCTATTATATAGTGCATGGAAACATTACTGCATCATAAGGAATTTAGACAGAACTGTCTGTCATTTAACTCAATTTCCAACATTTACAGTCAGGAATTATAGTTTTGGGAAAAAAAACAACTAGTAACTAAAGCCAACTAGTATTAAATCCACAACTGTTGCAGTTTCTCCTGGATGATTATTATATCTATACCTCATGGCACATGGGCATGGTTTTGTTTTCATTATTTTATAAATACACAAAGATTTGTTGTTATTATGTGTGTGTGTGTGTACAAAAAAGTAGACCCTTTACAGATGTATTGCTCTTATCTGTATGATCAAAACTGAAAGTGTCATTTAAGTTGTTTTCAGCATTATAAGGAGAAAACGCCTCATTGTATGACAGCCTTGTCAATCAACTATCATGGGAGGAGCCTGTGCGGAATTACATTGTTCTGATAGGAATCTTAGTACAGCCTGATTTGATAAAAGGATAAGAAGTATACACACACTTTCAACATACATTTAGTTTACACTTCATTCTATCTTTTCATTGGCCATAATGTTTACCAGGGTGCTGCAATACCATTATACATTTAAACACGGGCTTGCACATTTCCTTTCTTTTTCTGTGTATGTTTTTTTTTTTTTTTTTTTTTATGGTTTTTTTTTTTTTATTAAGCTTATATTAAAATTACTTTTAACAACGAGCCAAAAACCCCACTTGTAAATTAGGTGATAGTAATAAGGAAAAACCCAGTTTTAAAAAAAGCTTCATAAAGGGGAGACCCCTTGCACTCTAAAAAGACTGTAAACAGATCGGTATATTTAATCTTTAATCCATTTACATTTATATTTTTCTGTAGAGTTTGCACCATGGCGGAACTGTAAGTTCCTCTGCGTGTGTTTGATGATGTTTTTGTGTTTGTGCTGATGTCAGGTATGGGCTGCGTCACTCAGCTCTGTGTTCCTGCTTTGTGTCCTGACCTCTCAGGCCCAGCATGATTATTCTGGTTTGCAATCAGGTGAGACTATCACGTGTCCAGCATTTTTACATTTGTAAGATATGTAGAAATGGCGAATAAAATTTTTTAATTAGCCTTTCCCCCTCTTTTACAATCACAGGAGAAGGACATGTGTATGAAGGCTCCTTAGTCGATCGATATGATGAGCAATCTGGATACACTCACAGTGGTAACTGATGTCACTGTTACTAGTAATACTAATACTTAAAAGCTGGTGTTAAAATAACATGCTAATTAATTTAAATGTGTGTGTGTGTGTGTATATATATATATATATATAATTATAATTAAATATGTATATAAACAAACAATAACAGACAATAAGATATGATTTATAATTAGATAATTTGTAAAATTGTCTCTCCTTTAAATATCTTTAATTGTTTTAATTCAGTATTAATGTAATGTAATGAAAACATAATAAAGTAATTATTTATTTAGGAAATCTTCTGTAATGTATCGATCGTTTATATATATAAATAACAGTTTTTAAAAAATCATGTATTTTTCAAAATCATGTATTTTCATTGTGCATTCCAGTTAATGTCAAACTGATTGGGTAAAAAAAAAAAAAAAAAAAAAAACGATAACACAACAAATACAATACTAAAACACAATTATAAACATTATAATAAAAAAAAGTATATCAAAGTATACATATATATACTTTTTTTAAAATATAAAATAAACTGAATTATTATTAACATTTATGTTAATTAGGTTTGCTTTTACATTTTTTACACGTGGCTTTTATATCAGTATATCCAGCCAGGAATCAGATAGTGCCTCATTGTTTTGTTTTTTTTATCTGCATCCTCAGTCGATTATCCTCCAGAGTCCAAACGCGGCATTGAAGATGAGCACTCAGCATCCGGCTTTGACCCCTATGCACCCGCGGCCACCGTGGTCACCATGATCACTGAGGAAACTTACCGGTACAACACAGCTGTGGAGTCTTTTGATTACGCCAAAGAGGATAAAACAATGATAACACAGGTCCCTTATGGAGGGGATGCTGAGCTAGGACAGGAGGGACCCACTGAATGTGACTGTGAAGCAGGAGAGCCTGGATTTGGAGGCTTTGCAGGACCTAAGGTTGATTATTGCCATATCATGCCTTGGAATTATGTAACGTTTGCTTTCTTTTAAAGTTTAATGCATTCATCAGTTGATTACTGTATTTTTATGTTTGCTAATAGGGTTCTAAGGGTCTTCAAGGCAAACAGGGGTTTCCTGGGGTTCAAGGAAGGGAGGTATGTGCAAAGTATCAGATTGTAATGTTCATAATGTTAAACAATCAATGCAGAATTTCACAAGATCAAACTAACTGACTGTTGCTTTATTAGGGTTACAAAGGAACCAAAGGGGTGAGAGGAAGAGGGGGAGACACCGGTCCTGAGGTAGGTGACAGGAAACACTTGCTAAACTTGCACATCCTGTTAAGACAACCATGACTTCCCCCTGTTCACCTTACTTACCTCACTTGCCTTCTGTTTAGGGTGATTCTGGGCTTGATGGAGAGGATGGTGCATCTGGTTTCTCTGGTGCAATTGTGAGCCAAGAATTTTGAAAACTTTACTATTAACTATATTATTTTGTGTAATAGCTTATTCCCGGAAAAAAGTCTCTACTATGTTTTTTACTTGTTCTTCCTTTTAGGGCCTTCCCGGTTTACCAGGGGACCCTGGTGAAACTGGCCAATCTGGACCAAAGGTAATAATCTCGTACCAAAAATCACAAGTGAAAAAGGCTTGATATTTATTGTTGCAGAGTTACACAGTGTTATTTTATATGTGTATAAAAGATTATCCAGAATTACATTCATCTTGTGTATATAATTCATTACAATTTATTTGTGTCATGCAGGGTGATGTTGGATTAGAAGGTCCGCGTGGAGGAGTGGGTGTTCCTGGAAATACTGTGAGCATAGCCTCTTCAGTAACACATATCACCACCAGCATTTTTTTTTTTTTTATGTTTTTCATACTCGGTTCAGTCCATCATATCAGTTCAGATCACATACAGTAGATCCATCTGAGATTTCAAATGGACACTCATCTGAGGTACTATTTTTCTGAATGCTACAGGGTTCTGCTGGCGCAAAAGGTAAACCTGGAAAAGCAGGCGTTAAAGGTATTAAGGTAAGTCATTTTACTCTATAAATGTTTATAATTGTGATGTATTGTACTTGACCAGAATGTCACAAGACGATTGCTGGCCTAAGGCTGGTCAGCTGGTTTACTTACTTACTTTAATAATTTAGCTTGCTAGCTAATTCGATTTCAGCTACTAATAAGAGTCTACAGATGTCAACATAGTGATCTTGATTTTAGTGTTTGCCTCCAAGGGGACTGTCCCTCAATAAACTTCTGCTTAAGGACTACTAAGCAAACACCTATATTTACATGCAGACAATAGCCAGACCTTAACAAGAGGGAAAAAATAGATATCAATTATCAGCATAAATATCTGTGTTTTAATGTCAGACGGTTCCCCATTTTGATTAAATGTCAGTGTCACGAGTTTCATTTCCCATTAACATGTGAGGGGGAGTTTTTCTGTTCATTTTGTTTTTCTGGTTTTATCTCTTCTGTTTCTTGTAATTAATTATATCATTTGATATATGACCTTTCAAATAAAGTCAGCAGTGACTTGCAGTCTAATTATACATGTGCTTTATGAACTCCATTGATCTGAGAGATTTTATGATAACATAAAGGTTAGTTGACCTAAAAATGAAACTCTGCAGCCTACTCACCCTTAAGTTGTTCCAAACCTACGTGAGTTTCTTCTGCTGAAGAACGATTTGTAGATGGTGAGTTACTGAACCATTTAGTGTCGCCTTTAGCTTCCATAATATGGAAAGGCGTGCTATGGAAGACAAGGTTTGGTAGAAGAATGAAAAAAAAAAGAATGTTAAGAATTGTGTGTACATTTTTGTGTGTAAAGAATTTCCATTTTGGGTTGATCACTTTAAGTGAATTGTAAACAAGCTAAAAATTATTAAAATGCTGTAGAAATTCCCATTCCTTACCAGATGCAGTACTTGCATAGATTATTAATTAATTAATTTAATTTAATTTATTTATTTAACCTAAATATTGATATTAAAGGGGTTATATGATGTTGCTAAAAAGAATATTATTTTTTATATGTGGTGTAATGCAACTTGTTTATGAGGTAAAAAAAAAAAAAATCCACATACTGTACAAAAACAATAAAAGCCATTTTAAACTAGAAATTTGTTGCATCCAGTGGGGACAGAATTACTGCTTATAATGATTTATATTGGTTTTTATGTGTGTATCGCGTCTCGTAAACATTAAGGGAAAGTGAAGTGACTTGTGGCCAAGTATAGTAACCCATACTTGGAATTTGTGCTCTGCATTTATTCCATCCAAAGTATATACACACACAGCAGTAAACACACACACAGAGCTGTCGGCACTCAATGCTGCAGCACATCAGTTGTTGGGGGTTGCTCAAGGGTCTCATCTCAGGTATGCTATTAAAGGTGGAGAGAGCGCTGAATATTCACTCCCCACACCTACAATCTCTGCTGGACCTGAGCGCAAACAAAGTAGTTTCACTTTCACAACAAAACACAGTTTCTCCAGAACATGGCGCTGACAGCAACACTACAGAGAGAATAATATCTCCGCCTTCTTTCTTTACGTGAACATTTGGGGGGTGTTATGAAAATAAACCCACTCTGTGATGTAGAAAAATTGGGACTAGTTTAAAACAACATGTTTTTTAAAGAATTGTAAAGTATATCTCTTTGGTTTTGAGACTTTAGTCTTTGCAACTTCAGAAATCTTATATATGGGTTTAACCTAACAGTTTGTAACACTCCAAAGAGAAAGGAAAACTTGAAATCGCACCATATGACTCCTATAATTGGTGGGGTTTATCTTATTTGTCAGCTTGTTGTGTAACTGATAAATTTCCAGTTGATTCTTAATTTGTCCAGACTTGTCTACTACAAAAATAAAGAAAGAAAGAAAGAAAGAAATTGTAAGAAATCTCCACATCTTTCAACAGGGTTCCATTGGCAAAACAGGAAAACAAGGTCCTGAAGGAAGACAGGGACAGAAGGTTGGCACCAAGACAGGCATTATGAATTATTAATTTGATTATTAATCTGCTGCTGATTAAACCTTAATTTTCTGCATAATTAGGGTCAGACAGGAGCACCGGGATTCCCAGGAGACCACGGAGAGCAGGGTTACTTGGTAATAAAATAACTCTTTTAGTTTCTCTTACTCATAGTGTACCATCAGGAAATCCCTGTGAAATCGTACTGTAAAAATATCTTTTTCACCTCTTATGCTATCAGGGTTATACAGGAGTCCCAGGAGGCCGTGGGGTGACAGGACCGAAGGTCTGTTTTCATAAAATCACTTATCGTGGTTATCAGCAACTACAACAGTGGATCTCCCTTTATTCATAATGTTTTGACATAATTCCTAAAGCTTTGCCTTGAATCTTCACTTGATGACTGACTTATCGTAGGTAAATTTCTAGTTCTTTTTACTTTCATCTCCAGGGTTCTAAGGGTACAGATGGCCTGCCAGGAAGTGATGGCGAGCCAGGAGAGGACGTGAGTAACAAACTGTTGCTGATGAAAATCATTATTTGAGAGATAAAAAGAAAAACAACTTTCTGAAGTACTGTTTTTGGGGAAATGTTTTTAAAATATTTTCCAGGGACCTCTGGGTGTTCCAGGAGTTGTGGGGATTCCTGGAAATTTTGGACCTAAGGTAAAAAATTAAACAAAACAAAAAAACTAAAATATAGTGTGTGTGTGTGTATTTACTATCAATTTTCAAGTGAAAACTGTTTCAAAGGAATTGCTTCTTTAAAATTGGCAGAAAGTTTATAAATTTCCTTCTTCCTCTTTTCTGCAGGGTTTGAAAGGTGATCGTGGTGAAAGGGGGAGACCTGGAAGAGTAGGAACTGTGGTAAGCTGAGAATTTGGCCCTTTCGGGGGATATTGCACTTCCTTATTATTTCAAATGTGCATGACATTCTTGTGATAGCATGTGAAACCAAACCAAACCAAAGGTTGGTTGACATGTGATACTTCAGATCAAAACAAAAGCCATATTATTACTCTATGGTAAGTAAAGGTAGGAATTCACCAGACATTTATACCAGATGTTTTGTTTATATTATTCTAGTGGGGAATGTACCTAAATGTTGGGGGAATTACCAGACCATAGCAAGAGCCTAGACTGAAAGTGAAACTACAATGTCTATTTATATCTGTTCCTAAACTCAAGCTGTTTCCTGAAACAGTAGTTACTTGTTAGATTATTTGGATTTTCTCTTAATTTTTTCTCTTATCTCCTAATGAAAATGTTACTGTACTATACCATGCATAGCATATAACCATAATTTAAACTAGTAGTTTAGTCTAAACCATAAAAAGGTATATAAGAGTATTAATTTAAATGGGACAACCACTTGTATACTTGAAGGGCACCTATAAAAGGGCAAAATTAATTTTAACGTGTTGTTTGAATGTGTGTGTTGGCAGTTTGTTCACACAAGCACCCTATAATGCTAAAAATCCACTGCACCTTTTAATCCACAAAAATCATAAGCAGTGTCCCAGAACAACTGTTATCTAATACAAACACGTGATTTCTTTCCTAGCTGTTTACCTTCACTGACACAACCGTGTTATAATGTATGTGTGTTTTTAACTTAAAACTGTGTTTGACAGTTTAAAGGGATTGTTCACCCAAAAATTAAAACAATGTTATTAATTACTTAACCTCATGTCGTTCCAAGCCGGTTAGACCCGTGGTCTTTTACAGAACACATATTAAAATATGTTTGATAATATCCGTGAGCTTCCTGACCAAGGTCCAGAAACATGGTTACAATAATCCATGTAACTTGTGTAAGTTGTTTACACGTTACCTGAACACGAACAACGTATTCGTGTACATACTTTAAATGCGTTGTTTTATATATGTGATACTCTCCAAAATGCCACCCAAAAAGTATTCTCTTTTGAGAACTATCCCTTTATGCACAATGAGACATTAAAGAGAACTTAGTTTTGTAATCACATGCCATGTGACAGCATTCTTCTGTGCGCATGTGTTGTATGTGTACTCTCAGAAAACAGTCTGATGTTTAAAATGATATGGCTTTAAAACTAAATATAGGCGTGATGATCAAAACCAAACAGATGTTGGAGACCAATTCTGGAAAAGGGAGCTGGGAAAAGCAGCTCATTTGCATTTGAAAGCAGTGCGTTTCTGCTTCCATATAAAATTTTCAAAATGATAAATGATCTGTGGGTTATTTAGAGCTGAAACTTCACAGACAAATCCTGGGGACCCCTTATTATACAATTATTTTCTTGTAGAAATGGGCCTGATGTGTGCCTTTTAAAGCAGAACTGTAAACATTGTTTAATACTGTATGTTTTCCAAGAACAAACACCTGGACATTTTGTCCCTATTTAAAAGAGGAACAGATTTGATGTTTTATTTGACTCTTTTTTTTGTTTGTTTCATAGGGTCCACAAGGAGACAGTGGGGATGCAGGAGTTCCTGGGAAACCTGGATCAAAAGGCTTGCCTGGCCCAACAGTATGTAACTGATTTTAGTTTCTGAACAATTAATCAATCAAATGCTTAGTTTCACTGTTTGTTGTTTGTTTAATTGATGACACAATTGACATTATACTTGAATAGAACAATGACTAAGAAAACAATGATGCAATGTTCTGTAGGGTGCCAAAGGAGAAACAGGACCAGATGGTGAAAAGGTGATATCATTAGCACATATTATCAGTCTAATATTTGCCACAAACATTGGCACTTTTAAATGATTTTCATTTAATTATTTTTTTCATGACTCTCTCAGGGGACAACAGGGCGAAAAGGAGGAAAGGGTTTTAAAGGAGACAAGGTACGGTAGCTAGAATCTGAACCAGCCGTCACAGTTTCTCTTCCTCTTTCCATTACACTAGTCATAGTTTTTATTTTAACCACAGTTTCGTCACAATTTCACTTCACAGGGAGGTGCTGGATCACGTGGCGACAAGGGGCAGGTTAGTCTCACTGATGAGGTTTAACAACATTTTATGTCACAGTGTGGCACAGCGGTAGTCCACGAGCTCATGACATAGAATGACGCAGGTTTGAACATGGACTACACTGCTTCCTCATGTCATCCTTAATCACTGTAATACTCCAGTTTTCATTGTGATCCAATACATGATCCAATATATCACTGTAACATGCTCATTTGGCACTCAAGAAACATTTATTATCATTGTCAATGGTGAGAAAAAGTAAAATTAATAAATAAATTACAGTCTGCTTTAATTCTGTAACTGTTGTTCATCACTTCAAGTAATTGATTTTTTTTCTTATGTGATGTAGCAAGGGGTGAAGGGTCGTTTTGGTCGTGATGGACTACTTGGTCCTATTGGACCGCCAGGGCTTCCGGGTCCCAGAGGTGACAAAGGCCCTATAGGAGACCAGGGAGTGAAAGGACAGAGTGGGCCTAAAGGAGAACCTGGTGAACCTGTGCGTATCATCATGTTTATTAGAAGTAAAAACGTTGTTTATACTGCGTGTATATATATATATATATATGAATATTGAGTCTGTTGTTCAACTCGCTCTGTGCAGGGTCCAGGACTGACGGATGAGCAGATACTGCAGCTGTGCCAAGGTGTAGTCACTGCTCAGATCTCCCAGTATGCTTCATCTATACGTGCCAAATGCGTACAGGGCTGTCCCATCAACAACCGTACCCTCATCGGACCCCCAGGAGTCACAGGACCCCCTGGAAGTTCAGGCAAACCTGTGAGCTGATATATAAGACCCCACAAAATCGGCTTACTTAAAAAAATAAAAATAGTAACACACTGGATTTCATTCAGGGTAAACCAGGAAAGGTAGGAGCTAAAGGAGAAAGAGGCCCTCAAGGAATAAAAGGTGTAGAGGGCCAGAAAGGAGCTACAGGGGACAGAGGTACTGGCTGACGTTACTCTTAAAAGTGTTTTAATTTAAAAGGATTAACCACCAAAAAATGTAAATTCTGTCATCATTTACTCTACTCTGCAAAGACAGACACAAAAAAGGAATGATATTTTAAAATGTTATTAACCAAAGAGTTTGGGTCCCTTTAACTTCCTTAGTATGGACAAACGAGGAAAGAAGCTATGGAGTTCAATGCGGTCAAAAATTTATATTCTCATTATTGTTTGCCCAGTAATCATTAATTCTTCGTTATGTTATTCCAAACCTGTGTGTATTTATTTTGTTTTTTAAAAATTATATATTAAATATAACCAAACATTTTCAGGTCCCATTGACTTGATTTTTGCCGATAGGACCTGAAACAGTTAGCGTTTTCTTCCCATGATGCCATTCTAAACCTGCATGATTAATTTGATATTTTGAAGAACATGTTGGTAACCAAAGAGTTTCAGATCCCTTTGTCTTCCATAGTATGGACGACAAATACTATGGAAGTCCGTGGGACCTAGAACCAAATTTTCTTTAAATATCTTGTGTGTATACAGATTTGAAATGACATGAGTTTGAGTAAATGACAGAATTTTCCTTTTTGGTTGGACTTTCCCTTTAACAAAAGGAAAGAAAAAGAAATAATAAAGAGTTTACATATACAAGTGAGCTCTCTGTGTTTTTCCAAGGTGCTAAAGGTCAGAAAGGACAGAGGGGTGATCCTGGAAAAGGTCTTCCAGGGCATGATGGTCACCAAGGCCTCAGAGGTAGGATCATTTTCTGTCTGATTTTACAAGAACTGGGAATTAGATGTAATTAAATCTGGTTTATTTCTCTAAACAGGGCTGCCAGGCCATCCAGCAGAACCAAAAGATGGAATTGATGGGTCGCGAGGACCCCGTGGTTTTCCTGGGCCTGTGGGTCAGCCTGGCATGGTTGGTGATGCAGGAATACCTGGCGTGTGTGAGGCACGAGACTGCAGCATTCACGCACCTGTACTACGTAAAGAGATGGGATTGGTCAAAGGCCCTCTCAGCCAGGCCTGACAACAGAGATGAATGTGAGTGACCCGCGACAGGAAATAATCTCCAGCAGAGACCATGAAAACAGTGCTGTCAGACTGAAGACATCACAGACAGACTGAAGTCAAGAACTGGAGATCTATAGATTACAGTTCTCTCTACAAAAAAATGAAACTAAACAAATGAAAACTACCAGCACTTTTGGTTTCATTCATCAACAATGTTTCAGTTTCATTATTAATACAGTACAGACATGTAAATAATTTTGTAAAGCATCTGAAATATACAACTACTGTGTCCTGAAATATTATGTTTTATTGTGTTGATTCATCAAGCTGAATTAAAGATAATGTTTTTTTAAACATGGTAAACCGTGTTTTATTGTGTGGCATGAATATAGTGTAACCACAAAACCATTCAAGTAATCCTTAAAGAGTACTGTACTGTACCAGAAAAAGTAAAAAAAAACGCATAAATTGAGCATAAAAAGAGTATTGGTAATTAAAAGACAATGGCCTTATTTAATGACCTCAAAGAGAATTTGAACGCATTTAGCCACAGATAAAAGCATTTAAATGAATTTCAGTATCAAAACAAATTTAAATTAAAACCTTTTCAAAATGGAAAAAAAACAAAAAAATATTATTAAAAATATTAGCATCATTTTGCACAGATAACACTTTAATTTGAATAGATTTTATATGCTTTATATATTTCCATTAAACCAACAGTAAAATACCTTACAATATCAATAAAACATTAAAGTGCCCCTATTATGGGTTTTGAATGAAAAGTAAATAAAAACTGAAAGTGCACTGTGTATAAAGTTGTCTCTCTAAATTGTAACGAGGCAAGATGAAATGAAAATGAGACCAATCAGATCAATTACTGCAGATTAGTCACGCAAAGGAGAGGTTTGAAAAAATTAACCGTTGAGTGAATCCTTTGGGAGTCATTGATCAAAGTAAAGTAAAAATTAATTAAATGTAAGACAAATGGAAGTGCTTTTTTAACAATTCATGCATGTCAAGTAATGCATTTCAATTCATGCATGTTAAGTAGCTAATGCATTTTTGGGGGCACTTTAATTTATCAGAGGTAGATGGAAAATTCTAAAATATTTACAGTGAGATCATATAAAATTACACCATGCAAAAAGAATCAAATGATGGGAAACATCCCTCTACAGTCTGAGACCTACAAGTGAGTGATACCTCACGCCAATGTTTTCATTTGTCTCCATGTATACTATTTGTATGCTATCCTATACTATTTTTAGCTGTAGTATAGTCATGGCCAAAAATATTGGCACCCTTGGTAAATATGATCAAAGGCGGCTTAAAAATTAATCTACATTGTGAACTTTTATTTAAGAAATTCACAAAAATCAAACCTTTCAATGGATAAGAATTTCAAATGGGGGGGAAATGTTTTTTTTTCTCTAATACACATAGGCCTCAATTAACTGCACTCTTTTATTCAATACTTTTTGAAACCTCTATTAGTTTATCAGCTCTAGATTTTCTTCTGTAAAGCCTGATGAGGTCAGTCACTTACTGATTTTTTATCTGTTGATATTTATTTGATAGAATCCTTGATGCCAAGTGCTTTTATTCTGGTGTTCACCAAACCATCTTGAGGCTTCATCTGACCATTGAAGCCAGTCCCATTTGAAGTTCCAGTCCTGTCTGATAACTGAATATGCTGATGTTCGTTTTTGGATAAGCTAGGAGAATTTTTGACAACATGTGATGTAGGGGCTGTTTGGCAATATTTTGTGAGGTTATCTGACCCTGAGACCAAACTATTTTTTGCAGTTCTCCAGCTGTGGTCCTTGGTGAGTTTTTGGCCACTCAAACTCTACTCCTCTCTGTGTTTTAGGCTGATATAGACACACATCCTCTTGCAGGCAGTTTCGTAACATTGTATGTTGATTGGAAACGATTAATTAGTGCCCTGATATTGGAAATAGGAATGTTCCTTGCTCTACCTCTCTTATTAAAGCTACTTCACTTACTTGTGAAGCTGTAAGTGACTTGAACATTGCTTCTGTTGTTTTTATAGTATGCACATGCAACACAGAGCAGACACCCCACAATGGCTAAGACCACCAAGATAATGGGCAGGAAAATACCTAAAAATAAAACAGAAAGATCCTCTGAAATGAACCAAAAATCGTTTCTCTCATATTTTACACACAGTGTTTGTTTTATATTACCAGTCTGCCTTCTGTTCACAGGGTTGATCACTGATTGAGGGGCTCTTTCGCCTTAAAACGAAACAAAAGAAATGTCTGAAAATTAACAAGCTACCCAACAATAAACAATATATCAATGGTAGAAAATAAATTTACAATAAAAATGTACACGGTATTCAGTCAAATAATCCTTTAAAATAGATACAAATGCTGGTTAATGGTCAATTCAAATGCTCAGACATAAACACTATGACCTGCGTTGGGGAGAAAACGACTCACTCTTGAGCATAATACAGCCAGGGTGACGTTGACGCAATCAGTCAGGACGATTCTCCCAACGAACACCTCTTTGCATGGACTATGACACTCTGGGGTTGATTGCAGAAATGTTGCAATACACTGAAGGATGAAAAAGCATGAAAGTCTGTGAGCTGCAGCATTGATATAATCTATCACTGAACTTCAATTCTTCAGTCTACTCACATGATCCTGTGCAGACCAATACTGATCACAGTCTGGGCTCTTCATTGCATATTCAGATTGCACATGGTACAACTCTTCTGCACAGGTGTAGTTTTGTGTCGTCTCTGTGACTGTAGTGAACACTGAGGGAAGAGAGCTGTAATTCAGAATTGTCATTACTATATATTTAGAAAGGGAATCATATACAGGCACAACACATAAGAAAAGGCATAAGCTTTTGTTTTTAAAGTTTTTGCATGTCAGTAAATGCACTGGTTATGTTTTTGAGGACCAAATTTATTACATTGTGAACTATATTGACAATGGTCTTCACTAGTTAAAATATTAACCTGATATAAAATAAGCACAGCTGAATTGTGTAACCTTTAACTGCGACTGTCTGCGACAACAAGGGCAACAATGCATTAGATTAAAACTAGGCGCAATGAAATAACAACATTACGTAATGGGGGAATCCCAATACCCAAGGGAGTTTCGCCAAGTGACATTTACTTTCTCTGCCAAACATCTTTTGAAATTAACTGAATATATAACTTTTTTTTAGTAACATTAAGATGCAAAGTTGGAATTAAAAACCGCAATAGTAAACACAGCAGATACGGAATTAAAATGTTAATTTAAATTAAATAAAAAAAAATCTAAATTTACACCAAAAAAAAAAACAAATAAATAACAAAAACACACAGACAACAAAACGTGCACGTGGAAAAACCAGCATAGCCACACGCGCTTGTGCTTCCTAGATTTCTAGAGACGTAATGAGACGATAAACGTGCCGCTGCGTCATTAACGTTATTGCCTCACCGCTACAGTACCTAATATGTAAAGTGAGCGAATCGGAGATTAGCATGAAATATGTTACCAGGTGCAACAAAGACTACTAACGATATGAAAAGAACAAAAACGTATTTAATCCAGCACATCGCGCTAGCCTGACGGAGCAGATCTGAATGCTTAAATGAAAGTTTCCATCACTGCGGTTCCTGGTTTAACTTTACAACTGTAATGACGCCACATGGCCCTGCTTGCGCGTGCTAGGGAATTCCCTCACTTCCTTAAAACAACGGTACAAATAGTCTATATAAAAGGCACAGACTCGACAGCAAGCTAAAGTCAGCACCATGTATTGCTTCTCGGAATTAGTCGTTTGTCTTATAATTTTAGGTAAGACTGCACCTATATTCCTGGGAGTATTTTCGCGCAGACTCTGTTGGTCCAGGTTAACATGAGGTGTTTTATTCACAGCTGCGGCGGAGGGAGCACGACAGGAGATTCGCTTCTCGAGTGGTGAGGACGCTGTCTTGAGATGTGCGGCGAAATCAAAGCCCGACGTCCAGTACCGTTCCGTCACATGGTACAAGGTAAAAAGTCAAGAATTCCTATTTTTTTCTTAAACCTTGCGTTTTTTCCTCTCACTTCTTCATGTTTTCTACTAGATGTTAAAATATGCCCCTATAGACCTATATTTATTTAAGAAATGTATTGTTCCCAATTAATTTCAATTAAAGTTAAGCTAAACCTCTGTTCTGCAGGTTTCTGAAGAGCCTTCAAAGCTGTTATCTGGACTTGTAAAGAAGAAACTAAATAAAAACAATGGCACTGTGGAAAAATATAAAGGTGTTGAACGAGAGGTCGAGCTACTTGAGAGCTCAAAGAGCCTTTTTTTGTCTAATGTAACTGCAGATGACAGTGGGATATATAAATGCTTTCTGTCTGCTCCCCTTGGCCATCAGAACCAAGAAGGTGAAATCATCCTTAAAGTCGATGGTGAGTACAGAGATTTAGAACGGCCACAAAAAGCATTTTCAACAAATGCACTTAAAATCTACAAATGTTTTAAACATTTCTGAGCTTTTAGAATGAGAATCGAGTGCATCTATCACATTAAACAAAAGTGTAGTAGTTCATCTTAATTCAATAGGCTAATATTAATACCGTTTTAAGTGTGGCTTTCAAAATGTATCCTTTGCAATGTATTCCTACAGTAGCTCACAAACTAAAAATCTGACATTTATGTGTGTTTTTGCATTCTTTCTTTCTCATTTTAGAGTATACTACATTTGAGAAAATAGAATTAAATGTACGTGATACAGTTTATGGAGTTCTGGCCATCACAGTACTCTTTATTGCATTCGTGATGTTCTGCGTAAGCTATGTAAGTACTAAAATAATAAAAGTCAGTATATTATTTAAATACTTTGACTCAAGGTTTATGTATTGTTACTGACCAGATTTATGTTTACCCCAGGTTTGTTTAAAGAATGTATATCAAAGCAACAAGAACTCTTTGCTGAAAATAAAACATAAAGGAAAGAACTTGATCGTCCCCAATCATCATTTGATTTGCAAGACAATGCCTGAAGTCTATGTGTGATGGTAACCTGGATACATGAAGTGGCGTTCAGAAGAAGTTAAATGAATGCACTGGACATGGAGAGTCTACAGAGCTTGCACTAAAGAGGACCATGGGATGATGCACAGAAAGTGGCAGCCTACTTGAGAAGTTAGTCGAGATGCAAAAAATAATTCACGCACAAAGGTTTCAGTAAGACCAACTGAAGCCTACTGGAACAACAGTAAGACCAAACTGCATGCTTTCGTTATGGTTGCTTGTTGGTGAACATTGTGGAGGTGGAGAAAGACGGGATGGGAATGGATGAGAAAGATGGGATGTTATGCTCGGAAATATGCCTGTTTCAGGCATGGCTACAGGTTTTCCACAAAATAAATGAGATGAAGTTCTCAGTCTGCATAGGCAAATGAAACACTTTCAAATCTCGAAAAAAAAAAAATTCTTATAGAAATATAAACTGTTAAAAAACTACCTCAAAATGTTTTCCTGTTATTAAAAGAATACATTATTAAATGGATTTGCTTAAATTCATTTTTGGGATGTTTTTAATGATATGGAAGTATTGTGTGTTAATGTTTATTAAACATTGAATAAAGCTGATGAAAAGTTACTTACATTTTGTGTTATGTTAAGACTGCACACATAAATATTCCATGTATATAATCTAGTCACTGATTTTTTTTTTTTTTTTTTCTATCCTTATTGCTATAATAATATTCTTTAAGACCATCATTTGGAAACTGATTCACTTTGGAAACTGAGCAGTCTCTTTAAGAAGAGCATCATCATTTAAGTTTTCAATCAAAAAACAGCAGTCATCAAGAGAAGAAATGACAAATTAATTTAGAAAGCAAGTTATAAACAAAAACTAAAAAGGATACAAGGTGGCGCTCTCTAGTGGCTGGAAACCACAAACACTACTTTCTCATGTCTTTTCTTACAAACAAGAAAGAAGTTGAGCCGTTAATTGTGCTCACATATGATCCCTATGCACTGCTGTCCATTATTTGTACAGGTCCTTTTCAAAAAATTTGCATATTGTGATATTGCATAAGTTCATTATTTTCATTAGACTTTCATATATTTTAGATTCATTACACACAACTGAAGTAGTTTCAAGCCTTTTATTGTTTTAATATTGAT
>JAUYWG010000051.1:16682597-16694227 GCA_034779775.1 Enteromius afrohamiltoni
TCTTTTGTTCAATCGCGTTCCCGAGTCCTGCCTTGTCCTGAAAGGAAGCGAGAGCGCGAGCTCGACAGCAGCGCATCATTACATTTGTATGTTCCTAGAATGCAAAAACCACATTTACGTTCTTGTTTGGTTATAAGAATGTTATTAAAATGTTTTTTAGAACATACCTTTAACAACTTAATTGTAACGTTTCTAATGTTAAGGTTTTTAAAACATTCCACCAACAACACAGTGATAATGTTTTTATCCTAATGTTTTTAAAAAGTTGAAGATTTGAAGATAACGTTAAGGAAACATTTAATTAACGTTATGCAAGAACGTTCTGATAACGTTGAGAACCATTAGAGAATGTTAGGCGAAGTTACATGAATGCTCCCTGTTACTTGGCTTACTGGTCAATAAATTATGTTATCTTATTTTTTTCAAGCACACAGCTTTTTACTTCACACAACATTAACGTATGGACTGGAGTCATCAGGTAGATAACTTGTGAATTATTATAGTGATTTTATAATAGCTGTTTGAACTCTCATTCTGACAGCACCCATTGTTTTAATGCTACATTTTTCTAAATCTGTTCAGATGAAGAAACAGTGCATCTAGAATGGCCTGGAGGTGAGAACATATTTACTTTTAGGTGCACTTTTTCTTAAAATATATTCATTTAATTATAAAACCCATGTAATTTTATAATAGCTGCCCAGGCCTTTAACTATGTCAGAAAAAGACAAACAGGCAATTATAAAGTTTCTCCACTTTCCTTCAGCTGACCTAACTTTCACCACAAGATGGTGCTGTCTATTTTAGTTTGACTAAATGGAGGACCGCAGGCCCTATAGCCAGGGAAATACTGACTAAAACGAGGCCATTGGCTAAAAGTGTTGATAAGAGAGTTAAGACAAAGTAAAGCAGCAGTCATGAGGCAGCAATTTTATAGACGATTCTCTTAGAACAAGACCAAGAAAGCGTCTGAAGAAAGCCAAGAAAGCTACCCAAAAACAAAATATTAGGAGTTCGGTTAAAGCGGTCACAGCCTTTCAGTAGTAAAAATGTCAGCATCTCTTTTTCACACTAGTTACTTCTGTTGACATCTTTGCAGAAACAGCTGCTTACCTTGCTTTTTTTCCTGGCAAACTTCTACCAATGCATTTCTGATTAATATTATATTAACGTGACATTAATCAGCACATGGAGATATGTAAAGTCCCTGCGCTGCAATTTATGTTTGTATACAGTGTTAGACACCTCATTATATTTTGACTGCAAATAAGATGTAGGTCATAGAGTTTTACTATTATTATTATTATTTAAAGTGATTAAAAACTAATTTCACATAATAACTTTACATTGTATACAGTACACACAACTTCAGTAGCATGATAAGTGCTTTTCGCCAGTGCATCCACTATAACTTTGTTCACATGGTAACTGGGCTGAGGAAGACAAACAGTAGCGCTGTTACTCTCAGGTTAAATCTGCACCATAATTCTTCAGATCAGCGTTTGTTTTACTTGGGTTTTCTTCTCACACACATCTCCCCTTTGCACACTGCTGCATCCACTTTTCTCCTTTTGGAGGATGGATGCTATGGATGGTGCCGTGGCTGTCACCCTGCAAAGCTGCTTTATTGCAGGTTGGGGGTCCGGGCTCTTCCTCAAGCCTACAATCCCTCATTTCCACAAGCTGAAAGCAGGAAATATAGAGCCTCTGGAAGGAACTGCCACTGGAAGCTCATAACCATAAATCTACCCACAATATTTATGTTGTTGCTTTTCTCATCAATTTAAGTTTTTTTCTTTAATCAAGAGACGGTTGAGGTTACAGTGTTCTGTCAGGAAAAGCAGCCTACAGAATTTGGAACGACCTTTACCACCCACATCTGTCTATACCACCATGGTATTTAACTACGTAAAACACACAATCCTAATACATAAATAAATAAATAAATAAATAAATAAATAAATATTCTAATAGCTCAAACTGAAGACTCTATAACAAACCTAACATCATGGCCCATGAAAACACTGATTTCTCTCACAAGCCAAGTACCGAAAGTCATCCAAGATGCACGTCAAAACTTTCTGATGCTGTCAGGTTTCTTGAGACTTGCTTTATCACCAAGTGATGTTTATAGAAACACTGCATTCAACACAATGCTCCTTTCAGTATATAGCGCGTCATGTAGCTTTAAACCTCCGTTCTTGAGTCCAGGCTGCAACCAGAGCCTCGACCATGATTCACTGGGACTTGTCCATGCAGCCCAACATAAGGAATGTTAATTTACAGTAATCCTTTGAAGCAAAGAACTGATGGAAGCCTGCTCATTCGACATGCCGTGTGACACGTTTGACTCTGGGAATGAATCAAGGAATGCAGGTTGCCAGGTATGCACCAAAGAGAAGGACATGCACGAAAACTTGGTCCAGCGTTAGGCAAGGCTTCAATAAAATACTTTCTGCACATTTTTGAAAGCATTAGTCCGAGGCAAATTAAAAAGCAGAGTGCAATTAAAAGAAATCACTGTGTAAATGTTACCATGTGGAAGTTTTCCTTTTGCTCATTTTTTTTTAATGTAAGGAAAAGCCCCAAGGCAGAGTTATGCAGCTGCCTATTATTACTACATACATCTGGTTTTGATAAGACCCTATTACAATCAAAATCATAAAAAAGGTAATGTGGTCCTCTTGAACATTTAAATATAAGAAACACTATACATGCAAAGTTCATCTGTTCGTGGCCCCTCTCAGTTCCATGAATGAAAAAAAGGAAGGGATCACTTTAAAGTCTATAACTTGGAGTAATTTGCACTTGGTGGAGCCTGACCATGTTACGACATACTCTCTAAATGAACAAGAACTGTGAATATGATTATGTGTCTGCTTATGCGTTCAAGATTTATCATTAAGAGCTTTAGGATGTTAAGTAATATCATTTGATTTATATTAACTGTCCACTTTCTGTCAGCTTGTGTTTAATGGGTTTAATCATGTAGTAGATGCTCTTGTGCGAGCCCTTAGCCAAGGATTTTTCAACCTTTTTGGCACAAAACCCATTTTCCAGAGTTTTCAAATCTGTGTGACCCACTCACGTAACAGAATTAAGATAAAAACATTAGAAACTCACATTTTAAGCAGCAAGGTAGGTGTGTGGGTTTTGTTTAGTTTTTTCCCCTCTTTTTTTTCCAAGTTCAAGTGGCACTATAATGCTCTATGAATGACTAACCCAATCGTAGTTTCCAGAATATACTAATGGGTACAGTAAAACTAAACCACTAAATAATCAGATTTGTTTAGTTTTGTTAGTTTAGTTTTTGTGACTTTGACTGCAGATTATATTTAAATAATATACAGTACTTTTTCCAGTAGCAGGTAGTTGTGTAGCAAACAAGATTGCTATTTTATTGTAATATTTGTATTGTGAAAATCTCTGCCGAAAGAGATAAGAAGGTGCTGGAAAGTTTGAGTCATCATAGTAAATCGATTCTCTCTCATTTTTTCTCCCTTTTTATGTATTTTTAGAAAGTCTAAATTGTTCTTTTGGATCAGTATGTTCACAAATGAACAGATTCCAAAGGATTTGAGTATGTAACATGTTTTTTTAAATCAGAATCAATTTGACTGATGCAAAATGATGGATCATGTGAATTATGAAGTGTGCATCTCATCTCTGCTATTAAATTTAATATGCATCAGTATGTAGAGAATGTAAACAAGAGTACCTAGTCTTACTAAGAAAAATAAATCCATTAAGAGGATGCCTAGTCAATGTCGATTCTGCATATTCACCTGTTTGCATCCAAGTACTCTTTGCGTGCAACTTGACAAAATAACTTAAATAGTTAAAATAGTTTTAATATATAGGTCTAAATTACTTCTGTGCTCCACTTTAAAAAATATCCCCACGGTCAACAACTAAAGCCAGTATGTTTTTAATGAGAAATATCAGGGTGACTGTTCATACAGAACATAGTTTATAGTTTTAGTTCATACAGCCATTATGTCTGGAACTAAACTGAAAAGCATTTATTTGAAATGAGGAGCAGGATCATCAATATAAGACATTCATATTATTATTTTAAGACAAAAATCATGGAGAGTTTGCTCTGCACACTTTACTGTTGAAAGGTCCCTTCACCTATAAATATGTTTGGATAGAAGGTTTCATCTGTATAACCTGGCAAACAGTTTCCTCTATAGCAATTTTTTTGCAATTCCGGACAGGTTGATTTGACAGCTGTAGCTTCATTTTGGAAGGACCACGGACTGTCGAGTTTCCACTAACCAAGAGATGAAATTGTCTGTCCAGACCTACTTTCCCCAGCATTAAAAATGAATATTTCTCCACTATGAGAGGGTAAAGTCTGGGTTTGTGAATGTTTCATTGGCAGGACATGTAATTTCCTCAATAGATTCTTTATTCAGAGACCCCCTCCTGTGCGGTGGATGTGGATGCTCTGCAACTCAACACTTCGACAAAACTCATAATGCTATTCTAGTATTCCAGCTGAGCAAATATATTAGGTGCTCGATGTGTAAAAGGTGCCGTGTTAAATTATGAAAGCTGGTTGTCATGTTGGATGGATAAAACATGCACTTTTGGTATGTCTATTCAAGCTACTTGCTAGAGGAGCTACAGTCTTGATGAAGGATGAAGCTAAAACACTGTATTCCTGCTCAAATTCAGTTTCAAATGCCGATTTACATATATGTTCAAGATATAATTCATATCAAATTGTAACTTCTGTCATCATTTATTCAGCCCAATTTTAATTTAAAATAAGAATGCAAAGGAAATTTTTGGGATAAATAGTGCATGGTCTAAACAACACCGGAACATTTACTTTTAAAGGGTTAGTTCACTTCCAGAATAAAATAGTCCTGATAATTTACTCATCCTCTTTCAAGATTTTAGTACTTAGAAAATTAAATAATTCTTTCAAAATTAACTGTATGTGAAAAAAGTCTTTCTTTTTGTCTTTTCTCAAAAATTACTAGTCCAAAGAAAAAGAAAGTCATACAACTCAAAATTACATGAGAATGGAACAACTGTTCATTATAAGCACATTGTATAACAGTAAACCATAGATTATCTGGTGTGTTATCGCTAACCCGATTTTACCAAGTGCAACATGTCCCTGGGTCAACATCTTTGGGACTTGCGGTCTGTTATAAAGACAATTTAATTACGTTGGTTATTAATTCAAAATATATTATTATTTTTTACATTTTCCATGATAAAATAAATATTTGTAACTTTCCAGAAATGGCGTGCATTAATGATATTTGGCTTTGCAATCATGACTAATGAGAAATCCTGGAAAATAACAGACGAAGAAGGTTTTAACACAAAAGCAGTTACCCATTTGGCTGTCCATTTTATTTTTAGTGTAGCTCACACAGGTCTTTAATAAGTGCACATTGTCTCATTCGTCTCTTTTTATGGCTTGTGTCTTAGTGAAGAGTCTTTTTGGGGTGATATGAAACACCTCAAGGGCTTTTTCACGTGAAAAACTGACATTTTTATAACTCTGACAGCCAGTAACCCAGCAGGCCAAGGTTCACAGTTCCTTCCAAAGCAACCACCTCAGAGTGGCATGCCAGACAGCTAAATATAACCGTCCCAATCAAAATAACCAGGCAGTTGTTTCTGGTTTGGTCTTCAGGATTAATTAACCATCCCAGGACACAGTCTGTGCAAATTACAGAGCAATGTAAGTTACTGTAGGAGGTTGGATATACAGATATACACATGGAGGCCATAATGCACTGCAAATGCAAACATCAGGTTACCTGTCTAGCTCTCCCATTTAATCTTACTTGCTCTTGCTGGGGCTTAACCCTGAATTTTAGCCTACCTACCTGTAAGCATCATTCATGTGGCAATGATTTGGTCTGCCAGCAACCAGTGGTGTATGAATTCCTGACCCACTCTGTGCCACTATTTATTCCCCCAACACTCTTTGAATAACCACATCTTTAATAATAAAAGCTTGGGGGAATGCGATATGGCGGCCCCAGGGCCATTAAAGAGGGCCAATCAGGTCCTACTCTGTGGCCGAATCGAATAATGAGCCAGACTCTTCAGCACCACATCAAACTAAAAACACACCACCTTCTCTACTAGTGTATTCTGCAACAGCAGAAGGCGCTTTTTAACTGAGGTTGCACAAAATGTTTCACACATTATCATAATGTGGCATCCACTTAGAGCCGCATTTATATGTCTTTAATCAGGATTTATATGCTCACAAAATGGGGTTGAATTAAACAAAATCCTCATACAAATTTTCTAACATCCGTTGATTATAGCACAAAAAAGCAGTGCCACATTTCCTTCTTCCATAGTAGCAAAAACAGGGTTTTTTTGTTAGAGCTCGAGCTCCCGTTAAATTGTTTCATTGCTACGCTAAAGACGCCCTTTGACTCGGAGTAGAAGACATCATTCGCGTACAAGGTCTCGCAATGAAAGCCATGCACGCTGCAATAAGCCCTGCTTTGTTTCCAATACATCCATGGTAAAACATTTATTAGTCTAATTACAGCAGGCTCCTGTTGAATTTTCTTCCTGTGTTACAGATGCGTTGGCGGAGTTCCCATGTCCTGTCACAATGTCGTTTTATTCATCACCGTGCCACTGGGAAGAAATTTTGGCGGGGTTCGGTGTAACTAACAAAAGTCTCAAATGGCCTTCCGCACCTTTTAGGTTTATAATTGTTAATGCGTCACTTGTTGGCATGGGAAGTTTTGCCTTGTGTTTTTTGGATCTTTGGGGAGCTAGTTAATGAGGAATAGAATTAAGAATTAACAAGTTTTGTATAACGTCTTTGCAGTTTCAAGTCTAAGATTAAACTGGTTTGCTGTCGCTGTAAGAGAGAAAGAGAAAGCTGCCCTCACCATGTCATCTGCCTCAACGCTACTGTCTTTGTGTGTGGGCAAAACTCTCTTAAACTATGGTCTATATAATCCTGTTTTGATTGGAGCTTAAGTCTCCCCTGCAGAGACTGGTGCCTCGTAGCCGCTCTCTCAGACAGGGAGGCCCCGAGCGGTGGGCCATCCCCAGAAAACAGTCTCTTTAAGCAGCACGGTAGATCTCGGCTTCCTGCCATGCCTTGCGCCTAGACTCATGCCCATGTTACACAACAGCTCAAACCACAAACAGGAGACTATGAGCTTCACTTTATCTCTCACAGTTTCAATGAATCATGTTTTTGCTACAGATATAAATGATCCTTTTTGAGCTTTTATACTAAATCATATGATAATAATTTTGCATTTAGGATCATAGACTAAAGTAAACAAAAAGAAATTAAAAACAGAGATTTATGGTAACACTTTACAATTACACCTATTAGTTGCTTATTAGCATGCAAATTAGTAAAATGTTTATTAGTGTTAATTAAGCACATATCAATGACTAATTGTACATTACATTATTCTACATCCTTAATCCAACCCAATACCTAAAATTAACAAGCTTACTAAATTATTAATTATCATCAAATTAGGAATTTATTGAGGGGACGTCATAGTTAATAGTCAACAATTGTTACCAGATTTATTCATTTATTTTTTAGGGGTCCAAGCCAGGGCGTTTATGATTGAAAATGTATGATTAATAATATGATAACAAATATCAAGCAGAATAAAAGACTGTTAAAAGCTAAATCATTTTAAAATTGCCATGCCCAATGGACCTAAAATAGGCAGATTTGGCCAACCTCATGTTAATCTTGAGTACCTATAGAGTAGTACTGCATCCTTCATATCTCCAAAAAGTATTTAGTTTTATCATATTTATAAAAGAAAGATTTACGATTCTCTAGGGAAAAAACGAGCTCCTCCTGGAGGCGTGCTGTGTGGGCGGAGCTAACGAGTGACGAGCACTTGAGCGCGATCACCAACAATACAGGCATTTTTTGAAAACATTTAAAGCCTACTTACCGTCTGCAGTTCTGAATCACTGAACGCTGGTTAATTTTGTAAAGTTTAACAAGGTTATCTTTCCCTTACAACCAAAAACGCCAACTTCCCGTGCGAGCCCATGGAGTGCATCTCTGGTCTATGCCTGCGCGTGCGTTTACTTCCGGGAGAAATGCCCATAAAAGGAGTTTCATCCTCGACTACGTCATTAAGACAAACGATAAAAAAAATCTGTATATCTGTAAATTTGTACACACAAATACTCGGTCATATTTCAAAATAGTTTGTCCATGCGTAGTATGAGAATCCAACCTTTTAATAGTGTAAACAACTCTGAATGCGCAAGTTCATGTTAACCCTCCTTTAAAAATACATTTACATTTATTCATTTAGTTGAATAAATAGTTAGATACTTGATGAAGAAACAGTTCTTTTCTAAAGCTGAAGTGCTACAAATAACCTTTTATTAACCTTTGCAGCAAACAACCACTAAAAACACCCGAACAAGCCTTAGCAACTACCCATAACATCCTACCCATGTCTTGGCAACCACCCACAACACTCTTTTGTTGTGGCAAGCTTCTTCAGAAAATGTACAATCTTGTTCAGTTCACAAGACAGAAAGACCAGAAAAGTAAATGTGACTCGTACCGGCTGAAGCTGGTAGACAGTCGTACACATAGGACAGAAGATACATGGGAGGTTGCGGAAAGCTTACAAACATTCTGTGAAAAGGTTAAAGGCTAAACACATACTGTAGTAAAAGATTTTGAATTAAAGGCTTGCACAGAATCCTAGCCATTAATTTAGAGTACAGTGATAGCATGTATTCAGTCGGTATTCCACTCCAACAAACTGCCTGTCACTGCTTCAGACACGCTGATGAGAGGAGAGCGTAATGAATGTGTAATGTGGGGATAAAGAGCAGACTGATGAAGAAAACAGATCACGTCTCAGAATAAACTCACCTGGATTTTCTTTATCAGTCAGCCATATAAATGCCACACGGCTGAATGATATATGACACCTCTCACGATCTAAAATGATAAACTGTACTCCATACATCACTAAGGAGATAAACAGCTCCATTCAACCTAGCAGATCTTATTAGTAGAATCTTTGGGAATTTGAAAAATAACCATAGGGACATTGTTTATTGTTGTAACTCAAATGGTTTCTGTTATTGCTTACTATTTGCAGTTTACATTTTGTCCTCCATTTGACAGCACATGACTTTTTTCCCATGTTTAATCTAAGAAGAAAGAAAAGAAAAACTGTAATATTAAAAACACCAAATTTAAATCATATTGGCTAATTTTGCAGACATAATATTTAAAAAAATATCTGTACCATTAACAAATAATAATTGTTGGCTACAATATTTTTTTCCCCTCTTGGTGCAAATGACTGTGTGTGAGTTTTAGTGAGGTTCTGAATAAAATGGCAATTATGCTCAAATCCTTTCAATAAAATCTGGTCTGACGCTAATGATAAGTATTTTTGACATGATTTTTTTTTCTCAAGTCACATTTTATTATTATTTCATTTTGAAAAGTTTCATGATGGTCCTTATTTTGTGGTATTGGAATGCACAGAGCACTGAGAAATTATTTTACAGACTATTCAGAAACAAGCACAGGATGACCTGGAGGAGGCTGATTTGGGTGTTAGACAAACTCAGAGTGCTATGGCACCAGAAAAGTGTGAAAACAGCAGAGACTGTAGACTACAGCTCAGTGTGGCCACCTCTTTCTGCACAACCCCCTCTCCCCCCCACACACACAAAAAAAAAAACGGTCAATTATACAGCTAATAAACCCAGCATTCTTTTAAACTCTATGTGTGCAGTACTTTGTGTTTCCTTTTGTAATCTGTGGTTACGTTAAGAGTGATTTTTCTCAGAGACCACCTGCATTAGGGAGGTGGGATTTTGCTAACTACTCAAAGAACTGCTATGTGGAAAAAATATTCAGGTTTTACCTCCAGCCACTTCCTGTTCACAGTTTCACCTCTATAAAAAAAACCCTTGCTGAGTGCTAGTACTGTTATGTCCAGGGGTTAAATTAGGCTGGGATCCTTCATAAAGGCATTCTGGCACATTCAAAACATTAAGGGCAAATTATTTCTTAATCCAATCAATTTTCTGTCCACTCCTGGCCAGGTTTTATTTAATCTACTACAAAAGTGCATTATATTAAGCATTTTGTAAAATTAATTTAGTAACACATTTTGTACCACCTTTTGGAGGTTTCTCACATCCAAAATATCAATATAACTCCCGGTTAAGTCCCCAATGTCCAAAAGAAAACAGTATCCCTCATTCCTTACAGTTATTTGTGTCAGCTATGGGATTGATATCACCCTTCTGGGTCCTTGCTTGTAATTCTATAGGCAACAGTCTTTCTATTATGGTTTAAAAGGGGCTGTTTTGTATTAATCCTCCCTTGACTGTTAGCTAATGTAGCTACTAGATCTCTATAAAATTCAATAAATGGAGAGCTGTTGCCAAACAAAAAGGAGAACGCAGAATCACGACGGAGGTTTTAATTTCGTCCGCAGCAACAGGCATGGAAGCTTGGCCAAAAGTGACTTTTGTCTCCACATACCGCTGTCTGGCCATAAAGGGAGCTCAGAGCTCTAGCTAAAGTCTTTTAAATATATGTAACTGTACTCAGCGGTGCTGATAAAGAACATATGTTAAAGATCCTTCTGGTAAGACCTGGAGTCCAGAGGAAGGTGGTGATGGTGCGGTCGACTCACGGTTTTGACCTCTCATGTGATTACGAGACCTCAAGGCCTCAGCAGAAGACACAAGGTCTTGTGTGGTTGTCTAACTGAAATTAAACAGCTGACTTAGTGTGGCGTGCAGTGGTCACTTGCAAAGAAACTAGCTATGGTGAGAGAAAAGATGCTAAGAATAATATTGTATGTCCCATAATAATATCACATCCCATTCCAGACCTGCCAAGAAATTCTCCTTCCAGTGGGAATAATATCGTGCCCATTACCACCACTGCACCTGCCATAATGAAACCGAGATGACCATGCTCAAAAATTAGGCCATAAATATAATTTTACTCCCTCATGACTTAAAGGCTGAAAGTGAACATTAAGCGGGCCAGACCTTTCCAGTGACAGAAGCAGATAAAAGAGGATTTCTCACATTCTGATAAACCCCTATAATAAATCAAATGACATAATTTACATGTACCACTGGATGGAGTTATGTTTCCCTGTGACAGACAGACACAGTCTTTTAATACCATTGCTGAGTGAACACAATGGTGCCTTTTAAACACTTCAGGAAAAAAAAAAGGCATCATTGCCTGGTATTACATCACCCACCCAAAGGACTTTTAAACTTTTGAGATCTCATTTACACCCAGTGCAATATATATATATATATATATATATATTAGGGCTGGGACTCGATTAAAAAAAAAATCGAATTAATTAGAGGCTTTGTAATTGATTAATCGCATTTTAATCTCATATAAATATTTGCCTGAGAACAGTGAGAAGTAAGTTTTTTCATATGGATTTTTAGTATAGGCTACCATTGAATAATGACTAAATACCACTGATCTATATAGAGAACTGGATAGCTCATGACGTCATAGAAGTCAAGCCACCACGCCGCCATATTGCTATTCCCTAGTATTCGCAAACATTCTATTGAATGAATAGGAAATAATACGACTTTAATGCGAA
>JAUYWG010000051.1:16697723-16717940 GCA_034779775.1 Enteromius afrohamiltoni
AGCTCTTTTAATAGTTTAGCTGGAATAGGGTCTAACATACATGTTGTTGGTTTAGATGATTTAACAAGTTTATACAAGTCCTCAATCTTCCTCTCTGTCCCAAGGTTCATTTGAAGGTTAACACCACATCTATTGAAAGCCCTCTCAAGAAGCAGTCCGTGAGTTTCCCTGAATGCTATGCCTCCTTTAGCAAAGTGTTCTGCCCCAAGAGAACTGCCCAGTTACCACCACATTGACAATGGGACTGCGCCATTGATCTGATTCCAAGTGAGCCAGTGCCCAAAGGCAAGATCTATCCCCTCTCGCTTCCGGAGCGAATGCCCTATGGTCTTGTTAACGCCCCCTAAATCTTCCAAAACTTCATGAATGAGATATTCAGATACTTACTCCACAAATTCATCATAATCTATATCGACAATATCCTCATCTATTCTTCAAACATGCTGGAGCATCGTAGGCACATTGAAGCGGTCCTTACCTGCCTTCGAAAGTATCAGCTCTATCTTAAACCAGAGAAATTCCGCCAACCTTTAGTACAGTTCCAAGTATATATATTATAGACCAAACCAGTGTTTGCATGGACAAGGGGAAAGTTGATGCTGTCACCAACTGGCCCACTCACCCAACAATAAAAGAAGTTGAAAGGTTTCTGGTATTCTCTAATATCTACCCCCGGTTCCTCCAAAACTACAGTATGCTATCCAGTCCACTCCTAAAAGGCAAGCCCAAGTCTCTGTCCTGGACACCCGCAGCTTCCCAAGCGTTCCACACTTTGAAACAAACTTTCACTCTCCCTTTCGTAGTGTAAGTGGATGCTTCCACCACCGGAGTTGGAGCCATTCTGTCCCAGCAACAGGGGAACCCACCATGACTCCTTCCATGTGCTTAATTCTCCCAGAAGCTCGGCCAGAGGAATTAAATTACGACATCGGCATCTGAAAACATCTAGCCATCAAGCTGGCCCTAGAAGAATGGCAACACTGGCTGGGGGGGTCCGCGCATCCATTCACTGTACTCACTGACCATAAAAACTAAAAAAGGAAAGGACAAGTGGCCAGGTATGGTTTTCCATACTAGGAATTGGTGCTCTGCATTTAACCCATCCAAGTGCACACACACAGCAGTGAGAAAGTGATCAACCACGCGCACACACACACACACACCGTGAACACACACCCGGAGCAGTGGGCAGCCATTGAAGGTGCAGAGAGCACTGATTATACACTAACCCCACCCACAATCCCTGCCGGATCTGGGACTCAAACCCACGACCTTTGGGTTACAGGTCCAACTCTCTATCCATTAGGCCACGACTGCCCCAGCAATAACAAAACTCTCACACTCCTGCAAGATCATTTCTGGTGGCCCGAGATGGCAAGGGATGTGCGAAGGTACGTGAGGGGGTCTCGAAGGGTCGACGAAGCACATTACCATCTGCAATGGGCAGTACGCAGGCAAAAGGATACCGCAGACCACCAGAGATCTGAAGCACCACCTTATCAACCTGGGTCAAAAGGACTGGCTATCAACCAGAGACATCTGCCTGCACCTGCCCTGTAAAAAGCACAGTCCCAAGTTTGTTGGCCCCTTTGTCATCACGGACCAGATCAACCCTGTCATGTATTGACTACAGCTCCCACCACAGTGAAAGATTCACCCCAGCTTTCACGTGTCTTTACTCAAGTCATATGTTCACCCTGTCTCTCTCCCCACAGAGCCTGGCCCAGAAGAGGAACCCCCTCCTCATCAAATGAGGATGAAGGGACCATCTACAAAATCCAGGAGATTGTGGATTAGAGTACTTGGATTAAGAAGAGTATGGACCTGAGGAAAGATCTTGGGTTCCAAGAGACGATGTGTTAGATCCTGTTCTCTAAGAGGAGTTCCATACTACCCATCCAGATCGACCTGTGCCAAGGGGAAGAGGAAGACTGATCATTGTCTTCATGCATCGTATGAACTCTGCTGTGAAATAAACCATTTACATTCTACTTACCTCCTGTGTAGCATCTGCTTCATAACAGCTGGGGGCCTTCTCTTTAATGAATCACTTAAGTGTGCCACTTTTTTGACAATTTTACAGTTTGGTTTGGTGATTGTGTGGCCCTTGAGATGACATCTGTGTGCACTTCATTAGCTTTTAACCCACAGCAGATGGATGTTTTAGAATTTTACACATACACTAATTACATTAGAATTTGTGAACCCTACTTCAAAAATTGTTTACTTTTTTGTCTAATTCATTCAACAGTTTTGTCCAGGTGTCTTTCCCTCCCACTTACATCCAATAAAATTAGTAAATAGGTTATTATTGTATATAAATGTTCAATTTCTTTATGTATTCATTCAATGCATTGAACCACTATTAACTAAACCTACTTTATTTATATATTTATTTATTAGCAATGTTTATTCTCCTCTGGAAATAATTTCTAGGTTTACATGGGCGTCTGTCTGACTTTATATACATGATAAATGGAGACTGTTTGGAAGTTTTGAACTTTGTCTCTTACTCTCTCCAGAGGCAATGATTATACAAAACATAGCACTATGTTAATTGTCCGTGACTCAAATTAAACAGTTTGGCAGAACCCACCTGAAGAAAATGTTTATTGATTTTCATTCTGAGAGGTTTTATGAAGTGGTTTCAGTGCTTGTAGCGAAAAGACAGATTAATGCCATTTGCACCTGTCAGAAAGACATACAGCCACTCCGAATGATGTCACATTCCAATAAGAGCCCCATTCTCTGTTGCCAATTGGCCATATCTGTTGGTGTGTTGTTAAATGACAAACCTTACGTAATAGAGCTTGAGACTTGACAGGAGGTTGGGTGAATTTCTGAAAATATACAACGGCACCATGAAGTGCAACATGAACTGCGTTTTATTAGCACACAATATACACATTATCAATCAGTTGAGGATATACTTCAGCTGCTGCAGGATGTGTGATCAACAGAAAGAACAAGATGCTAAACCAGGTTTACACAATGATTTTCTGAAGGACATTTATCGGCAAATCGGACACAGCTGCTTTCCACTGTTGAAGATATTTTGTATTGTTATAAGTGGTTGAAACAATACTTCAGCACTGAGGAGTATCAGGTACAGAGACATAATCTTCACCAAACATAAAAATAATAATAATAATAATAATAATAAAAAAGATCAATAAATAAATCATTATATACCATATACCATAAATGTAATAGCTATGTGGAGGCTATGCTTTTTATTTAGCTTTTTGTTCTTTTTAAATTCATTTAACTGTAGCTGGTATTATAACCCTTTACACTTTAAACTCTGAAGGTGTCAATATTGAAAATACAGCAATTTTTATATATATTTATCATCAATGTTACCGTTATTAGATAAACTCACCAACTATGTACACATGAGTTTGTGGCCATGCTAGTTGAACAACTAAGATTCTTACCCACAATATACAGTCAAAGCATAAAGCGGTCTGGACGTAAACATCTTGTGCTGAGAATAATAATTTTGCAACTATGCATGGTTTGCAACATTGAAAAACAAAGTACCTATTGGACAAGATAGGCAATACATGACACACCCTGCCTTGATTTCATAGGGAAGGAGATGGTGTAAATTGTACATAAATACAGACAAGTCTCTCTTGTTTTTTAGTCAATCACGTTTCTAATCCCTTCTGCTCCTTTTGCCACTCTGTGCTCGCTTCTAGGCCCAAGCTTTCTGTGCTTCCAGCTCAGTCTCTCTCTTCTTCCTCCTCAGATAGGATGAGATATGAGCTATATGAACAGCTGCTATAGTGTTCCATGATATCACAGTGGGGTCACGGGTCGGGGGGTGGGGGGGCGTGTCAACGGTGAGGGAAGCAGCAGGAGGCACAGAGACACAGTGTGACCAAATGAGTGAATAATCCTGTTTGGATGCATGAGTGTGTTTTCATCAGGGTAGGTGTGTGTGGAGCATGGGTTAGCAGCTTTGTGGTCTTTGTTCAATCAAAAAGTCTCTCTTTCGCTCTCTTTTTTATTTTTATTTTTTTACTGGCTGGCTCGAAGAGAGGCGAGGTGGTCACTGTGTTGGTTCTGAGCCCGGAAGCGCAGCCTCTGCTTGTTGGACTTCTTCTTCTGGTCTTTGGTCCGGTGGCCCTTCCCCGAACCCCCTATAGCAAAACAGACAGAAAAAGGAAATTATTTCTGTTTGTCTCACCTGATTCGTAGCAGAAAACAAGCAAGGAACGATGGGCAGTTTTATTTGTAGAATATTTATGAATAAGAAACAAAATAAAGTTAATCAAATTCCCATCCTCTTTCTCAAGCAAGCACAATCTTTAAAACGTATACTAAATTGTACTTATAGTTACATTAAAAACAATATTATGCACATGAAAAATGAATAGTTTGAGGTCAAGATTTTCTAAATGTTTTTTAAAGAAGTCTCTATAGACAGGTGTACTGCTCCAAGTCCAATCAGAACACAGCTGGACTCAAATGAAGGTGTAGAACCATCTCAAGGATAATCAGAAGAAACTGACAGCACCTGAGTTAAATATATGAGTGTCACAGCAAATTCACAGCCCCTTTTGTTCAATTCCCTGTCTTTTCATGTGAGTAATGACACACAAATACATTAATAAGAGTAAAATTTGGATTGTGAATATAGGATCATACATTTTTTTTCCCAGTCAGTGAGTTGGTCAGTGTCTTTGGTGCAAATGACTCCTATTTTTCAGAAGATTTTAAAGACAACAGCAAACTTTCAGCCAACTAGTCTGTTGGCGTTTGTCTGTGTGGTGTGAATTGGCCTTTAAACGGTTAAAACAGCATGCAAGACCTTTAGCTGTCTGTGAAAAATATTTTTTATGATTTAAAGACAGCAGCTCTTCAAGCAGAACCCCAAACCAAATGAACCTTTCCTTACCCCTTCTCCCCTCCTCATACTCCAGCTCAAAAAACAGTGGAGCAAAGTGCATAACACTCATTCACTTCTCAGCCAGGCTTCTCAGACCAGAATTAATGCAAGCCAGGTGTCGCCGGCAAAGCATTCTGGGAAAGGCTGTGTGGCATATCGCACACAACGAAGGGTGGCTTGCTAAATCCAACAGTGGCAAATAAGATAACGAGGTGCGTATGATTGAGTGTGTGTGCGCGAGTGTGTGAACGTTTGAAGGAGAAAGTGTGACTGAGAGGCACAGAAAATTTGTCAGCAGGGGAAAAACCGAGTCAGACTTGGATGCCGGGTGGTATCTGGATCCCGATCTGGCACACATTCTCCGCTAGCTGTGCTACGGTTCACGTACAGGCTGCAGAAAATAATCTTTCTATAGTTGTGTTTCAAGGCCTGGCTCACAGTCTTATTATTGCACTTGTTCAGGCCATTTAGCACCACAAAATGAGGCAGCATAATGTGTGGTGACTTTATCTCAAGTGGGCCTCTCTCTCAAACGCGGTCCCAGTGCTTGGCTCACTCGCAGCTGCCCGATTGCCATTCCCAGCCCCGCGATGTGAATTCTGAGAAAATGATTTTCTTAAGTGGAAACAACCCTGAGAAAATCCTCTCTTTTGGTGGCACGAGAGAAAAAAAATTTAACAATTTCGCTTAATCTTCCACCAGTAATTTCCTGCAATTAATACAATCGTTCTATTTTGGGACTGATTTCTTGCGGTCTTGCAGTTTGGCACAATGCAAAAATGTTGTCTTTACGCAATGGCTCATTATGCCTTCAGAAATGCCCCACAAAAGCCCTCGGGGTCCATTTTACTCAGTTTTCACTGAACCGAATCTCCATGTGCTTCACATAAAAACAACAGCAACAGCGAAGCTGTTGAACCTCTTCGATAAATGTCGCTTCCAATTGCTTCAAGTGAGCTATAACAGATTTGCTCAGGCACAACGTGCAAGTCCATAATGACCACAGGCAATTTTTTTCGTTTTCCGTTTTTAGAGGCCGTTTTGATTCAAAACCGTGTGCTTAGTCTGCAAACATAGTCTGCAATATGATCAATTTAGGGCTTGGTTTGATGGCAGTAAAGAGCAGAGGTCTACATTAAAAAGACTGTGTTGTAGGCCAGAGAACATGTGTGCTTTCCTCCCAACCATTAGGACAATATCCTGTCTCATTAAGTTCTGTTTATAGTAGTGGAGAGCAGTGTGATTAACTAGGAGAGAACTTAACTATTGCTGATCAAATCATTCCAAAGGCATTGGTCAAAAAGGACAGGTTTTTCGAAAAGACTATTGCAGGAGCCAGATAGTAACCGCCTTTTTCTCACAGTAAGTGCCTTCCGGAATGTCCTGATTTTTAATATGTACATAAAAATTAAACTCATTATCAATTTATATATTGTTATTGAACTCAATTTGTTTTTCAGTAGCATGACAATGTAATCTGGAGAGTACCATAGTTCATGAACGTACTATAGTACAATATGGTTGTCCACCTTTGATAAAAAATCACGATAACATTTAAAATTTGACTGCTGAACTCAGAAATGTTTTTATTTCAGAAATTTGCCCCATGGAGCAGAGTGGAGTAAAAGTTCAAGTTCAAATCATCACTCCATTGTGAATTCTAAGACAACGCTAATGGAAATTTTATTACATTTCATAACTGACAGCTAGAGGGCAACCAAAACTAACAGAAAGCCTTACGTCTGTGCAGGTCAAAACAACGCCTTAAATGGAAAATCATATCAAGATGTCTGCAACTATTTAATGTGTCTCAACCTGAATTGATGTCAGGCATAAGATTGTTTGAATTAGGGCTGTGTTTGCCATTTTGATCTAATATTTACAATTAATTGCCAAGTCCAATTAGCAAAGTTCACAGAGTGAGGTCAAGACAGCGCTGCCTTTCGCTACAACCCTACAGTTTGAATTACAGCGGAGAAACGTGAGGGGAAAAAATGATGTGTTTTTAGCATCTCTGATTGGGAAAGCTGAAAGCAACCATATGCCAGAATGGTTTTTATCTATAAACATTGGTTTATTTTTCTTTCTTTCGGTTTTTTAGTGGAATAAAAAAAAGGAAATCTTTCCGACACTGATTGCTTTGCTTTTGTAGATAAAACAAGCATCTGCCAAAAGACACTCAGTTTTACATGAATTCAGCATCAAACAAATAAACAAGTTAGTGCTAATCAGAAACAGTGTGCTTGTGTGCGCTCTAATGTTCCGATATCAGCCCGGAAAATTGATTACCACTCCTTGGCAACAAAAGAGAGAGCTTTCCCCTGAGTGAATGAGTGTCAAGAAAGAAAAGCAAAGAGAAGGGAACACAGGTGTAAGTTGAAACACACTCTGTACTGTACATCCGCCTGATTTCCACATAACTTTCTTTCTTCTTCTGGTTTCTGCCACACGCATGGATATGATCTGCTGAAACACCTGGCAATGTGAAATGAAGCCCATGGTAAACCACTTGGGTGGAAGTTCCACTCCTGACCACAAATTCCTTCAGCACATGATTTGACAAATAATTCTCTCCTTTCAGTTTCTACCTGGTTCTAACTGCATCAGGATAACCATCAATATCAGTGTTGTTATATAAATGTACAATATCAAATAAATGTTAGTTTTAAGGATTTCATCAAAATGAAATCTATAATCAACATGGGTTTGATTCCCAGGAAATGCAGAAAAGGATACATTTTAGAGTTTTTGATAAATTGAAGATTTTTTTTTTTAATCCAGCGTGATTTACATTGCATTAAAGGTATACACTTAAAAAAAACAAAACTCGAGTGCAAATTAGCAGATGCATATCAATTAATCAATCAATCAATCAATCAATCATATTAAAATATTCATATTAAAATGGATGACTTAATATAGATTGACATGTTTTATATTACTTTACACCGAATGCACTTAAAGAAATAATAATAAAAAAAAAATATATATATATATTTATTGTGTAATATTTATATATCTACACTGTAAAAAAAATCCTTATAAACTTATGGGGAAAAACTGGCAGTTGTGGACTTCTATTGTAAAAAATACGGTAACAACATTTTAGGTTTTACAGTTTTAACTTAAATTTACAGTTAAATACTGTAAGTGCATTAACTGATATAATGTTAATATACCAACCTACTGTATTAAAATACTGAAATCTGTTTTGTACTATTGAAACACTGATAACCACCAAAAGCAGATAAGAAATGAGAGTCACATGATGAACCAAAGCCTGTCCCAAGCATCTTTTAAATAGTAACATATATAGAAGGTGCTCAGTGTCATTCAAACAAACACTAAACACCATCACAGTGAGACTCAAATATGCAATAAACAACATTAAATGTAACATACACCTCTTATAAACATAACTGATAAGAAAAACTAAAAAGAAACAGTTATCTTAAAGAAAAACATCAAATTCAAACAAAATTTAAAATGCAATGCAGGGAATTCTAGGAATGGCAATTTACGTTTTTCCCGCATATTTTTTATAGTGTATGTACCGATAAATATTGACATTTTAATGGATATGTTCTTCTTATGCTTTGCTTCATTGTAAAAGTGCTTTCCAACCAACACAGTGACAAAAATGCATAAAAAGTCCACCTCTTCTATCCAGTCCTGGCAGTGACCCGCTGTCACAGAGGCCATGACCAAATGAAAAGACGTCTGTCCAGCCTTCAAAACCAACCCAAAGTGACTTCATCTGCATGACTCAAGTAGTTCAGGAATCGAAAGGCCTAATCTTATCTGCACAGCATGTGGTTTAAGGAAATCGATTCCTGACCTCAGGAAAGCATTACAAGCGAGCGGTAAATGGGCCTCTCTGCGAAGGCTCTTCTTCTGTTCAGAACCTTCTCATCTTTCAAGGGATCAACAATTAATAATTGCCTTCTCTGCTGCTCCTTAATCTAATCCACTCCTCCCACCGCCCGCTCAAAACGGCAAGAGATAAGGAGAGAATGAGGGGGAAAGACGCAAAATGGAAAACAGGGTACGAGGACTCTTGTGGATGTAGGAGAGAATATAAAGGTGAAGTTTTGGTGGTCCATCATTTCCATAAAGATACCAAACGCAAAGTCATTATTTGTGAGTAAAGGAGAGAGCTGGCACCAGCGAGATTCGATTTCAGTTGAAGAAATTGGATTAGCAGCCATTAAGGGCCTCCTAACACATACATTTATAATGCTGTGAAGAGATGCGTAACTGCAGCCAGCTTCCCTTGACTTACAGCGTGGACAATGTGTCTGGAAGGAGATCCAGTGAACCTGGCAGAGCACAGAGGGGGAATTCACTAAATCGTTGAGTCAGTTTTACACACAGCATTTCAGTGCTAAATCCTGTTTATTCATCAACGCTGCAATCCTGTTTTACTGGTCTAATGACATCTAGTTTCTATATAAATTATGGAAATTATAGATCACGATTACTTTTTGTTCAAAGGTGAGAACTAATTTCTCAGCGTAACTAATGTTGTAATTGTCTGAATTTTTTATAATCATCATAGTAACAGTTATCCGTCAGATATTGGGAGATGATACATTTCAAAAAAGCAAATAAAGATAGATTTTATTGCAGAATAGTAATTCCTCTTTGCACTTTGCTCTTTGTAGTATCTAAAATAAAATTGCCCATTTTTATTTCTTTTATATCTTTTTATTTATTTCTCAATCTTTTATTTTCCAATAGGCATGTACTTAAGTCACATTTACATTAATACATTCATAAAACAAATAATCATTTAAATAATCTTTGAAATATAAAACAATCTAACATTTAAAAATTGGCATCAAGAAAGATACATTCAGTAAGTGACTTTTGATTAGAAGCACATTGCGTGGCTCAACACCTAAGTGTAGTTGAACTACTTTAAATTATGATTAGCATGTAGCTTAAGTTACAGTATTAAAGCAGTTTCCCCAACACTGCCCTGAGAAGATGATCCTTTATAGGTAGAAGTCCATCTTGTTAACCAGCTGACAAGAAGCTTCTCTGCACAGTGTCACTTAGCCTAACAAGGTTACTCTGGATCATACCTCTCTCCCCTCCTCTCTCTCTCCCTCTGAAGCTCTGCTTATTATCAGGAGGAGTGATTTAAAACACATGCATTCCGAACTCAAAGCTAAAGTTGAGATTAGGTGGGTGATTACTGTCTTAATTCTGAGCAATGCTAGAATTGTAAAGAGATTCAGGATCAGGTGAGTGTATCACATCAGTTCTTTGAAGATTGCTGTAAACATCATGATTATTTGTACCAAAACATTCATGGCTGGTGCAGTGATTAAACTGGTGGTTAATATTGGACTGTGTTCAGGTGAACTGGAGCTGAACTGGACAAGACTGAACGCATTATTTTAATGTAATACAAATAATGCCTTCAGAGTTTTCAAGCTCAGATTGTGTTATTATATAAGACTGATGAAATATAAAACGTACTCTACTGACCCTTTACTAAAATCCCACCCCCAATCGTGCTGGCAATGTGCCGGCAGACAAAACAGAGCAGGTTGATTTTGGTAAGTGTTCAATTGGTCATTTTTCAAAGATATTCAAACTATATAAATAAATACAGTTGTGTGGCTCTTTAATGTGTAGTGACAGATCACTAGAGCACCATTTGAACCGATCATCTCTTCCTCTTCACTAGTTGAAATAAACATGAATGAACATCAGAATTCATAAGAAAAATAAAAGCTATTAAAAATCGCATTTTATTAAAAATAGTATTTTATAATCCTAAAATAAAAATATGTATTATTATAAATATAAATATTAGAATAAATAAAACTAAAATATAAATCGCAATATTAACTAAACTAAAGTGACAAGTATTACAATTATAAATTATGTTTAAAAAAAACAACTTTTTGTGCAATTAATTTTCAGAGAATAAATATTGACATGTATTTTTTAAACCCATTTCCAAATATATATGTGTGTGTGTTACATACAAATATATTTATAGAACAAAAAGAAATAACAAAACTATTTTACAATGGTTTAGTACTAAATCTTAAACAACTGTTAAAGGAACTGTATGTAGGATTGACACCGAGTGGTTGAACTAGGTATTGCAGTCCAAATTCCAAATACTGGAGAGGGGTTTTTCACCCGGCCCCTCCTTCTCAGACTTGACACACACTCAGGTTGCCATGATTGACGACACCAACAGGAACGAACGCACATCACAATTAATTAAATGAAATGCGCTGTATTTTCTGCCAAGCAGGCAACCTGGATGCCTGCTTGGGCTACTGACTTTCTGATTGGGAGATAGATGGAGGGTGGCGCTTCAAACCAAAACAAAACATAACAACATAAACATCAGTTGAGTGCGGCAACTGCGCTTTTTAAAAGAGAATGTCCAGACTCTACTACTGCTGTCAGTGATACGAGTACTTGAAATTAACATGTTTTCTTAATGCCTGTTGAACATAAGAGACATTTTATGATTATTACAATATTCAATTTCTTACATACAGTTCCTTTAAATATTAAAGCAAAAAAGTAAATAATATATGGAGCTATGAGTCTATTCATAAATCAGTCAATCACCTGCAGACGTGAGTGGTGTCCACTATGATTTACCACAGTGATGCCAGCTGCCGTTTATGCCACACACAGAAGCTGATATGCCTGCCACCTCAAACCCATAGAGAAGGCTGCAAAACAGCTTCTGTGGTCTCCTATCTCCCTGCCTGACTCACCCCCACATCTGGGCTTAAGTACATAGAGCTTTAGTCTTGTGTCCCTCAGAAAATGAGGCATAATTAGCTTTAGTTCATTTAATTACTGCCTAAACGTTATGTTACATTTCTGACGAGCGACATAAAAAGCTTCCACAGCTTTATCAAAGAGAACCTCTGCGCTATTTTAGCGAGCATCCAACGCTATTACCAACCAGCACTGAGAAAATGGCAATGGGACGATAAAAGACATCAAGGGAATACCACATATTCATAATTTGTGTCATATGTTACAATTTCACAAACGCATCGTTTCTGATAAGGCAAACGATGGCTACAGTCGAGGTAAAAGTATTCAGTTTTTCTGGAGTCGCTTAAGTCTGGAGTCGCCGCTTTGATCTGTCAGATTTACGTAAACATCTGTTTCATGCTGATAGAACGGAGGAATGATATACTAGCGGAGGTTCTTATCAATTCAGCTATCGTCAGAAGAAAATAACTGATGTGTTGCATTACACGCTCAGGCACTTGACGGTGAACATCTCGGAATGTTTAGAGTATTAAGAACATCTTTTGTTTATATACCGGAAAGGCAGTTGCTAGAATTAGCTTATGATTAAGGCTTCTGTCCTCACTGCCTCACAAACTAGCAGGAAAATATCTTGTCCCTGGAATCCATCACTTCTCGCTTGCTCCGGCAGTGCGCAATGTTTAACTGTTCAATTACTGTATGTTTAAAAGCACATTTTCATGTTTGCCCTGAAAATGGAGAGGAAGGAGAAAAATTTAAACAGCTTTGCCAAGGATGTGACCTCGTCACACTACAATTACACAAACTATTTGATGGAACATTTGTTTTCCATTTTACTCCTGAAGCTGCATTTCCTGCGAGTGCTGTGGGGTGATGGAAAGTATGGCCTGTGAGTGTGTGCGTCATGCCAAATGAGAACAGCGTAGCCCCCCTATATAGGGGCCAAGCCTCAGATTTTGTCATGTACTGTACATATGGATGCAGAGGTAATACTATTTTACACCATGATGTGTGGTTGTGCTGGCAGGAGAGCGAACATTCATTGTGAATTTATGGGAAACATTTGGGGCCGCCGTCACCACTGGGACTTTTCAAACTGAGGTCCATGTTAAATTCATACAATCTAATCTGTTCTGTATATAAATACCCTCCAAGGCGCAGCCATACTATAAAGCAAACCTGTAGGCTACATCCTGAGCCGAGAACGTACTTGTCGTAGCCCTGTCTGGGCCATATGTGTTTCAGAGCAGAACGCCTGACAGTTTTAGATCTGTTTGCTCCTTTACTCCCCAAGGGCACTTCAGGAGGATGTAAGAGGAAATTGTGCAGCATGATGTGTTCTTTATATCTAATTTCAGAAACAAGGCCTTCAATCTCCGTCTCCAATGGGAAACGAAGAGGAAATCTGCCTCGTGTCTTGAGGAACCAAGCAGGTTTCTATATAAAGAGGAAGTGCCCATGAGGCAGACTGGCTGTGGAAAATCAGACAAGCTTATACACTAAAACTGAAGACAGTATTGCGTGAGCATGTGTGTTTTGGAGAGGAGGGACCATCTGTGAAATACTTGAATCAAGGGCATCACGCCTGCTCGCCTTTCCTCAATTCATAAAATTCCCTTCAAAGACCTTTCATCTGTCTAAACGGGGTTCTTGTATCCTTTTGAGACGCTTTAACTTTAAAAAAGGAGCACTACAAAACTTGCATCTGTAGGCCTCTGGGGCTGTGAGATGCGTTTTGAGTATCTAGGTGTAAAGGTTCCTGTCAAACCAAAACCACTCACCTGAGTGAAACTGACAGCTTTTATCATCTACCTATGGATCCCCCCTCAATTCAAACTCCCCGGTGCCAGTAATTCCCCTCAGTTCTGCTAAAGTACTTCTGCTAAGCTCTTTCAAGGCCCAACAAGGTCAGGGGTTTTGCACCACAGCAATGGTAAGAAAAACATGAACATGTCAGGGAAAATATCTAAAAGTAACTAGAGTTTAGCAGGGATTTGTTCTACATCCAGGTATTAAGTATAAACACGATATGGATGGATATGGAGTCTTGGGAACTGGATAAACATTGAGAGGCAAACAAACCAGCTGAAAAAGGGGTAATTTTAGTAATTTAGGAGTTTTTTTTTATTATTTCTACTTCATTACATTTTAAATCCAAATTCTCCATCCATTTTGTTACTTTAATTTAAATTTTGGATTTTCTATTCAGTTTTGAATAATGCACATCCCATTTATAACCCTTGCGTTTATTTTGGTGCATTTACACAATTGTAAATCGACAGTGTCTTTTAGCCATTCCCTGCTGTGTCTATGCAAGCTTGAATGTCCAAACACCTAAAAACACAGGAATCTAGCAGCAAACGACACTTTGTTTTGTCTGGGTGTCTGTTTCGCTGGTCCAAGCCTCTGGATATGAACAGGTCAGAAGCCACAGCTTCCCTCAGTATCGTGAGGCTCTGATTACAAGCTGTGATGTCTCAATAAAAAACGCCCGAGAGAGAGAGAGGACAGAAGATTTTAGCGGTTCGGTTGGTGCAACTGTGCACCAGATGTTGAAAGTCAAACCCCGCTCCCAGCTACCCCTGAAGAGGGGGTGGTCTAGGCCCTTACTAGTGTCCCACTGATATTGCGGGCACATGAAACGGAACCTCAGCATACACACTATCAAAAGTGGAGCTTACACATAAGCGCTTATGTGTGGGAATGTATGAATGCATGTTTATTGAAGGCTGTGTGGAGGAAGTGTCTTGCCTGTCATGTGTGATGTGTGTACGCCGATTGTGTGTGTGTCTGTGGAGATGAAAGCATGTGTGGGGCCTTGCGGAAGGGCATGCAGTGGGCTACGCGCAGGCCTGGAGGACAGAAGGACCACATTCAAACGGCAAACACTGAATGATTGCAGACTAATTAGTGTGATGATAAACGTATGACACTACCATGAGACAGAATAATGGTTGTAAGTCATGGTCGCTAGAAAATAAACAAGGACTGTCTTAGGTTATCTGTAGCTAATTCATAGATTTCTGACTAGTTTTTAGAAATCAGAAGGAAGCTGTAATATATGAGATGTGATATTTCAATCATTACACCAAATATATAATATCTTCGAATACACACAGACAGACAGACATACAATAGACAGACAGATACAAATCCCTCTTCTACAGGACTCCACATTTAAGATTCATGCCTGTGGCATGACGACGGATTCTCCATATAAAAGTCAGCGGGATCATGGGGTGTTTCAAATATTGCTCTCTGAAGACAGTTGCTGACAGAATGACAGGGGCCGTATTTATTTTGGTCAGGGAGCAGGGCACTTTGTGGGGAGTTGATCAGAGACTCCTCTCTCCCCCCTACAAGGAATGTAACTGTGAAGACATAAAAAAGTGAAAAAGACGGCCAGGGACTAGTAATGACTTTCGCTCCCTGTGGAAGATTTACCACTGGCAGAACTCCTCAGAGACCACAAGAATTTAGGCAGAGGGTGCGACACAAACTGTAAAGCAGGTGAGAAGTTGCTTGCATTGATTTGCTCCCTGACTGACGGCTATTACTTTTACATAGTTTTTAGATGTCTTCTATGACCTGGTCTCTCCGATAGGGAACATTTACTTGTCATTCTAAAAGCTGCAATTTCTGTTTTTCTCAGGGGCAATCAAAGTAACTTTCAAGTTACAGGGTACCTCTTGATGTAAACACAGTGATAAACATCCAGCAGATTCTAAAGTGAGATTGAGACTACTTATGACGCTAAGCTACATGTGTGCTGATCAAATTAGTTAGCCATATTGCTTTGATTATTTTTTATCCTCCAAAGTCTTAAAACCTGGAAGATGTCGAAATTATAATAGTACAATTATTATTATAGAAGTCAAGACGCTGTAATATTTCATTTTTGGCTTCCATGCAAAAGTTATATGTTATCACTTAATCAATATGAAATTATAGCTAAGGCCACTTTGGGTGAGGTAATAATTGATTTTAAATGATAAAAGTGGCAAAATTATTTCTTGCAATCAGGCACTATTACAAAAGTCAACTCAAATTAATGAAAGCTTGTGGACTGGAAGATCAATATCTCAACTTGTTATGAATAATTCAATACAAATCATTAAGGATCAATAACTATTGACAAACAGCATTTTGCTGTTGACCTCACACCAGATGCTCATTCTCAGACACTTCATCTTCAGCCTTCACTTCTATCCAAAGTGACCTACAAATGACAAACAGTCTGAAAGAAGTGAGCAATTAATTATACAGAGCCAATAACATTAGCATTGGCGCAATGCAAAGTAAAAAAAAAAAAAAAAAAGACCAAAAGGGTACAAATGGGTACAAATGGACATAGAGGGAGGATATATGGGAGCTGCTGTGTAAATGAAGAAAAGCATGTTGGCTGCTAAACAGTGGCCTCCTGCTCCTGTGTTAGTCCTGCAGAGTCAGCTAATTAAAGAAAGATTAGTCCATTGGCACACCAGGCACAACAGACCTGGGCACAAGGCACGGATAATCACCCAACACGCCAGCCAATTAGTGAGCTCCACTTGCCCTGGGAAAGCAGCACACACTGCGCTCCTGCTCAATCCAATGATATCCCGCAATATTACCCAGGCGTAATTCACCATTTATCATTCCTGAATATCAACACCGAGTCAGGATCTCATCGGGAGTCGTCATCTGCGGATCACTTTCTCCTGCGAGAGGCCCAAGTTTTAGTGGGAAGCACGACGCAGCCTGACAGTTATTAAATAAATAAGTGCAAACACATACTCTCGCGCTCAGCAGCGGTGGCGAGAGGCGTCCGCTATTTATTTTGGAGAGACACTCAGCACAGGACGAGGGTAAGAGAATCACATAAGAAGTGAATTAGTTGTCTGTGGAAGCTCGCATCTGTAGCAGGAATGTTTGACACTCAAAAGACGTTCAAGTATGGATTTGGATTTTGGTTTTCCAAACTAAACACAGGCCCCGAGTCAGATCATGGCGCGTAATTAAAATGCTCGGAGAACAAGGTTATCCTGCCAAGCCCCCAAATTCAGTCCGCTAACTAACCATAAACACACCAGTGCCGCGCAAAGCCGCGCACACATTAAAATGATACTCCGCCAGTGTTTTCTCTGTGGCACAGAGGGGCATGCCTTGCTACGGGTCTCGTCCTTCTTCCCTCAATAACAGATTAAAGGCAATTACTCCTCTGTGGGCATCACTTTACCATAGTCTCCATCTGGCTCCCAGACTGGCCCGGACTGACAAGCAGAGGATTTGGGGGTGGGGGGTAGAGGGTATGGGTGGAGCTCTTTCACAGTACTACTGGTGGCTGGATATCCGTCCATCCTCATCTGAAGAAGGGAAGGCAAACAGCGCCTCCGCAGCAACTGATCTCTCCACAACTTCTAAAGGGAATATTAGATTCATGATACATGAAGGCTAGCCATACTGTAAACACATATACCAAGTGAGTGAAATACTGTTCCTTTAAGATCCCGTGGTGCAAGTGTATATACCAAGATAACATATGAAGAGTTTATTTGCTAAACTAATAAACACCAATTTAAAAAAAAAATGCCAAAGCCAAGTATTGTCCACTTTCGAGGCATTGCAAATTCATGTTTTACTGCAGAAAACTGTTTTCGAACAGAGGACAACAAGTCTTTATCAGCGAATCAGCATACTGTATTTAGGTCAGGTGACAGGACTACTTTCACTTTGAAAGTCAAAGCTGAAAAAAAGTGATTGAGGATGGATAATTTCAACAAACTTGATGAACCTGTGATAACTTCTTTAGCAAGTAAAAGTAAATCTAAGAGAAACTTAAACGTTTACACAGAACATTTCAAAAGCAGTGTGTTACAATGGTGAGGGAATTGAATGGAATTGCTCTGTGTATTGCATGTAATCCATACAGTCTGTCAGGCATCACAGGCATGAGGACATTACAAAGATTAAACAAATGTTTTTTTTTTACATAAAAATATGAAAAAAAAAAAAAAAAAAATCTGCTTTTGCTATAAGCCATACTTTTAAAATTCTAAAACAAAAATACTTTCAATTAACTTTAATTTTGTTTATAATTATAATCTATTATAAGCCTATTATCACATGAGTTATTCATATTTAGGCTACCAACAACTTTTTGAAACACAAAAGCTGTTTTTGTCCATACATTGAAAGCAAATGGGGTCCAAAATTGAGGTCTATTGAGATTGAGATAATTTTTTCAGTCCTGCTCTAGGAACATTCTATGCTGCTCCTGCTAAAAATAAGTTTGATTTCTTTCCACTCCCACTCAGATTTTCAGTTTCGTTTCAGTATAAAAACGAAATTAAAACCACTGTCCATAGGCTATTTTTTTTTTTTTTTTTACAAAACCCACACGCAACAACACATCTGACCTCATCTTGTTGCATTTGTCACAGCAGGAATAAGGTGGTTTTTCAGGACCCATAAAATAAATTTGAGTAACTTTATATTTTGTGGGAGTCCTAAAAGTCCCTTCTTTTCCCACTTCCTGCTCACACATCAGTATCTTCCCCCCACACTCAGCAATTCAGTCGCCTTGGGATTCTGGTGGGAATGCAGACCTCTAGACCAAAGCAATACTGGACCCCAATGACCCCATTGTGAGAACAAAAACAGACATTTTTTAAGATACCTGGAAAAGAAAATCAGACCACACAGGTTCACAGTATATCTAATACAACATTCAAATTGCAAAACTGTTTGCCACCTGTTTGCTACCTTAATTTAAAAAAAGGCATTATCATTTCAATTCACCTCTTGCAAGAAGCCAAAGTGGCAGGATGTTACATTTAAAAAGTGACAATGGATCATCAGTTACCTAAGAAGGACATGGAGCTGTCACAGATATCAGGGCATATAGGAAAAACTATATGTTTCTCCTGTTTCAGAAATGGGAAATCAATTACACCATGCAAGGCTCTTTGGCCCTGAGCTAGAATCTAGAAACCACAGAAAATCGTTACGAGAAGTCAAGCATGCATATCACTGTGCTAAGCAGTCTTACTTGTTCCTGAAGTAACATTTTTTCCCGATAGAGCTACTTGTATGTGGCGCAGACGTGGTTATGAATGCACCAATATGCCATTCAATACACCATTTCTAGCTGTCTGAGAATCTAAAAGCCGCTTTGCCACGAACAGCAAAATTATCCAATAAATCTCAATGTCGCGTTTGTGTCTGAACCTCAGTCACACTAAATCCAATGTTAGGAAATTACTACAAGGATTAAGGAGATGATTGGAGGCAATAACAGTCTGAGTTGTTTACACAATATTTAATACAATTGACACTAAGTAACCTGCTGCTAGTTGGTTGCAGAAAAGCTTTTTGGAAAGCCTTAGAGCAAGTAAGGAAGAAAAATCTTCAAACAGCAATACTGCTGACAGACGCTCCCTGCTGGAATATCACACTACAGAGCACTTTCATGGCAGAATAGCATTGTTCTCTCTCACTCTAGCGTGGCTGGTCAGTCAGTTGATCTGATGACAGGGGCTGGGTTAGGTGCAAGCTGGAGCTCAGCAGGCATTTCATTTTCCCAAACAACCGGGCAACTATTAATAAATTGTGTTTACTGCCCACTCTATACACCACCCTGAGGAGTCCCAATACACTGCCAGAAAGAGGCTGTCTAGCCTGCTGGGAGAGAGCGTCGGCCCGGAAACCGAATCTCGGATCCTAAGTAGATACATGAAAAACAGTGATATTCAAGAATGGTTAACGACAATAATGATTAATAGGTGATTTTGTTCAAAAACATTGGAATAAAAATCATTATTTTGAGTGGTGTAAATATGTAGGCTGTTTATATTGTCTGTGGAAGGCATAGGACCAATAAATGTTTGTCCAATAATCCTTCGGTCTGAGGGCTATAATAGGCTGCCCTACCTGCCTGTTAATATACAATACTTTTCAAATGTTTGGGGTTAGTAAGATATTTAATGTTTTTTAAAGATGTTTGTTATGCTCATCATTTATTATTATTTATTAGATTAAAAATCCCCCCAAAAAACTGTAGTGTTGTGAAATATTATTTCAATTTAAAATAACTGTTTTCTGTGTGAATATATTTTAAAATGTAATTTATTCCTTTGATACAAAGCACCATTATCCAGTCTTCAGTGTCACATGATCCTTTCAGAAATCATTCTAATATGCTGATTTTTATTATCAGTGTTGGAAACAGTTGAGCTGTCTAATAAATTTTTTTTGGATTCTTTGATCATAGAAGCATTGGATTCTTAACATAGAAGCATTTCCCCTCAGGATTCTTTGATGAATAACAAGTAAAATCAACATAATTTTTATAAAACATTTCTAAAATGTAAATCTATGCTATGACTTTTATGTTCATTTAACAGATCCTTGGTTAATAAAAGTATTCATTTCTTTCAGAGAAGAAAGAATACAAATGTACTGATCCCAAACTTTGAACAGTAGTGAAACAGTAAGCTACTGTAACAGTAGTTCTGAACATTATTATCCATTTTAAATAAATGCTTCTCTTTTTAATATTTTAATGATCAAAG
>JAUYWG010000051.1:16718671-16756779 GCA_034779775.1 Enteromius afrohamiltoni
CAGCATATTAGAATGATTTCTGAAAGGATCATGTGACACTGAAGACTGGAGTAATGATGCTTTGTATCACAGCAATATATTATATTTTAAAATATATTCACACAGAAAACAGTTATTTTAAATTGAAATAACATTTCACAACCGTTTTTTTCTGGATTTTTAATCCAATAAATGCAGCCTTGATGAGCATAAGAAACATATTTAAAAAGCATTAAATATCTTACTGACTCCAAACTTTTGAACGGTATTGTGTACTTGCATACCTCTGCGCAACCTGTTGCAGACCGAGCAAGAATGGAAGGCATCATTATATTAATATTGGTATGGCTTTGTATGGTTTTCTTATAGGAGGAAATCTGTCAGTTCTGCATTCAAACCTCCACCAACGCCATCTCTCATCTTGTCACTGTGTGCTTTGTTGAAGGCGTGGTTTTGAAGAGTGATTTGCAGTGAGGGTGGGATCTTATGCTATCAAAGCTACCTTGCTACAGCTGGACTCTTCGAAACTGCCTACTGTACCTTTAAGTTTCACTATCCTCAAGTCAACAAAACATTTCTTGAGTTGAACATGACTGAAAGACATTTACTCAATTTTTTTTCAATTTTAGCTGATTCATTCAAACCAATAAAGTAAGTTTGGGTGAGTCTTTTTGTTTTTTTTCTTCAAGTACCATTTACTATATATAATTTATTTATTATATTATATATGATATTATATATTTTTGTTTTTTTATTTATTTATCTGCTAAATGTAAAAGTAAATATATTTGCCTGCAATTATATGCCTTTTACAATTCAAACATTTATATGATGTCCATTTTTAAAGATTGATTTCTGGCATTTTTACCCTTATTATGACAGGACAAATCAGACCTGAAAAGAAATGAAGAGTGAGAGATAAGTCAGAATTCGAATTTAGGATGCCCGCAGAGCAACAAAGCTATATCTGTGGCATTTAGCTGAGTTAAAGTAACTTTTACTAACCTGAAATGTTAAAAATGTGTTAGTATATGTAAAATTAACATTAAATAATATTCATAAATGTTGGAAAATAATGTTTTATTCCATGATTAAATGCTTTAATAACATTAAACCAACGTTAACAGTTTTCAACTGTCATTAAGTAAAGAATCACAATTAATCAAATTCTCCCAGTCTTAGTAATACTTGAGGCTCTGAAGTAATACTAAACCTAAAGTATCTAAATATCTACAGAAAACGGGCCTACTACTTAATGTTGCACTGGTGCATGTGAGTAATTTAAACAACTGGTGTCCAGATGTTTCCATCTTTTCTTAAGTTGCATCTGCATCAAGTTCAAGCTAGGGCTAAAGGTCTGTAAATGATGTCCAGTGACATTTAAGCTTATAGAAATGGAAGCTGGATGATCAGATAAACAATGCCAGAAATACATTCACATGTAGAATTCCTCTGATGTTATTTACCTTCTTGTATTTCCTGCCTATGTCTAATCCATAGCAATCTGCAAGGTCTGCTGTTACGTAATCTTATACCTATTTCCACAGGCGGGTGTCTAGTATCTGATGTTATGTGCATTATGGTAATGCGGCCGTATTCTTGCACACTCCCCTACAGTCACCTTTTGCCTCATTTTTCTTCTTATGTACTGGAGAGCAATTTGCCCCGGCAGCGGGGCATACATAAACTTACACATGCGTACATGTTTATAGTCTGGCTGTAATCCTGTTTATGTCTTACGAAGTAATCTGTTATACTGCAGAGCAAAGCTGTCGTATTAGGTAGCATTCAGGGACTTATTCGCAAAGTATTTGGAATCCAGTGTAATGTAAGAGGTCAGTTGGGGGCTATGTTATCCTGGCCGTTCATTTAATGAAGACTGTAGACCAAGCACCCTTATCCTTATCTAGAGGCTTTGGCTACTTCCTGGTCACTCTTGCATTATAAATTCTCTGACATAGTAACTACACTGGGATGTAAGACAATGACTATAACAACGTTTTTTCTAGAGAATATCATAGAATATCTATGGACATGTTCTAGTACGTTCACTAGTAGTCTCTGAACACCAGTTTTAGTGCACCACCTTAAATATAATACAATATACAACAAGATCAGTGTAGTAAGATTTATGGTCAGATTATTTAAGGAATAAAAAAGAACAGTGAAATTATTTTTAGTTAAACAAAAATAAACTTTACAACCCATGTGATGAAGAATCAAAAACAGAACATGATTAGTGTAACCTGATTCACAATCTAATGACTAGTCTGTTTCATTTTAGTGCAACAACAACATTCAGAAATGAACAAACAAATAATTATTGTGAGTCATTTATTTTAGTGAATCAAAAACACAGTGCTAGACAGTGAAGCCCCTACTAAGGAACAAATGATTCTTTTGAAGTGGATACTAATGAATCTTTATTGGACTGTTCAAACATTCGAATCAGTCTGACAAATGACTCACTTTCTGAAGTGCAAGTTACTTTTATATTCAGTGATATATATTGAAAGTATTATGTATAAGTATTATTATTCAAAAACCATGTACTACTGTAAGTATTTCCTCAAAGAGGTAAAGTCATGCTGACCATATTACCAAGTAGAACTTCCATTAGCTTACTTGTAAAGTGATTTCTAAAGGTAACAAAGTAACAGCTTCACTCCGTGTTCATTTAAGACTTTAACAATGGCTCACTATAACCTCAGATGAGATAATTAAGACCAGTAACCATAAATCACAATGCCAGTTTTTAATTAAAGATGACTATAAAATACTCTTGGAAAAGGTCAAGAGGAGCTAAATTAGGGAGGGAAAAATTCCTGTGGAGAGAGCCAACGTAGGGTACAGAAGGGAGACGTGCCAGAAAATCACTATTTCCAACCTTCCTTCCCCACCTTACAACCACTGGATGAGGAAAAGAGCCATGTGACATGTCTAAAACATATTCTCTCTATCAGCACCTCTCTAAAGCAACTGTCAGGGTGTCTTAAGTCTTACATATGATTTAAGGGAAGATGAATGGATTCAATTATAACGATACACTTTTCTAAACTGGTAATAGCTCATAAAGCAAAATTCAGTGGCTGTGACCTGATACTGAAGTGGACTTTATGGAAATTTAGATATAGTACAAGACTGAGGGACCTAAATAAACAGTGGAAACTGAGTAAGTTCAACTTTGTATTGCCTCAGGTCTCTGGGTTGACAATTAACCTTTCCATAATCAGTCAAAAAACGTTCTCAATGCGAATGTGCTGTCCTTTACTGACCTCTGAAATTGAAATTACATGTGTACTCGGTGTGACAGTATCATAAGTCAGTGACCGCAAAAGATTTAGGTTGGTTCAGGTGAGCAGAATGAAAAAAGCTGTGAGGAAACGTCTCGATTAATTATCATCGTGAGTTTTCCCTGATAAGCCCTCCTGAATACGGTAATTATTTCCACGAGTAAACTTGGCCCATCTCTTCTCAAACTAAACACTTCATAAAATATGTTTCCTTGGCTCTATTTACTCAAAAAATATTTTCCCTCCGATTTGACTTCTCGTTTTAGTGGTAAAATACATGCACCACCTACCGCAAATAACTCTCTTATAGAGAAAGGAAACAGAGTACCATTGAGGAAACCTGCACTTCATACTTTAAGGAATTCCACTGGGAGGAGAGGAGAATAAGTGAGAGAACACATATGCTCTCAAGAAAAAACAGAGAAAAAAACCTAAGACGAGCTGGCTAAAGTGAGCATGGAAAAATACTAATAAATCATGAATGAAAATGCCAGTCGACACTGAAAACCCAAATCGAGGGGTTGAGGTTGGGCGGCTGACTTTTCAGTCCAAAAAAACTGTGCTCAAGATTAAACAGGTGAGATGCAGACGGGAAAGGCCACAGTGATATTTCCTTTTTTGAGCAAAGATTTGGAAATCTCATGAAATTGATGATTTGCAGATGCAACGGATGATTTGTCTCCTAAACAAGGGCTTGTACTGAAGGCATGAGCATATATGCTGGTTCAATGTCACATGCTCACCTTTTCTGCAATGTCGCATAGCCATTTTGCATCTCCTGGACTCGGCAATGGTTGGACATGGTATCGTGTCCTTTGGTGGCTTCTTCACAATATGCCGCGTTCGGGTTTCCAGACCCCACTTAAAACCACAGGTTTTGTTTCTTCTGGTGCAGGTCCCCCACTCACTCCACTGGCCCACCTCACAACCCTCTATTGGGTGAAAAAGAACTATAATTTAGACAATTAGATGATAAAAACAATTGATAAAGGTTATGAATGTTTGGATATGATAAGGTACAATACAGTAATATTAGCCCTAATCAACAATATCTTTAATTAGAGATTTTGAATGTGGTTTGTGAGACAGAGAATATCTAAAATCTATTTTAAACAGGTAGCTGTGTTTGTGAACTTAGTAACTGGTTGTAACTGGTCTGAAAAGGTTATTTACTCTTTCAAGCTAGTCATTCACTGATTGATCGGCCACTATGTTCCAACAGCTACCTTTACCTTATTTTATTGGTTTGACCATTTGGTTGCAGGTATTGAAGATCTATCTAACAATAATGACCACTTTGGATTGATTACAAACCAGTTATTATGTTCCAGAACAGCTAGCAGCTTCATCTGGATACTCCAGTAGGCTTGTATAACAAGGTTTACTTTACCTCCACACTCCATGCTGTCCTCCAGAGGAGCAAAGCCCTCTGGACACTTTTCGAAGCACCGGCCCTTGTGCAAGTAAAAACCAGGCTTGCACTTTGTGCAGAAGTCTTTGCTGAAGCAGGCCTCACAGTTATCTATCCTACACCCTGTGGAGAAACAAGAGAGATAGACGTCAGTCAGGACAGCTGACAAAAACTCATCTGGAACAGACTGAAAGGTGGGGGAGGGGATCAGGGCGAGAGGGATTAGGGTTTGGGAAAAAATCGTTTTGATGCCTTGTGAAGCTTTTCTCTTTATAGGGAAGTGAGATATTCCAGTGCAACTTCCTCTGACATGCATGTTGAGCCAGGGAGTGTGGGGTGTGAGAGTTTTTAGAGTTGCATAGAACTCCAAAGATGTGATGACATCCGGAATGAGGAATTACCTCATCATGACCCCTTCACAGAAAGAAAGGAAAGCAGAGCACTCAAGAATACAGAGTTAGAAGGAAAGTTCTGTTCTCATTAGCTTTCTTGAATGAGCAAGCGGTAGCATAATTTTTAGCATAAAAGCACTACTAATATAAAATCTTAGCATTTTTTTTTATTTTTATCAAGAATGCAACAAGAAATCATTATTTATTGACAAAATATTAGCAAATTTTCAGCAATAAATTAGTCTCAGCTAATCTGTTACAAGGTCTAAAGAATACTGCAAAAAAAAATGTCAAAGTCGTCATCAGATTGGTTATATTATACAGGATTTCCAGGAGATTTGTGTGTTGCATTCTATGACTTTAAATAAAGATGCCATGATGCCAAACCCCATCATTTAGGAAGAAAGCTGTCATGTTAACAACTGTGTCAATGACCGTTTATCAGGATGAACTAAACATTGGATTTTCAAAAGTATGTGAAATATTTAAAGTTTGTGGCATAGAATCTTTAAAATATGCCCAGGAGTTTTACACACCGGTCTGTTATTGTGGGGACATTTGACTAAAGCTGAGAGTAGCAAGAACTTAGCATAAAGCATGTCTGTCATAAAATCTGAGTAGGAACATAACATAAACATAACAAAACCTGGAGAAATTATTGACAAACATATAGCATAATATCATTATTAGCAAAAAACCTGAGCAAATGAAAAAAAAAAAAAATTTGACAAATTATAAGCATAAAATCATATTTAGCATAAAATATTTGTGATGTTATAATCATGTTCATAACCATATGGGATAAAACTTTAGCACATAATCACAGTTGGTATTAAAATCTTAAAAGGTCACACTCTAGGCCTAAGTGAACAGATTTAGTCTAGAACGTCATGAAGCTCTGCTGTGTTAGCATCAGAGTTGGATGGAAGGGAAAGAGGGGTCACAATACCACCGCACCGATCCTCCCACGCCCCGCCCTGCCACAGCATATCAAGGGCAACTTGCCAGCATTTCATCAGGTTGTGACTCTGCAAATAGCACGTCAAGCAGAGCAAAATTACATGAGCCACACCAACAGGGCGATGCGCTTGCCTGCATAATTAAAAGGAGCCACTGAGAGCTGTCTAATTTATGGCGCTTTTTAAAAGCTTCTTCAGAGGCCCGATTGCCTGATAGGCACTGGATCTCAGATTGCAGCTATCTACAACCATGTGAAGCAGGTTGCAGGTTCCACTCAGGTACATCAAGACACACTGTTTGTGGATCTTTAGCGGGAAGTTTGTAACTTTTACCAGTCTACAGGTTAGCATGCATTTAAATGAAAAAATCTGGCACTTTACAAAGAGATAAGGCTTGTGCTTTAATCTCTGACCCTCTCTGGGTTTCATGAAGGTTCTCACCATCACACCCCCCTAATTAGACCATCTCCAGCAAACCAGCCTGTCTCCTCAACTACATTCCTTCCCAACAAACGAGTCCTTCCCCTTCTTCCTTTGAACCCCTGATGCCTCCGCCCACATTTCCTGATCTCTCACGCTTTCTTTAACCAGTCCAAACAATCTCATGCAGAGAAAATAACACGCACACATATTGCAGTCCAACAACCATAATCACCATCATTATCACTCCCAGGCCAATGACTGTGATACTGTATTTTTTGACCTTTCGCAAATTTCCAAACTAATATTTCTAGTCCTGAACGTCCTGCATGTCAAGCAACACTCCTTAAGCCTAATTACATGCACAATAGGTCCAACCTTAATATTTCTTTGCTTAATTATTAGCAGAGAGAAGACAGGAAATCAAAGGAGAAATTATGCAGGAATTTTTCAGCCAGCCGAGTTCTAATTTTGCTCTGCCATGCCAAAATCTTCACTGGACCCACAACACTTATTTTATGTTTTTTTTTGTTTTCATTGTGAGCACCACTGCTTGTGTTTACATGCATTCTGACTGCTAAGTCATGGTTGCAAGAAACGTAATCGTAATACACACTTAGACTGAACCGATGAGACACACAGATTAAAGAGACGAGCCGTGTTGTCTCGTAATTTTGCTGCAGGGCAAGAATGTAAAACATGCCATTCAAACAAAAAAACAAAAAGTACATCTTCATCATGTCATTGTCTTTAACACTCTTGTCTTTACATCAGCCAAGACACCATGGCAGAACTGCATCTTTTGTTTGATAAACACGTGCTCTGGCCGGTCGAGTTACGCTGTGCTGTAGAGATCTTGGCGCAGAGTCTGAGGAGAAGAAGAAGCCCACACAGATGGATCCACTCGCTTTTGTTCCCAAAGTAATCAGAGCTCGGGGAGTCTCTATGTCCCTACATGTCCAATCTATGACAGGGAGCAACAGCTAATAAATGAGCTTTGTAACAGAAAAGCCGCCTCTGTCCTGTGCCTGATATATTGCAGTCATAGGCAGGCTGTCATCACCTTTTGGATCGCTTACTTCAACAGGGAAAAAGCGAAAGAGCAACTGTTGGCACACGACTCAGACAGTGACTGGACTGACTCGTCATGAAATGTCATTTGTCATCCATGATCATGTGCAGATGCTGCAATATCAAAAATCGCTGCATTGGAATATCAGTTAAAAATTAGAAATGATATACGTGAGCTTGAGTTCAAAAAGCCTTATTCCCATCAGTGAGAAGGTCTAAGTCACTAGTCTCAAACCATACAATATCTTATTAGAAATTAGTTTAATAATTTTAAAACTGGAGATAGAGTTTGAGACTACTGGGCTACAAAAAAGTTAATTGCATCAAGTGAGATGCAATGAAGGTGGTCTTCTATTGCCATAGGATTAACCTTGGTGCCACTTTTGAAGACCTAGATGATAATAAGAGACTAATATGACATGATTAGATCACTTGTTCTTGTACAGACATGGGAATAACGACTGACAGTGGGAATCTGATGAAACCCAATGCAAGAGGGGCAAAACTAAGCCTAAACAGAACATTTTAAGAAGCTGACATTGACTACTCTGCAGCAAACTGTTGCTTGAGATTTATGTTTGTCCTTTTTTTCCACTTGGCTTTCAGTGTGGTTTTCAAGTCAAGTGCATGTTGAGTTGAATCATCAAGCTTTAGGGGTGATCTAATCCTGAAAGACTTGTGGCAGGAATGCCTCTCTGCTGTGGTCTGGATGAAACAAAAAAAACAATAAAGCAAATTATACTGTGGACGTTCGAGCCAGTGTCATATTTAAGCGGCTGCGAACCACGTTGGCCAGGGCTGTTGAAAGTTTACTTCATTTTTTAAGCAATTAAACATGTAACAGTGACTACGAAAAATCGACTTTTAATCTGGTATGGCAGCACCTTGTAAACAAGGGGTAAATTTGGTAACCAGTCCTGAGGTCACAGTAACCAGTGCATAGTATTTGGCAGCCATCTGCGGTGCTAAAGGGATGCCCCATGCTTGTGGAGTGCTAAATACGGCCACATTTTTCCATTTCTCGCTGAAAGCGCCTGTCCCGTCTGACCTGCTTTGTTTATGGTGAGCACATCATGCGGTTGACTTTCTCACACCCAGAAATGTCATTTTGCTGTGCCAGTGGGTACAACAAGCCCTCTGGGTTTTTCTTGAGGACCTTGGAGCATCTATTTGCAGCTTTCTTCAAGAGAGGATATATTTATATTTACTTAACTGTAAGTTTACCAGTTTTCACCAGCTTTGTGACTTCTTTGTAAATCCGAGAACCATAAAATGTTGTTGCATTCAGTCTGGTGGAAAAGAAATTCATATTCTATTACAGAAGTGCAAGCCAAAATTCAAAAACTTGCCAAAATACACAGAGACAGACAACGGGGTAAAACAAGGGTAAACAATGGCACTGTTTTTACAAAATGGAAGAATTTGATGGAATGTTTGGGTTTCAGTTGATCCAATTGACCTGGCAAAGATTCTTCTCGACAGGTAACCTAAACTTCAAGCTAAAAGTATTCCTAATATGTTTGACCTTTTATTGAATCTAGCATAATGTTCACTTCTATAGACCTGGTATAGTTGTGTTCGTGAAGTTTGAGTTTTAATGCGCTACATGGGTGCTTGCAAAAGTTGACTGAAAACATGCTTTTTGTAGTTATGCTAAAACCAGATTTTTGTAGTTGCACTAAATGACACTGATAGCTCAAAAATGGCATGTTCAAGCTTTAAAAATGTATAAATGTCATTGCATTACCATGTCATTCCATCAGACTAAGTGTCTAAATAAATAACAGTAATTTACAGAAAACCATATTGTGGTTGTCAAGCATTAGTGGTTAAAAGTTCAGTTGGTCAGAAAGTTGTTTTAAAAGCCTAACATCAATTGTTTACAGATGGCACTTGGTTTGATGTTTTGTGCTTAAATGCAATCATATTCTTTCATTTTAAGTGCAGTTTTTTTGTAGACCACTACAAAATAATCATAACAAAAATGACAACTAATAAAGTCTCTATAAATGCTTGGTATGTTAAATTCAACTTTACAAGAGCCATCTAAACTCTTGATGACCAAACTGACCTATAAAACTCTCTGGGTTAAGGATAGGTGCACCATTTACACTGTCTGGCAAATCGAATTCTCTGGTGTGAGAGAAAGGCCAACGGCAACTGTTCTTTTGCAGGTCCCAAATTACATCACTTTAACTGCAGCCCATTCTTTCCCAGACAGCACAGGACTCATTATCTCATTGGAAGGACATATTGTGGAATTGCGTTGATTCTTTAACTACATTTGGGTACCAATTTAGGCCACTTAAGTCCTTTCGTGTGGCTGACGTCCACCTTGGTCCCATTGGATTATCGAAACTACCCATAAAAATCAGAGGCTTAGGAAGGTTTCGAGCACACTTACTGATATGCCCATTTAAAATAGTTACAAAGTGGGAATACTTACAACAATAGAACAATAGGAACAGATTTTACAAAACCAGGGATGATAAAACATAGTATAAAATTGGATGAAACAATTATCCTTGACATGGGGGCTCTCATGTGGCACATATACTAGTCCTGGATGAACTGTGATACTTGAACTACACATCTAGGATATTGGCAATCAGAAAGCTCTAAAAAGGGTTTCCATATGAGTAAAGAGAGAACAGGGAACTTCACATGCGGACAAACAGGAGGTCATCTGGGGCCAATATCTTTTATTCAGTGGAAGGCTGCTTACTAACATAGGCTATCAATCACAAGATATTTCATAAAGTCATAAAGTCAGCATTACAACTCACAGCCCTGCCTCCATGAGGAGAAGTATCAGTTAGCTGGTAAGTACCTTGATGGCCGCTGTAAAGGTTATGGTTGAAACTAGTCTGTGCTTGCAAGTTTTATCCTAATTCTCAGTCTGGAACCTTTTCATGTATCTGCTTATGTGTCCATGAGAAAGAGGGCGTGGGGGGTTTCCTTGTGGCGACACTGAAAGACTTAAAATGTAAAAGGAGAAAAGGAGGGTTCAAGATGGATGAGGAAGAGAGCTTTCACTTGACAACCTGTGGAAAAACTGATGGTACCATCGCACCATTTCTCTTTACATTCAGAGTCTCTTTTCTACAATTTATTTCTCCTCCTTTCTTCCCACACTCTCTTTTTATCTGGTTAGCTTCAGTGGTTGTAATTTATGTCAAATTTTATCGCACACACAGTCAAACAATCAGGTAATGATTAAACTTGCTCTCCAAGTAAGTTTGTCTCTAATAACGCAATGAAGACCAATTTATTTTAGCAAACTGCTTAATTTGGATGGATTCTCGAACAAACTGGAACTCCCTGCTGTTTTCAATGTAGCAATAAAAGCTAAATCCAGCTTTTGGTCATTTTTAATAAGTTATATAATTGTGTTTTGCTTGTTTGTTAGTTTGTTTATTTCATTGCATTTACTGAAAACGTAGGCGTATTAATAAATTCGGCATGATGTTGTTAAACTACTGGATATCCTAATGTGTTAGATTCTATAATTCTGCTCTTAAAGGAATAGTTCACCAAAAAATGAAATATCTGTCTTCATTTCCTTGTTCTAAACCTGTATCATTTATTATTTTATTATTATGTATATATGGTTATAGTATTTATTATTAATTTAAATTTGCTTGCATTTGTTGTATTTTCCATTTATTAATGTTGTGTCTTTCTTTTTTACTTGCCATTTGTATTACTTTTTTATTTGTTTTAACCCTACCCCTAACCCTATTATTATGATTTATATTATAATCATTTTAATTATTTCAGTTATTTGCTAGGGCAACATTTCTAGTTTTTAAAGTTTTTCATGTAATATTTATATTTTATTTAATTTCAACTTATTCATCAAAATTTATATTAAGTGGCTTTAACTACTATGTAAAAAATTGGTGTGCATACATGTTTTTAAATTATATTTTAAAAATACCTGCCTCTAAATCTATAATTAATTACTTTTAATACATTTATAATTACACTGGTGAACCTACCTTACACTTTAACCCACCCTTAACCCTACCCATATCACCAAACCTGTCCCTAACCTAACCTTACCCATATCCCACCTCAATAACAGCAAAAGTGTTTTGCAATACGATATGAACACAATAAGTACATGTAAGTATGTCAACAGTAGTTTAGGCCATGTAATATAAAGTTAAACTAAAGAAAGTCACTGACATAAACGTGATTAAATGATGAGTTTTTGGGTGAACTTTCCTTTTAGGCCAATTATACAGTCTTATAATTACACATTTAAATATATCAAATATATAATGTAATTTACATTATTTAAAAGTAAGCTTAGTCTCTTAGTCTCCAAGTATGCTCAGAAAACAAGTCCAGCCTTTCTTCTTCTCATTCGGGATGCTTGGGTCACGCACATGATGCTCGCCAGAGGTAGGTCAGAACGTTCAATCTGGTGAGAGGATTTCAAAAGCGTGCGACCCCACCCCATGGCTCCAGCGGAAGAGTCTGAACTGATGTAGTGCAAATCTGTCTCCTCTTTGCCTTTGTTTTCACTCAGGCCCGACGATTCTGCAAAGCATTCTTAAACAAGATAGGATCACACACACACTTAGGGTCTAATGATAAGCAGCTGCTGCTTAAGTGATTTCAGAGCCTGTTTTTTTTTTTTAAAACATAGTCAACTCCAATGTAATCCACCGTTCCAGGCTCTTGGAAAAGCGTAGTTGCGCTGAAAACCTGGACAAGAGAGAAGGCGAAGCGACTTTGAATGGCTGTCGCGTGTTCGAAATTGTTCCCAGTGACCCGACGATTAGTTCTTGCACTATCCCTGATAGAACATCCCATTATGACTGACAGACATGAAGAGCTTAGCGAAGACGACAGAAAAAGCATAACTTAAGGAGGAGGGTCAAATGCGAAGCTGGATTACAAAGTCATGACTGAAACAGCGATCACATCAAAGTAGGCTTTGCGCTGAGATTTGATGCTACGTGACAATGTGAGGTTTTGTTCTGGGAGAAGTTCTCCATGAAAGGAATCCAGATTAACTGGCCACATATCAGCATCATTTAAAATCAAATTTCACTCAAGACGAATGGTTGGAGGACACAGTCTCAGAAAACAACATGTCTTTTTCCTTTCTCCACAGCTGAAGAACTTACAAAATATAGGTTGATGAATTCGATTAGCAGTCGAGAATGGGAAAACTCTGTAATGCTAAGTAGCCTCAACCGGTACACCCAGTTTATGGTAAATGAGGCGTTTAAAAGTTTCCCCTCCTCCTCTTTTGATAAAATTGGCGGATAAATCTGTATCAAGTTTGTTGAGTGAGAACGGATTCATTTTTATACAAGGGTGTCTGTACAGCATCTGGGTTTATTAGTGTTGTAGGTCCTGAAACACTCCTCTGAGGTTTTAACTCTGTCTGTCAGGAGCTTGGCTTAACAACCCAAAGAGTTAGAGTTTTGTTTTCACATGAAACGCAAAGCCAACACCTCAGGCTTTTCACTTAACCTCAAAGGTCCAGAGTGTCTCAGGCCTGGCGCAAGTGTTAAAATAAGGTTATAAAATACAGGGCATGGAAGGAAAGTGATACACAATTCCAATAAGACTATTATATTGCTCTTTGCAGACAAATATAGGAATTTTGTTTTTCTGTTTTGCTATTGTTTCTAAGCACGGGTGACATCCAACAGCTAACTAGTCAATGAAATCATATAAACATGCTCCTGTGTTTATTTAGAGAAATCACATACATATAGACTACACATCAACACAATATTACAACATAGATTATAGAACTGTTGGATGTTGTTGTATATGTAATTGTTATATGGCACCATGTTCTCTTTGTGTGTCTAAACAGGATAAGGTGAAACGGCTTGTTGCATTTACAATGCAGCGTAGGTTTGAGAAAAGTACTGTTTTAAGGGACCTACATGATCATGACAGAAAGCCTTTAAACCACTAATAGCACATGGAAAATGCTGGGGGGAAAGGTCAACATGCAAAGTCATAACTTTCCAAATTAACAGATTTGTCAGTTCACTCAAAACAAATTTGCAAGCTACAAGCGTTTGGAACATCAAATACATGGCAGTATTCATTCACTTAATGTATTCACAGTATGTGACCACATAAATAGATTTTTACAGAGCTAAGCCCTTGCTCAAATCCATGTTAAACCAGCATGTCTGTGCATTAGCATCTACACATCAGTGACTACAAAGCAGGCAGTGTGTGTGTATGTGAGAGGGAAAGTGCAGGATCTTACTGGAGCACATGTTGATTTCTGTCCCGCGCATGCCATAGTAGCCTGACGGACAGGCATGGAGACACTCGCCATACTGCCTCATCCTCTCCCTCCTCAGGAACAGGAAGAGCTTGGGTTGGCAGTTCATACACCCGTTGTCCTTGGAACACACCGAGCAGCCTTTACAGATGGGATAAGCTCCATAGCTAGCTGCAATGAAGCAAGACACAAAAGAGATACATTTACCAGCTAGTAACACCAAGTAATATCTTTAGTAATCATTAGTGATAATAGATCACAAACTAAATAAAATAAAATTCTGCATTCGGCTGTTTATGTGTAAAGCAATTAAAGGGTGACAAAAATGTTGGCATTAATTACTTATCGCCATGTCATTCCAAACCTAAAAAAGATTTGTTAGTCCTCAGAACATTTAAGATATTTTGGATGAAAACTGGGAGGCTGGTTCCACTGACTACCAAACAGTTGCCACTGTCAAGGTGGTTTTATGGCTTTAAGTTTTAAGTTAAAGAACAGCAGCGTCCACACCACAACTATAACGATAAAGGCAAAGAGAAATTATATCGTTGGAATCATTTTCAGAACAACTTTTTCCAGCTGATGAACAATACATTGACAACCAATCAGAACCCAGAACACAGTTTTACCAAAACACTGTATGCTTACACTTACTCAGGTTAAGTGTCTCACTCATGGGAACATGGTGGTAGCTCATGACTTGTGTCTTGCAACCGAACCAGCAACGTTAAGTTGTAAACCACTACACCACAGAGCAAGCTAAATGCAAAGTGCTCTGCTGAACGGTTAAACGTGTGCCGCTATAGAACTGTCACAGACATTTTCATTGACACATAAAACTTTCACTGACTAAAGAAACTTTCATTACTGTGATGCTAGCGAGGCCTGACATTTCTGCAGAGGAAACCATTTTCAATGTGAGCGGCACCGTGATTTGATTCAATGCTCAACTCCTGTATGTAGAGTTCAGACACCCGCTGAAAGCCCAAAACCACATTGACTCTGAGCAGGATCATGTTGCTGGTAGAAGACAAAAGAGCCAGGAACAACCATACAGTTTCACAATAAAGGTCTCTTAATGTAAGTTCCTTAGCGTCCTCTTTACAGGAAAATGTCCTTGGGCGCACACAATAGCTGCAAACCAGAGACATTGCTATTGATTGAAGCCAAGTTTTAAATATCACAAACCAAGATAGAGTAACAGTCCGAACTGGACGACCCACCACAATGCTTTATAAAATATCATGCACTTTGCTGACCTTTCCCCATTCCCTTTTTCCCATAATTTTTTCTTTAGTCTGAATAAATAATTGAGATTGCAATATCAGCATGGCTTATAAAAAAAAATGTTTTTTCACGTAATAAGTGCCATTTATAGACATTTTCTTCAAAATTACACAAAAGAAAGCTTCGAGAGAGATGGACAAACCATACAAGAAGAATAAAGGCTTGCTATTAAACACGATTTGTAACCTTCTAAACTTCATCACTGTGTCTCAGTCCGCTTCTTAATTGAGCAATTTTTCGTTTCATTGTCTTTAAAGGTTTGCTCCCAGGGAATTCCCAGAATCCACCTTAAAATCAGTAAGCACTGGCAGCTCCCTGTTTACGTATTACTTATATATTTATATTACTTTTACAGTTTGAGATCAGAGGCATAAATACGTGATCTCAGACATACAGTAACCAGATTCTGTTTTATACAACATGCAATTACAATTTTTATTTGTTTTAGCGGAGGTAGATCTTTTAAAAAATCATGTAAAATTATTAAAAATACATTTATTTGACAACATGTATGTTATCTTTACTCCACACAGGCAGTACTGTGCTATACACTATCAAATTCACACTATAGCAATGCAATGCAGCCAATCACCTGGTCTGCAACAAAAATCTTAAGATTAGGATGCCTACATCAGTCCAGCCTTGTACATCAGGAAACACTTTTGTTTTGTTGTTGCTTTTGTATGTAGAATATCATGCTGTTTTCATGGTAACAACAACTTTATTGTGTAGCTTGTTGCATGCCATGTGACCTGTTTTTGTGATGAGGAAATGATCTGGACACGTTTTTTTCCAAACCACACATAAAGACATATGGTATACAGTTTGAACATGTTTATAGAAACCTGACATTCACCGTAAATTGGTAAAAATCTCCCCAACTCAGCCCACACACTTCAGACCTGATTGCAATCGTAGTGCAGAGAACGGGCGGAAACTAGGACTGGCATGAGGTTGGAACTTCAAAAAGCAGAGAACTATCAGAGTGTTTTCCTTATTGAATTTCCCTAATTGAGGGTGGTATGGCAATATCACATACCGTTTCCCCTGTTCCTTAATCATAGGGGTGTTATTTCCTTCATCCCACTGTCAGCCTTGCAGCAGTTAAATGATTTCTTTAACTGCTGTTGTCAACATGATCTTGAACAACTCGATCGACCTTGAATGATCGAATCAGCGCATCGATTGTTTGGCGCAGTCATGCCGTTTCAGTTGTTGCCTTGCGTTTGGTATATACTGCATGACATTAAGACCTATATTGATGGGATTGTGCTCTCACTGGTCTAGCAATTATCAATGGAAAAAGTAAGAGACGCAAGACGTTTTTTTGCCTCATTCGAGATTTTTGGATCAGTAGCATGTCTGAGGACGGCTTTCCCAGCTCCGACCACAGGCATGTCAAAAAGGAGGCTGGGATCTGGTGCGTCTAGGGCAAGGGTGTCCAAGAGCCACCCTTGAGGGCCCAGTGCTTCCACATTTTACGGAAATCTTTTCACCGCCAGCTGATTTATACCTGGAGCTATGACTGGAGTCTTCCATTCCGCGTCGTATTTTCATCAATTCATAGAGGGGATCAGATTTAAGCTCTAAGCCAGAAAATATGATGGCTTTCCAATATCACCATCAAATCGGGTTTTAAAGAGACACCGAGACCCAAGAGGGGAAACAAACAAGAAATAGGGCCTCAGTGGGACCCTATTCATATTTTGCATTCAACTCTATTTATACTCAAACCTGAACTAAATAGAAATTAAAGTTATGTCAAAATCCTTGTTACGTCTTATTTGTGCAGCAATTCGCCCTCGTTGTTTAAATTGAAAAAGCCATCCAAGAAAAACCTAACGATCCGAGTGGCTATGTTAGCTCCGGCTATGTTTTTAAGTCACTCTAGAACGCTAATTATCTAAGTGTGTCGGTCTGGCAGAGTTTGAGTTCTGTATAAATTACAGTGGATAAGCCTAATTTGGCTGCTAAGAGTGGTTTTTGTTCCAAGAACCATACCAACTTGAGCTTTAAACTTTACCATAAGTCGGTCTTGTTAAGCTGCTGTGTAAGTTATAAGTGTAACTTACATGTATACTGGCAAGCATGTGTTTTAGCATCACACAAATCACTGACTTTTAATGTATGCAAACAAAAACATTTTTAAAAATATCTCTATTTGTGTTCCACAATAGTTTCTAACAATGGGGGCAAATGGCAAATGTTTAGGTGAACTACTCTTTTAAGTAAACTGTTGATATGTGTATTAGCAACACAGTCTCACGACCAATTTGTATGTATTCGTACGAGGTGCCAAATTTGTGCAAATTCGTACTTATACGTACGAGTGAGGTCGTACCATTTTGTACGATTTGTCTAAAACCATGTGACGGGTAGGTTTTGGGGCGGGGTTAGGTGTAAGTAATTCGTACAAATTTATATTAATAAGCCACCTCGTAAAATATGTACGAATTGCTGTGAGATCAGGTTGGTATTAGATGTCCACAATGTCCACTGTCCTCAATGGCAGACAGTTCACTGAACTACAGGCTATACACAATTGATCTTCAAATTGAATAAATTATCAAATAATCATTACAGGTCTTATTTTAATATTTAAAATAAGAATCAAAATCACAACCTGGGAAAAAAACGACAACAGTTAACTTACTTACTCCTATAAGTGAAATTTGCTGAAATACAAACTCAGCAGCAAGAACTTTCCGCGTTTTAATGGAGCATTTGTTAGCCTCTGTTGCGAGTACAGTAATATGAGATAGCCTGTGTAACACATTATATTTTATAATGGATTATTACATTTCATAATCAATGCAATTATGTAGCTTTACACCCAGATTCAGTAATAAATTAGGTTGCAAATGCATTTTGACCTGACAACATGGCCACTCTTTGAACTGCCCTTTACCATAACAAAGTGAAAGAGTTTACACTGAGAGTGCGGGACAACTGTTTCACGAAACCAAAATATGTCTAAAGTGCCTTCTTTCATCATGCATTAAACGATCCATCAACAACCTAAACAACTGTTTTTACAAAGGCCTTGTCCTCTTTGAACACAATTTCAGTTGACTGCAGTCTGATCAGAAGACAAGACAATTTTAGTAAACGGTCTGTGACACTGTTTTGTTTAAAAGAGCCAAAAAACTATTCGGTCACACTGTCTCCACCATTCCTGTCATGAGCAGGACTAGAGGTGAATTTCTTTATTTGTTGGGGGAGCAAAGAAAAAGTGTTGCTCCTCTTTTGAAGATTTTATTTAGCTTTTAGCTTTTTTCTCTCATCTATAATCTGCACATTCCTGTTGACATCATCTCTCAGGAACAACAAATGACAGGTAAAACAGCCATCTGCTGACAAATATTCATCTGAAGATAATTGTTCAATGAAATGTAACTTGAAAGGAGTGAAATATCTGTCCAACAATAATCTGTGAGTTTCACCGTGCCCAGTTTCTGTGGGGAGACTGTGGTTCATTCAGGTAAACGCAAAATTCTTGGTCCTTCATTCATGCGAATCACAAGCTCATAACACAATATATGACGGCATTGTTGGAGTGTGTTGCCTTCATTCAGCTTTGGCTGGCTTTGTTTTGAATCCTGATCAACAGTAATTACAGTGTGAGTGAGATCCAACAGAAAAAAAAACTGTCTAAGGTATGTTTAAAGACTCTCAAACAACCATGACGTTCATCGCCTTGGGCCAGCAGAGCTAGGAAGAAATGGCAAACCCCCACCTCAAACAAGCACTGCCAACAACTTCTAGTGATTTCTCTTTCTCACACTAACAAATGCCTATGACACCATCCCGTGACATCATCCCCGTCCCTACAATTCTGATGATATCATGCGTCATATGATATGTCAAGATTCAAAAGCTGTAAAAAGTCAAACTACAAAATTCCTCTGAAAGGGGAAAAAGAAACCATGAAGAAACAGTATTTAGTATTATATATTATTATAATATTAATTGACATTTCAAATGAACTTTTATATACATATATTTACAAATCTTTAGTTAACAATAACAACAGTGCTTCATACCACCAATTAAAATCCACTGATCTATTAAACCACAAAGAAATAAAATATGATTCAATACTAAGACCATTCAAAGTTCAAAGCTGTTATGGAGCAATAAGCTTCACATTATTGGGAATGAAGTCAGTCTTCATTGCCTGGCTCATTTGAAAATTCTGTCATTATTTACTCATTGCGTCATTCCAAACCTGTATGAACCTTCTTCACTGGAACACAAAACAAAATGTTAGGCTGAATAACAGCCTCACAATTCAATATTCAATTGTAATCTCCACTTGTGGAATGAAGAAAGCCATATGGCTTCAGAACAACATAAGGGTAAGTATTTTGGGGTGAACCAGCCATTAGAATCAGAAATGCTTGCCTCTTATAATGGAAAAAAAAACTGGGAATATGCAATAAAACTTTCAGATCATCCACTAAAAGTGTGCCAGTCCCCACATTGTTCCACATGGCTGAAGACAGTACATGGAAAACTGCATCAATCCACCCGCATTTGTTGCATCTGACTTTATTTGTCATGGTCATGGGTATGGAAATCACACTTTGCTGAAGATTACTACACCAGAGCCAGAATGGTGGTATATGGCAAGAGTACATTTGCTCTACAAGCACATTTCTCCTCCAATTTAGCAGAAAATATGCTGGACTTCACCTCCGACTACTTTGCAGCTGGAAATAGTCAGGATTCAGGCATCCATGTCCCCCCCCCCCAACTCAAGTTTACTTTAACAGATTGTACTGTATGCATATGTTTACAATTTAGGGCAATCCCACTACTTATAATGATTCTGCACCATGTGTCTGAGCAAACACATTTGTTTCACTGCACTGGCTTATTAGCTTAGTGAGAGTGTTCCCGTGATACAGGCCCAGGAGACATGGCAAGCACCGATAGGTTTGTTGATTGGATCACTGCGATAGAATCGGTGGAATTAATATCTAAACATACCTTGTAAGCTCGGGCAGCTGGTACTGGTGTTAGTGTTTGTTTGCAGTTGGCGCAGGACAAAAAGGGATTCAGAGGACCTGAGGGCTAAAACCCTGGCATGGCTTTTTAGTCCACAGAGAGATTGTAGAGCACTCACACACATGGACTGATTATTGTTGACTTGTTTCACTCATTTAAGTAGTAATAAATATGGCTATTTAAGGTAGCCAATTACAGAGCTATAGTGTTTCCTCATTGATAAGACATTTAAAAATGTATTTACTTTATTGAAGTCTTTCAAGTTTGGTGTTCATAACCAACAGGTTGTTGGTTCTATCTGCTGCTAGGTATGATACATGAGGAAAAAAAAGTATAAAGAGACATTATTTAAAAATTAAATGAATAAATTAGTTAATAATATAAAATAACAAAAAAATGTAATCAAATACCTCCAATATAAAAAAATAATAATGAATAGTTCTATGCTGCAAGTCCGCCTTCAAAGGAACAATGGCTGATTTGAATGAGAGGTGAAACAGCACTTCGCCTGTTATGCATCTCGTAAACATGAAAAAAAAGACTGCTTTACGTGTAACCCAAAGATGTGCAGGTGCTGTATAGAGTGCAAAACGCAATCTGTCACGACTGGCTGTGTGTGAGAAGATATGTTTTATGTTTTTGCACAGCTCACTATTTTTTTGGAATGGAATTTGGAAGTCAGCAACTTTTTCCACTCCGTGAATTCTTCTCAGAGTGATATGTTCTGTTATGTTCTCAGGTTTCTAGAGAAGATGTGAGGTGTGGAAAGAAAAGAAGAGATAAAGAAAGATAAAGGAAAAGAAAGATACAAAAAAGAAGAGAATATATCATGAATATGTGAGAATGTTCTTCTTCCAATGGCATCGTTAATTAGTAAATGATTATATTTAAGAGTATTAAAATTTATTTATTTATATTTAAACTGATTCATTCATTAAACTTATTCATTTATGCTTTAAAAGACCTTAAAATGATAGGAGTGTAAAGAAAGACTGTACAGAAGCAAAGACAGGAGGGTGGTGGTGGAGAGGGTGGGAAGTGGAATGGCTAAAATTAGCACACCTGTTGGTAATTTATCACACATAAACCTCACACCTAATTTTCACACCTGTGGCACAATGGGTTCTGAATCCCGCAATTCAGACACACATGCTGTTCTATACACATGCTAAGGGGCTAGCAGCGAGTTCCCTGCATGGAGAAAGAGCAACGTCATGGCCAAAGATCAGAGAAACAGCGTGCCTGGGATTTTTTCACACCATTGAGCATTAGTGGACCTAACAAGACCCTCCTTTTCCACCTGCCAGTGATCCAATCTCATACCACTTCATAATAATACCACTGCAATCCTACAATCCAATACAAAGAGAGTGATTTTTCACCCATTTACTGACTATCATGCCATTCAAAAATCTGTATGACTTAAGCACAAAAAGAAGATATGTTGAAGAACACTGGGGTCCATTACATTAGGTAGACTAATGGAGAAAAATGTAAAGCCACAGATATTCAAAAAAAATTCATATAGGTTTGGAAAAAACATGAATGTAAGATTGAAGGCATTGTCCATGATGCATTTTACCAACACTGACACAGGAAGTAGAACTATATTTAAAAAAATAAATAAACTTAAGGGCCCAGAGGCCACTAGGGGGCCTTAAAAATCTTTCTAGGTGCCCTCAAGATGACTTGAAATGAATAAACAGAACAAATACTGAAAAGCCAACATAACTAAAACTTAAGATATTTCTTAAGGCGCCCTTATTATGGGTAGAGAATGGTTCTTATTTTGGTTTTGGGAGTCCCCAACAACAGGTTGACATGCATGTTGGCTGCAAGCTCAAAAAATACTTTCATCATCTTAAAATATGCATTTATGCATTTTATTTCATGCATTGAAACAGCTTTCTTTACCACTCAAAAAACGGCACCCACTGGCAAAGAATGAATTTGCATTTTTATTCAAACCAATGCAAAAAGACTAACAAGTGAGTGGGCAATATGTTTCATGTTTACAAATGACTCGCCTTAATGACTTTTTTTTAAAGACAATACGACGATACGCACATTCTATTTTAACTTTACAGAATGTTTTTATTGACTTAGGGCTGTGTGTTGTAATTTTCAAAATGCACTTTAATTACTCTGTCAGTAACTGTTGTTTATTATTTAAAGAACCAGGATTCACTACAGTTCCCCAAAGCTTTATGAGGAAGCTTTATTCTAAAAGTGATTTCCAGACTTGTTGTAAAACTCTTGCAAAGAACTTCTTGCCATAGGATATGTGTTCTTCTAAAAATTCTCTAGAATTTCTTCAAATATTGTTGGCTTCTGAGTAAAAAAGAGTAAGAACTAACGCACATGGGTGGTATTTGATTGAGTCAGTTCAGTTTTTTTTATTCTTTCATTTTATCATGTCAGCAAAAATATTGTTGAATTGCTTGGAAAAGTAATAGAACAGCTCTTCTCAAGCTACACAGTTTGAGCAATCATTCACATTCTTAATCTAACAGATAAATGACCTGATAAGCTTAATAGTGACAGTTAAAGGGTTGTTTGAATATCTGTATATAACTATAAATACAGACACACTACCCAGACCTCCCTCTAAAACAGTATTGTTTGCTTTCACGCCTGACTCTGTGCTATGCTGGGAACATGAAAGGTATTACCTCATTAACCCTTTAACGAGACCTCTTCTCCACCTTCCTGGCAAAACCCTTCCCTACCAGACCAGATCAGAAGTGATCCATGAGGTCAAAAGTGGAGAGCACCACGGGGGTGGTAGTCAGAAACATGCAGAGGAACCTCATATGGTCCCAACCACTAAGAGGGGACTTCAAAGCCTGATGTCCAAGACTGAGTCTTCTACTCCATAAATAGCTACAGCAGACCCTCCAAAAACTTCTACTGAGCTAATTAAGCAAAAATTCAACAGGATACCACGCAACACCCCTGCCATCGACTTCAAAAACGGTATGCATACGATCAGCATAAGCCTGAAAATAACAAAAACAGGTTCTACAGTTGCGGTTTCCTGCACACATGGGTGGCACAATGTATAAAATCTGCGTGTATTGTTACAAATTTGTCAAATCCCTGTGAAAACCTGGCAAGCGGGGACATGCCAGAACACTTCCAGATACAAATGAACACCAGGGCAGGGTTTTATGTAATGGCCGCTCGTCTCATCTGCTCCCCCGGGCAGAGCTTACACTAAAGAGCTCTGTGATAATCACTCAACTTCAACCTCTTCTTGCTCTTACCAAAACAGACCTGTCTGGCAGCCAGATACATCTCAGATACGGCCCCGTACTCCCATAAACACGTTGGCCACATCATGCAACTTTCTTCTTTTGCCTTTGAGACTAGAAAGCGGTGTTGATCTCGACCAAGAAGTTTTATCCTAAAAATGTTTAATTGCAAAATGATAATGCAACTTTGTGATCACTGTAAAGATAACTTGACTATATACACAACATTAACATATTACAACATGCATTGTCAGTGATTTTTTTCAAGAAGAAGAATTCAAAACTTTTATTATTATTATTATTATAATTATTATTAAGAAAGAAGGCACTAAATTGATCAAAAATATGTCATAGTCTCTTATAAAATACTTTTATAATGTTACATGCATTTTGTTCATTTGAACTTTCTATTCATCATCATAGAAAAAAAGGATCATGGTTTCCACCGAAATATTGGTTATAATAATAAGCCTATCAAAATGTTTTCTGAATATTCGTGTGGTGCTGAAGACTGGAGTAATGACTGCTGAAAATTCAGCTTTGGTATCACAGGAATACATTGCATTTACTAAAATTAAAATATATTAAAATAGAAAAAAGTAGTTTTAAACTATAATAATTTTTCAAAATATTACTGTTTTACTGCATTTTTTATCTATACCTTGTAAACAGAAAAGAGACTTTAAACTATAAAAATTTGCCTCCCGACCCCAAACGTTTTAACGCTAGTACTCATTTTCAGAGAAAATTATGCAAATATACAATTTAACTATACATGCTAGTTAGAAAGTTAAAGTACTTTGTTTATAAAGAAAAATCCTGAACAGTTTCTAAAAGAAAGTAATTGCAATTAGTTAAAATTACTTAACAAGGTAACATGAACTAAGAATGAACAATACTTCTAAGCATTTACAGTTGATGCTAATTTCAATTAAATCACAAGACTTTAGAAGACTAAAACTGACTAAAATGAATGAATATGACATAATGACTAAATCTGAAAAACGTTGCGAAAAAATGTGTAAAAAAAACCGTAAAGGCAGAGCATGTTAATTACAATGACAAACTACTAGTGTCTATAACTGTACTGTTGCCACAAAAGCCATTATTAGCACATGAACATGAAAACTACATGTGACCCCTGCCTGCGGATACCTCCAATGTACCATCCTCTCCATGACAGCTGTTTACACAAGAGAAGACGGTGTGTTTCTGAGGTCTGGCTCTGGTTCAGATAAAATAATACACAGTTGAAGTCAGCCAAGATGTAATACAAGTGGATAACGGAGAGGATGAAAAAAGGAGGAATTTGTGAAATGTACAAGGATATTTTCTCTTTCCCCTCCTCCCTAACCTTTTTTTTTTTTACCAATCTCCCCCGCCTCTGGCCTGACCCCCTCTAAATATCTACTACTCAGTCGGTAGTTAAAGACAAATGGAAAATAAAGAAACAAAAATAGAGATATACTGAAGTCGCACAATGCATAAACTCACCACAATTGAAGTCCTCTGTTTTCTGAAACTGAAGAGTCTGAGGAATGCGTTTCAAGGCCACATGCACATTAAAATCATAACTCAAGCTTGTGAATTTCCCCAAATTATGCGCAACAGATTACAAAGCACAAAACAGGACTTTTCTCCCTCAGTTGTTTCCTATTTAGGTGGCACAATGCCAGACTACATAACATGCTCGCACATGAACCAGCATCAGCAAAGACAACACACAACAATAACTGCTGCAATAACAGACTGAAACTTCCTATTATTACACAGCTCATTGGAAAACTTGATTCTGATTTGTCATTCGGCAATGAATTTTTCTTTATATATATATACTGTATATATAATGACAATGTAACTGTATACACAAAGATTTTAACTCAAATTGAACTCAATATTGAATGTAGCTTCAAGTATTTAACATCAATATATTTTATAATGTAAAAAAAAGAGAATTATATAAAGCTCACCAGTTGTGGTTGGTAAGTATTTTTTATGTTTCTGAATAAATACTTATGTGTATTTAATCAAAATACTGTAAAAATAGAAATAATTTTTAAAATAGTAATATTTTTGCAGCCATTAGTGTCTTCAGAAATCATTCTAAGATGCCGATTTGATGCTTAAGAGCATTTCTTATTATAATCAATGTTGAAAAAAAAATGTGCTGCTAAATAGTTTTGTAGAACTGTGATACATTTTTCAGAATTAAACTTAATTTCTCTCTCTCTATAAGTATATATATATACATATATATAAATAAATATGTACTCAGCCAAAATTTTTAATGGTTAGAACATATTTTCCTGACATAAATCACTGTGTACCTTATATCAGATTCTTTTTTCTCTTGAGGGAACAAATACCTCAGTCTGTGAGATTGAACTTAACCAAGTTAGTGACGGCATGATAGTAATGAAGTTAATTGAGCATTTTATACTCCTAGCCATAACAAATTCATAAGATTGACACAGAATCTCCCATTCATTTCCCATATCTCATTTGCAAAAAGCACACAGCTTATTGTTTAATAGAGAACAGAATGTTTTGAAGACCTTATTGTTTAGTTCTGTCGCATTAAGCAAGGTCGCCTATGACTCACGACTCCAAACAAATGCACTGATTACAGATACATGTTGGCTACTGCTCACAAACCACTGACACTCACTTTCTCATCAACGGCTAGTGACCCTTGAGGACCTCTTCACATCTGAGATGCATGTTGAATCCTCACAGAAAGAGAGGGAGGGCGGGAGAGAGACAAAGAAAGACAATAAGCTTAGCGCCAGGGCACTATAATGACTACCATGCCTGGCCTTGATTAAAACCACACCAGGGCTTCTGGGTTGCGCAGGCAGGCAGGCAGGCAGGCAGGCAGGCAGCAGGCAGGGTGTCTACCTCCCTTCCAAGTTCTTAGAAGGCCCAGACGTCCTTGACCCAGACCCACAATGAAGACGGGCACAATGACAGGGCAAAGGGGACGAGACCCAAGCTCAATCCACGGACAAATTACAAGCGAGTGGTGTAGCTTTATTGCCCCTGACCGGCTCACTTCCGCACCATACTGAAAGCAAGGCGTGTGGATGGCTGGTTTGATGTGGTATGGATGCGTAATTAGAGGTCCTATCAAGCGCAGGGGAACAGAGGAGGCCTGTCCATCTGTCGGGTGTTAGTGGGAAGGGGAGGGGGAAACGGCAGCCCATTGCTCCCCCTTGTTGTTGTTCCAGCGATTTCTGTAGGCGTGGAAGTAAATATCCATCAGAGCCGGAGACAGACCTCACACGCCTGCGTATGTATGTGTGTTTCTGTCTGAGGAAGCCTCTAGAGCTCATGTTACAGCAAGGCCTCGGCGATCGATTGGGAGTAGGTACAATAGGAGGCCTGCACACACACGGACAGACAGTCTCGCGAAGGACAAACATAAATGCAGTACAGAATAGAATCTGGCAAGGCCTGGGAACACAGAGAGCCTACTCAAGGCAGTTCGATTTCTCCAATCCTTCTAAAGCACTTTGAACCACCAATTAAATTCTTCAAAACGTCTAGCACACTCAACTGACACTCCATTACCCTGTCTGTGCTCTCCCGTCCTTTCTCATATAGCTGGATCAGGATGGGAGGGGTGGGTAATTCATATGGAAGTACATGGCGCAAAAGAGCAGCATGGTTTCTCTACGTTTACACTCTGTTTCAAAAATGTGGTGAACTTCCTTACTGCCTATACTCAGAGCATCAGAGCGATGCCATAGAAGAACCATTTTTTTTTCAACAAAGAAACATTCTATAAAGAACCATCTTTTTCTTTTCTTCTTTATGTTTTGAAGACCTTTCATGAAGTGGTAAATAAAGGTTCTTTATATAACCTTTTAGTCAAAAAAGGTTCTTCCATGGCACAGTGAAGCACCTTTATTTTTAATGTCATTATTTTTTTCTTGGAAAACCTGGTCTCATAAAAATATGTACCTCTGTGCACTTTTTTTACGTGCCTTACTGCACAATTTACCACAGTTTCAAAGAGAAATGTCCACTGAGTGACACTTAAACAAATGTTCAATACGTAAACCCTAGCACCTTCTATTAAGTTGATGTAGGTATGTATTGCGGCGGTTCATAATTGAAATATCTGTGGACTGTTACTAAAAGTTAATGCTCTATCATGTTGGAAATATGCCCTAAACCAAAACCAACCTGACAGCAAAACTGATATAAAAATGCATTAATTGATGCAACCATGCCATTTCAACTTCAGGTCTTAAACCGGAGCTCCTAAGTGTATCTCTGTATTCCGTGATCTACCGAACAAACCCACCATCCATGAAAACCCATAGATATGAAGCTGGATATGTGTGATGCTAATGTTCAAAAACTTGTTCAGTTTTCAAATGTCCCAGAATATTAATATTGCTTTGAAGTCACATTATCTTCTTGAAGTAATTGTGCAAAATCACTTTTTTAATCAAAATTGTAAATTTAGTCAAATTAAAATAGTAAAATTAAGTATTGCCTCTAGTGTTAGGAAACTTCAGTGATATGTACTTATTGGTACATATTTTGTGTCTCGCTTAAAAGGTACATTTATGCCATGGGGCCAGGTAGTTCTAGAACAGTATTCTAACTGAATCATAACCTCCAAATGATCAGAGATTTGAAGCATTCTACAGAAGCCAATCATTTGGTAAAAACCTCTATATTCTACTTAATTTCAATGTGACAGTGGATTCATGTAAAATAAAACTAAACTAAAACTAGGCTTTTCACAAAGAAGCATAATCAAGATGCACATTTTTTTTAGAAAAAGACATGTTGAAAATGCACTTTTGATGTCTTAAAATGTTGGCTATGGAGGAAGCTCACTAGGGCTTGGAAGCGAGCAAATATCTGTCACAGAACAGGCAAAACTATGTCCGTGACATGCACAATGTTTGTCTCACTTCATCAAATGTCCAGATGATACCAAGTAAAACCAGCACTTGATGTAAAAAGCAATGCTTTTGAATAACACGCATGGTACAGATGTGCAAATGAATGTACTGTACATAATGCGTTCTTGCATTCAAAAACATAAAGACAGGGTGAAACAGAAGAGAATGCAGGGAGCTACTGGACATGCTATCTTAAAATGGTGACAAATTTTGACAATGGAAAGGGTAAATAACAATTAAAAATAGCTCAGATTAAATGAAATAATGCATTCAGTTTGAACCACTTTATGAATTTGTATTGTTATTCAACAAACACCTCTTAATACCACTAACCCGTGACTTTGTACAACTTAAGTTACTATTTTAAACTATTTGTTTAATGTTAAAACAACTTGTGTTATGTTCACATCTTGGAAACAAGTCCAGTATTCAACAGTTTTACTGCCCAATAACCTCAAGAGAATCAAACCCAACAGGCTTACCATATTTAGTAGCCTTATAAGAAATGCATTAAAATAAAATTACTTCAGGGGGCTGGCTGTTGAGGAAATAACAGAAATGAACATATAAAAAATATCTCCCTGGAATTTAAAAGGCACACTGGACCTTTTGTCTGTGGCACCACGGTTTTCAATCACCATTGGGAAAGCATGGAGCGTATTATAATAAGATTCATATAATAAGTCTATTTTATTTCACATTTCCGAAAATGAACTTTTACAGTGTGGTAAATTGTAGCCGGAGAGGAAACCATCTGTTTGGCATTTAGCTTTGCCAACATATGGGATCTTCTGATGACAACGATTGAGGCCAGTGGTGAGGATCCCCATGTGTATGTTACAATAATCTGTAAAAAAATAAATAAATAAATCTATGAACGCACAATGGGTATTTCTCTGTTGCGATGAATGAAGGCGTGGAAAGTGTGTGTTCTCAGCTGCACGCATTCAATGCTCATCAGTTTATGTGCTTGGAACATGAAGCAGCGCCCTGGTAACGAAGAACACATTTGGACACAAGATGCAAACCTTTGAACCTGTTATAATTAATTCTATTAACAAACAAATGAACTTGAACACTTATTTTTAGGAGTATACAGCATAGGTAAATGGTGAAAGTGGGTAAAACAGAAAAAGAGAAGGAGGTCTCATCAGATATTTGTTCCTTCAGAACACCAAAAGATTTAATCCGTCTCAGGTGATGGTGCTCCAACCATCTCTAACTGATCTCCTCAAAAATGCCATCCATCCCTCCCTCAGTATAAACTCTTTGTCTAATGATGTTCTCTCTCACGCACACACAGTTCGCAGAGATTCACTAAAGAGAATCATGCCACATGACTGACGGCAGGCTGCACTGCGACAGGAGAGGGACACAGTGAGCACAACCAACTCCACCTAACCTGCTGGAATAACAAAGTCACTACTGGCCAGGAGAATGAACGGATGGGTGAGAGAGCTGGATGTACTTGATGCAACTAAACGAACGTCAATTCCATAGAACATCACTTAAAATATGGATTAGAATGAAACGGCATGTCACATTTTCCAAAGGAAGAGTGGCAGAATGCGATTGTTATTTTCTTTAATAAGGGGACTCTGGAGTCACTCTGGAGTCACTCATCCTGTCACGCACTTCATCAGAAGATTAAGTGGCACGAACATAGCAAGAGCCAACATTAACACTTACACCCATAAACCTGGGACCTTGGGTAAACTTGCGCAAAGCATAGCTCTAAACAGTTTTTGTCATTACTCTTTTTTATGTCTTCCCGAACAAATTTTAATGACCTGATCACTGTAAAACAAAGAGGTCTTTTACGTCCTGCACTCAGGCCAGTTTGTTAGGCATGCAGCAAAGGCATAGTTTACCCAAAACTGACAACTCTATCATCTACTGAAGCCCGTTTCAATAACATAAAACTAGCATTAAAAGTTTGTATCTCTCAATTCTGAAAAAAAGTTCAGAACGGAAATGTCAATTCACAATTATTTCTTTTTTCCTCTCAATTCAGTCTATATCGTTCAATCCAGTTTTTAACAAGAAAAAGAAAAGTCGAAAATGTGAGAAAACGTTAAAAATGTAAGATACGAAGTCAAAATCAGAATATCAAACTATAGTCTATACTTTTTATGTCAGGTTGGAAATCTCATCCTTTATTCACCCTTACACTGTTCCAAACCTGATTGCATTCCCAAATCTGTATGCAAACATCATTGTACGAAAAAATAAATAAATAATTGACATACTGTTTGGATTTACTTAATTGTGAACCGTTAAACTGATCAACTTGCATTTCATACTTCTTTATTAAATAATTATATTTAAACAACGTATGAGGCATAATGGGATAAATCATGTGCTGCCAGCAGATTAAGATATAACTGTTTAATAGTGTTAAAATACAGGTGCTTTCCCCCTAATCTCTTGAGAGAGAAGCTGAGGAGCTCAGTGATGGAGCTAAGCCTTTCCTCTCCTCCACTTTCTCATGGATTACAGTGACTCTGTTTCTCTGGAAACAGACTTCTATTAGTTCCATTACCATGAGCTTAATCGGACCGTTCATCAGAGCTAGCCGCTTCTTAACCTCCCGTAATGCAGAGATTCACTTAAAGTGCTAGTAAATGGCTTGTGCACTGAGTTATGTTATGTTATGTTCCTTTACATACTAAAAAGCTGTTTTTGACTTTTTAGAGCAGTAGCTCTAGGCTAATGCATTAACACCCCTTCCGGCTTGTCAAACCAGCAAGTCATGTGCGTGAATTTGTTCTCTGGTCTCCGCTGGTATACGTGAGCCCACAGTTTTTATGTAGTCAGCAGGTGGCATCATTAGCCAGAGAATAAAAATGAAAAGTATTACCCCAGGGCCAAGCAATGATATCATAGCAAACACACTGGCACCCATAAAGCACTGAATGGGGGGTACAGAGGTGTAAATTTAATATATTTCTTACTTTTGGCTCAAACAGCTGTAATTGAAGCATAAATGAATCAAAACAAAAGAAAAAGCCATGTGTTCCTGATCAGATTTAATGGAGTATCTGAAGAATAAATAATAAATACAGAGGATAAATACAGTTGTGAGGCGGTTAAGACAAAGTCTTGTAAAACAGTTCAAGAGGATTGACCATCTCGCTGGAGTGATGTGGGATTGTAGATTGCACACGAGCATGCCAGAAAAGACTGCACATAAAGCTGTCTCAAGTACACTGAGGGCAAGAAAACCATTTCAGCATTTTAGACTTAATTGAACAGTGATACAGCCCTTAATAAGTATGATAAATATAGAAATGAAGCAAATCTAAAGCTTGGCGGCATTGTCACTCTCTGCAACAACCCCATACACACACACACACACACACACACACACACACACGCACACACGCGCGCGCGCGCGCGCGTACGCAGGTTAAAACTAAAAGAGTTCACCGCACCACCAAGGCATGTTTTACAAATCACCATTTACCCATACACTGTAGGATCCCATTCACCTCCAGATGCACTTTTGACACCATTCTCCCCATTAAACTCCCCCTATCCCCCTGAAAATGCTTAAAAAGTCTGCCTCTGCCAACAAGTTTGATCCTATTAAGAAAATGATATTACGTAGTATCTGAAATCGCAAATCTTGTAGAAAAACAGTGGGGCTGAAAACCTGCGTGTGCCAGTTCTCTACAGTGTCTGGCTGATTATTTGCAGATGGGAGCAGAGGTTTCCCCTGGCATGCCATGCATGTGATTAAATCTATGAACGCCTCCCAATTTACATCTCTGCGGATTTAAGAGCGCATATCAGCCGTGGTGTCAGCAAGTGTCTTTATTTGGGCTTGAGTTCAATTGGGAGGTGGTTGTTCTGTCACATGCAGTGAATGACTGATGTTCAAGGGTTTGAGGCTTTGGGGAGGGATGGAGAAGTTTGAAATTTTTGACTTCCAGCCCCTCTGTGTCCATATGTGTTGGCCAAGCAAGGCTACCCTCATATTTACTGATGGGTTAAATCCCAGCGGCTCTTAAGAGTGGATTGTTATACTTGCACCAGTTGTTCAGAGCTTAATCAATGTCTGTCCGAGAGATCAATTAAAAGCGGCTTAGGGCAAATGGAGGGTCAGTGCATTTGAAAAGGGTAAAGGAAAGCTCTATTCATCAAATGGCCACCAGACAGCCACACTGTGAGGATCATCTGATCAACAGTTGGTAGCCTACTTGAGAATGAATTTTCCAGATTCTTTAAGATTACTCATACAGTAGGTCACTGATGTTCTCATGCAAATGTGAACTAACCAACCTCTCTGAGCCATAATTAAATTTGAGATCATCAAGGCTTTAGCAAAGTGTGCGAATTATTCAATGACTTTTTAACATCTTCCGGGAATCGCAACGTCTTCAGCATACTTATGCAAATGTCGAGTATCAAAAGAACTTTGAAGGAAAAAACAATATTAAAAAGTGATACTGTTATCAAGTCATACGCAGACGATTACGTGTAGCTAGACGCACTTAAATGAAAGCGCTAGTGCGGCGTACTGTTGCTATGGTTACATCCGCAGACCAACGGGACTCCTGTATTTAGCTCAATTTGTCAAACTTTTGGATTTACTGAACAATAGAAATACTTAGTCTGTATTACACCTACTATTTGAAACTGTGGCTGACATCTGAAATGTCATACTTTCCTAGTGTAAAATGCGTTTTAAATCCTGTTATACCGATCTCAGTTGGAGAATATTTCAAGGCGCCGTTATTTATGACAAAATAAAGGCGTAACAAGAAAGTGCTTTCCTTAATACCTTTATAATGAAAAATATGCACGGATGAAGGCACCACGCGCATTCCCGGACGGGAACTGATGCTGAAACGCACTTCTAATACACACTTTTCTTCTTAAAGGTACAACATACCCTGATGTCTTCAATTAAGGTAAACTTCCTAATGATCTTCAGGTGTAAGGAAAAAGCGCACTCTTGGATTCACTTATGCATGTCAAAATAAACAAAATCGCTTTAATTATACTAATAGCATTAAATTATTTCATTTTTAGCATTTTTGGCAAGCATGCACGTTGAAACCTAAAACTTCGAGAAGTTGCGGTGCCCCGAGGAACATCACTGAACCCTCGAGCAAGACAGCGAACCTCATTCTACAAAAAAATACCATGGTAAAGACCGTTTTCGCCAGAGTTACAACTAGCTACTCATACTGTTGTAAAACCATTTTTGTGCATCTATCAAAAAAATATTTTTAATAATTATAATAATAAAGTCGAATCACAGAAAGATTCTGAAAGCGTAACTACGGTTACCATGGTAATTTACGGCAGAGTGAAACACCAGGTGGGACAGTCCCTGTCTCTCTTTATAGAAGCGCCAGCCAAATAACTAATCAGACCATTAATAAAGCATCTATCAAAGCCACATGCACTGTTGCCCTCACCTCTTTTGTTTCTTCTCCAGCGGTGAGACTGCTGCGTCTGACAGTGGCTGTAGTCCACACAGTTCAACACGATCAGCGCAAATGAGAACAGACGAAACTGCATCTGGGCGGCTGTGTGATTGTCCCGACTCACGGTAGAAAGCGTCAAAGGTACTCGCCGCGAGCCTGCAAGGTTCGTATATGAGGTTTCAATATGTATATTTTTCCACAGAGGAGCGGGGAGTTGAGAAGTCCGGACTGAGTTGTGTCACACATTAGAGGGGTAGAGAAAACACCAGCTTTCACCACCGGTTAATGTCATTTTAGAGAGCGAAACGCGCTTGCTATACTCTAAAAAGTGTCTCGTTTTGTCTGTGGAGAGAGAAAAAGCTTTCAACTTGAGGTTGTTTGAGTAGCAAATACACCTTGACGGATCAGCGTGGTTTCATTCAAAAGAACTTGAATTCGCGAATCTCCAAAAGCGCACGAGAGGCGGTGGATGCCCTCAAAAGTAGATGCGAGGAGTGAAAGAAATATACCTGCGCGGATCCAGTCCGAAAAAGAGAAACTTTGCCTATACATCAAGTTCCTTCCGACTGCCAAAGTGGACTTGGAACATTCAGCATCCCTCTCGCAGGAAAAGTTTAGTCCCTTCGTCCCCTAGACAGAGTGAGAAAACACATGGATGCAATAGTCTGCAAAAGCTCTAGAATAAACCCAAGAGGTGCATGAAGATGTGTGTTTAACTGTGGCATATGCTGCAGTGCTCGGCTGGTGATGGAGTATCACTCTACTGGTGCTGATGCTATATAGGCGCTGCTGTCACGTGGAGACTCCAAGATCTTGTGGGGCTTCTCGGAGCACTTTCAGAAGCCCCTTGGTCAGGGAGAGGGTTGTTTGCCCCCTTCCTTGTTTAAGTTTGTAGAAGATGACAAATGGATTTTTACCCGCTGTATCTATACACTACATTATGAGCCCCAGGGTCCTAGTGCATTGGCTTAAATTAATACCATTATGGATTAATCGTATATTTATTCCCCCCCTCCCCTCCTAAATCACAGGAACAGAAAGATTAACACAAAAAGTAGCACCATATTAAAAACAAGTTGAAATACGGTATATAAAGTACCTGAGAACTGCAATCTCTATTTCACTGGTATCATAGTGCTGTGAGAAATGTATTAAAATTTGAACATGGTTTTGCTGGTTTCAATAGGGACTATTAGCCAAGCTTTGTGACTCGATAAACCAGCTGGACATCAGCTTTCCCGCGCAGGACACCAGTAAATTAATAAATTAATTTAGAAAACTCAATAGAGCATACATACAACGTGAGAGGCAAAAATAAGGGCCCTCTTATGATATCTGGGGCTAAAATGAGAAATGTTTCAGTTTAATGATATTTGGAAAATAAATTCCATTAAAAAAAATCTAAGACTGCAATTTAGTTTTAAATATTACCATTAATACAACCTTATTTTGCTTTTCATGTCCAATATAACAGCTTTCTTTTAAGACATTAATATTATTTTAAGTTTTAAAACCATTTAAAAGGCAAAAAGAATAATTGCTAAGGCAATTTCTTTTAGAAGCTTCTATGCCAAAATAGACATTGTTTTACCCAGCTTGACCACTAGGTGTGGCACTTAATCTTTTATTTATTTATCAATTTTTTTTTACTCCATCTAAAATGTCTTATTCCAGCCGTTATTTTGGCTCAAATTTCTTCAGGTGAGGTAAAACTGTGCAGCACCTGAGTACAGATACACAGATTTATACAAACAGGTGTTACAAAGCACTTCATACGCACCACAGAACAAGCCATATGTCCTTAAACACGTTTGATAGTCTATATGGACTGTCCATTACCCTCCTCAGAGAGAGAAGGGGAGAGAAGAAAAAAAAAAAAAAACAACATTTGTCATTTGTAAGTGATGACACTCTCTTCTCCAGAGCTCTTTGATGTTCAGATCAAAGTGAAATTACCCCAAATTCAATGTTAATTATATGACGGCTATTTGTCTCTATCAATGAAACACAATAGTTTAATTTCTCATTAAAAGAAATCTTACCGAAGACATATTTATTCATCTGCCTTCATTACGCTTGAGTTGTATCAGGTTGCTTGACAGTCTACGCATAATTATAGCCATTTACACAGACGCTCATACATTAAAGTGCATACAATAACCTAAATATAAAAAAGAAGCACCTGAAGTGATTCCCTGACTCGAAGCTTATGCATTGGAAAAGACTCTGTAATGATCTCTCAGATTTAAAAAAAAAGCTGCTCTAAATTTAGGCCTGCTCTTGTAAAGAAAAACAAAAATATGTTTGCAATTTGGAAAACAGGACTCAAGGAACAATCCCGAGAAAAATTTATTATGGAACATACATTGTATGTTTTAACTATGTGGCCTGTTTTTCAACAAATGCCTTAACCTTTACAAGAAATGAACAATGCGAAAAAGGGAAAGATTATGTAGACCTTTTAACCAAAACCTTTTCGTTTGGGTGTTTGTTTATTTACTTTAAGTGAAGTGACAGACGTTGTGGTGGACAACCTTCTCAGCCGCACGTCTGCTGTTGGTCTGGATGTCTTACTAAAACAACATCTGAGACAGCACTCCTAAGGTGAATGTGATAATTAAGGGCTAGGAGGGTTTTATTTTCGTAATGTGTCATGGCACAGGACCGGTAAACCAATCACTTTAGCACACCCCGCTCCTTCCCCTCCACTCGGCCGCTCGCTCACTCACTCTCTCGCTCGCTCGCTGGGAAAGTAAAGGTGACGTCAGTTGTTTTAGATGTCTGGCTAGAAGCCCGAGCACTGTGGCAGCTATAAGCCCCCTCTTCACTCGTCCAGAGAGACAGGACCCATAAACATGTCAGCTGATAGAGAGGCCAAAGCAGACATTAAGACACGCTTCGAATCCCAGCCTGCAGCGTCTGCGAGCGAGGGATGGAAATAGAAAACATATAGAGCGGCAGACTGTAGGTGTCACACGCAGAAGATGGAATGAGATGGGAAAGGTGGGGAGGCATTATGTTGATTGTGTAGCGCATCTGACGCGCCCGTGTGCAAACAAAGAGGACAAGCGTTGTGGAAAATGACAACGAGAGTCGGGATGATCACCTTTCCATGCCCTCTTCGCCGCAGCGGAGTGGGCCGCTACAGCGCCGTAAACGCAGCAGACTAAACACTCATTCATCATTACGGCGCATACATGTGCAGCGGCACAAACCCCCCCACCCCCCCGTCCCACTCAGTGACTCAGAGCACATTAAAACTTCATCTATTACACAAAAGATTACAACCACTTAACCCTCAACCACCATTCGTAATGTCCAGGAATAAAATGCAAGCATGAGGTGAAGATGGTTTTGTAAGGGTTTTTTTATTTAATACCAGATGCATTGAACCCAAGTGTAAAAATAAGGCCTCTGTCTTGCTCCCTTGAGGGACACGAGAGGGAGAACAGGATGTTCGGCCGCAGTATGGGAATGCTGGAAGGTTAGATGTAAGTGTACGGTCCGCAAAGATCCACTCAATAAAAGCCAGAATCCTGAGGAGCCCAGTTTGGAGTCTGAAAGGAGAGGAAGAGAGAGCCAAAAGACGTTATTAACCAACACAAATACAGATGAATGAACATGCTATACACTAGGGATGCAACGACTGTAGATTTTGTTGGTACGATTATAGTCTGAAGAATAATCACGGTTTTTAATCACAGTGCTGATCTAACCAGCTCATAGCTTCGCGTCAGGTGGTTCACGCCGTGCATTAAAATCGTTCAATGTACATCCAGCCGTCTGTTATTCATTATGCATTCATTCTTTAGCAGCAGTTTTTTACAGCAATATTTAAAATGACACATGCTTGGTGTACCCAAAACGGTCTCGTACTATCAACAGATATTTCTCCGGTGGAAATAAAGGATCCGTTTAGTCGTCTGTCACAGTTAGTAATGCGTGTAGTAACCTTGGTGGCCCGTGTCTCTATAAGCGCGTCATTTAAGCCGGTGCACGGCTAGTGTAACTTTGTTTTAGTTTTACGTAAGCTGCAACAGTCCCTTTCTGTGTAACAAAAAAACTAGCAGAACCTTTACTGTTAATTAAGCGTGCTGATTTAAATCGTGGTTAATAGCAAAAACGGTTAAATCGCTGCATCCCTACTAAAGACTGCTACAGCAATAGACATTTTTGCAGGCCAAACCAGAAGTTAGCATCACTATTAAAGTCTCTCTCTCTCTATTATATATATATATATATACACACACATACATACATACATACATATACACACACACATACATATATACATATATATACATACACACACACACACACACAGAGGTCCTTTTAAAAAAAATAGCATATTGTGATAAAGTTCATTATTTTCTGTAATGTACTGATAAACATTAGACTTTC
>JAUYWG010000051.1:16764007-16799447 GCA_034779775.1 Enteromius afrohamiltoni
ACATTTTTAGCCCTGCTACCTTTTTTTTTTTTTTTTTTTTTTTTTACTTTTTGATCCTTCCTGACAACAATTTATCATCAATTTGTTTACTTTTAAAATTGTTACTTCAATGTTTTGTTATATGATCTAGCAAGGTAATCTTTTAATGCACCGAAATGCTTACCTTATACTGATGCACTGGTGAATTCGGCAGAAGGTCTCGAAGATGAATAAGCGAGCATTTTCAATGAAGTCCTCGAGGCAGGCCACAAGGAAAAAATCATTCACCAGCACCTTTAAAGGATATTAAACATCAACATTAGACACTATGCATGAAATGCATTCAGTCATATGCTGATTATTCTAAAAAGTACACAAGTAATCATTTATTAAGAGCCCCAAATATGACCATGTCATGTTCATAAAATTCAAGTTTTTGTAATATTTATTAAAAAGCCTCTTCAAATTCTGCTCAGCAATTTTTTTTCATACATTATTTTTTATTAAAACAAAGTAAAAGCAATATTCAAACCCTGAATGTTTTTCTGGACAATGAGCAGAACAAGAAGTTTATATGAACTCCAAATAAACTGAAATAAAAACTGTTCTCTGTAATAGCACCTGGTTGGGGAATAACAGTATGGAATGGAAAAAAATAAAAGCTAAATAAAACTATGGAAATGAATGCAGGCCTATAGCGAACACGTATACAATGGTGTTTAATTCTATCCTCACAGGAGAAAACCAGTATCTGGAAACACACACACAAAAAAAAACGGGGTCATTCTCAGCACTCTAAACTAACCGCAGATCTTGGAATTCCACAGCCCCCACATGAAACGGGGCAGGAACAGAGCCAGCCACCAAATTCACCGCAATGGCTGTGACTTATCACCGTTTGTCTTGCCTGTTGCCGCAGGGTCCACCGGGCTGCGTGGTGGAACCAATTTATAGTGCCACTGCTTTCAAACGTCTCAACTACTGTCTACTATCAATCTCAGACGCTCAGATCACCGCATACTAACCTCCACATCTTGCAGAGACCTGGTGTGCTTTACCTTGCAGTCAAAATGCAAATAGTCAGTGCATTCCACATGGCTGAGACATGTGTGAGCCCCGCTGTCCCTACATGGTTCACATGCAGTCCTTCATCCCATAACTTAGTGTGCGCGTCTAAATTCACAGCCCCCGTTTTGTTTGCTTAGGCTTTGAAAGCTACTATCTCAATGGTTCTGCTTGAAGAAATCCCAACTACATGGCCATGGCCCTATCAGCCAACACACATTTCATCAGTGACAACGTCTTATCTTAAGCTGATAACAGTTTGCTTAAATGCTATAATTACCGTCAAGGTTTTTCTGTAACGGGGAAAAGAACAAGACTACAACTATTTCAAAGTAGCACAAAAAGCATAAATTTTAGCTTACTGGAAATCTTAAAGTGCAGCTTTTTGATTTTTCTTTTTTCCCCCTAGTCTTCAAAAAGATTGAAAATAGGACTACATAAGGTTGCGTCTATGTTTTATGCATAGCACAGACATTATGAGCCCAAACCATTGTGCAAATGGCCCCTCTCCGCTGAGATGGATCAAGTGAAGAAGGAAAAATTTCAAAATCTGACTGGATAAGCATGATAAGGTAATCAAGATGCAAAGTAAGCAATGTGATGATCCACAGCTTGAAGAAAATCCCAGAACACTTATGCGGTCGGTCTCTACAGATCCAGGACCGTGTCCAGTTGGATTGAATCACAGGCCAGCAGAACCTCTGGAGCCATGGGTGCTGATGATATGCTAAAGAATTGCTTGTAAACAACAGTGCTGTATTTGGGTAATTTTAGGTTGTTTTAGACATCTAGTTTGGAGTCAGTATTTTTTTTTTTTCAAAATATACTTTTATTCTGTATTAAATGATTAAAAGTGACAGTAAAAACTTTTTATAATGTTACAAAATCTTTCCATTTCAAATCCGTTTCAAAAGCACTGTTATTTTGAACTTCCACTCATCAAATAATATATGCATCACAGTTTCCACAAAAATATTAAGCGTTAACCGTGTATTAACTGTTCAACAAATGTTTCTTAAGCATTAAATAATTTCTGATGGCTCATGTGTAAGACTTGAAATAATGAACGTTGAAAAATCTAGCCTTTTAATGTTTGTTTTATGATGTTTAATTATAATTATAGTTAGTTTTGTATTTTTTTTAACCTAATTAAAATGACCTAATTGCAGTTTGATTGACATTAATTGGAATCCACAATGAAAAAACAACAACATGATTCATGTTCAAAATAAAAGTTTTTGTTTATATAACATGTGAATAATTAATATTTATTATGCATATTAATTTTTTTTTACATGTATATTAATTGATATTCTTATATTATATAGAAATATACAATATATAATCATAGCATAAACATTTTAAAATATACATGCATGTGTTTTATGTAAAAAAAGATTTATGAACTGTTTATTTAACTTATTAATCATGATTCATCATTTGACAGCACTGATATATTTTCACACACATATAATTGAAAAATTGGTTTCAGACTCTTACTAGACTTGTATAAATGGTCAGTAGACAAATATGCAAATAAGTACATAATATTTAGATTGAACTCCTGAGGGGGAAGAGATCATGCACCTCTTTTATAATAATTTCTTTATGCAAAAAAATAAATAAATAAAAATCCTCACTTGGATCATTTCACTCTTTTTTTTCCCACATTTGTTTTAAAGTAAGAGGATGTTTGTTTTTGTACAAGCAAAGGCAGTCGAGCGCAGACAGCCTGGTGACTTGCGAGACTTCGGCAGCCTAACAGGAAAAGCCTTGGGCTGTTGTAGACGGGCAACTCTGATTTTCCAAGTCACCACTCAATCAGACTGTGAATTTGTGAGCATTTAGAGTTGACATACATCTGAGCCTAGCCAGTTATGCTCACATGCCACACGGTTTAACATTTTTTGCAGCGTGTGATCTTGATTATGCCTCAGGCTTTCATAATCAGGGTCAAGACTAATTAGTGACCATTTAAGCAGTGTCTGGGCTGAGCTTTCGTTGTAGAATAAGCCTGGTTCTGGAGGTCCAGTAGCCGGAGGGCTCTCACAAGATCTCACAGATGCAGGTGTGCTAATTACTGCTAGCCTTACAAAGCCTGGCCTCCAAGCATGCAAAGTGTAATGGAGATCTCCCAAATGACTCGATCAGTTGGACCCGCAGAGACCCCCACCAAAAACACGACTCCTGGTGATTTGGGCCTCGTTTTCCTCTCTGCTTCTTGACGATAAACGTCTAGAATGAAAAACAGCTGGCCTGATCAAATGGGCACTCTCACAGGAGTAAATGTTTATAAATCATGTCAGCATTTTAGGAAGGTTCCCATTTCAATGTTAAGTTGGGTTTTTTTAATTCTCCTATAAAAAGCCTGCTACTTAACATATGAGGTGCTTGTTGCTAAACAAAACTGAATTGTTTTATTTTAGGCAATGGCAGAAGATGGTCAGTGCAACTGGTTTTTGAATTCATAATCATTTAGAGAACGGGAATGAGCTTCGACATAAGTGCACACTAGGCTAAAGGCACTCAGGCTAATTGCGCTTGGGATGAATCTTTGTAATGTAATGTGTTTACTGCAACCAAGAATGCGCCTGAAGGCCATTTCTGGCTTTTATCACACTGAAACTTTCTTATTCAAAGTAAAATACTTTTTGCCGTTTAAGATTTGGCATGTTTGTGGGGCAGCTTACCAAATGCATTTAGGTTGAACTGTAATGTTTTCCAGGGTCAGAATGGCGACTAAATCTCGGTGCTGTGCCAACGATGTCTGTAAATCGCATGGTAGTAAAAGTCTTATGATGATACCAATGTACCAACGTATTGTAAAGAAAAAGCACATTAACTGTTTTTGAAACCCTTTTCAATTTAAAAAATAAATACAAAATCTACAATATATACAGTATATTCAGAATTTATTGGTAGTTTATTGTAGTAACATCTTCTACAAGCACCATGGGAAAATTAAAATCATGTCATACAGTAATTATTTACATTTGCATTTACCATCACCAGGTTCCAAATCTGTATGTCTTTTTTCTTTATGTGGAACTAAAAAGGGTTTATGAATGTAGACTAAAGCTAATAGACTTAAAAGATTTTAAGATTTAAAGAACATGTAAAAGCACCAGAAAAGTGGTCTTCTTTACTCGTATACAATATTCGAAGACTTCAGAAGCCGTATGACAGCTTTGTGTAAAAAACAGATGGAAAACTGAAATATTTATTCTAACTAAAGTAAAAAATATACTGTAGAACAAAATCTTGCCATCTACCCTTCTTGCTATGCAAACATGAGAGAGAAAAAGCAATGTCTTATTTGAACAAATCATAGTTTTTGGTTAGTTTTTCAGTGGATTATTCTGAAAGATTGACCCTGGACCACAAAACTAGTCTTAAATTGTGTTTTTGGCTCTTGCTACAAATATTCCCCAGCAATGTATGGGTCAAAATTAGGGGTGGCACGGTTCAGGAATAAAACCCCAAACTGTTCGGTACGCTTGTCTCAAGTCTGAGCATGCATGTGTCGCACAGTTCGACCGTTCATGACATGCGCAATGTAGCCTCGTGCCCCGTATGTGACATCAGTGGGTTTCCCTTTCGCGCGAAAGAATTGAGGTGTCTACGGTGTGGAGTGAGTGCTGCAGGTCACAACACTGTACGTGTAGAAATGGCAAGTGGAAGAGAAAAGGAAGGCTGCCCAGAGTTGGAGGATGGGCCAGCGTCGGCGCTTTTTGCCATGTGTGCGCTGATGTTCTCATCCGTTGACATTTCCGAACGCCTTCCTACAGTTGCATAATAAAAGCAGGCTTTCCACACAAAACAAGTGCATGTGTCATTAGTATGAGAAAAAAATTACAGCTAGAACAGAAAAATGCGGCCCGATCTGTGCTCTATTATCTATGATGACGGTGGAAATAAAACAATAGATAGAACTGCGACTGTATGCAAAAATTGTGCAACACGCATCCAATTCAATTTATGAATGATTACATGATATAACTTTTTTTTAAAAATGTATCCTAAATTGTAGATAATCAAGCTATATATCATATTCTGAAATATATTTATGGAGTGTTAAAGATTAAAAGAAAAAAATAACAAGAACCGTACAGTACCGAAAACCGTGACCCTAAAACCATGATACAAACCGAACCATGGGTTTTGTGAACCGTGCCACCCCTAGTCAAAATTAATTGCTGTTGTTCTTTTATGCCAAAAAATAATTAGAATATAAAGAAAAGACCATGTTCCATAAAGATATTTTGTCAATTTTGTAAATTTATTTTGTAAATTCTACCGTAAATTCATTGGTAAGAACTTCATCTGAACAGTTAATTTTCCCAGTAGTTGCACCCCAGATTCCAGGTTTTCAAATAGTTGCATCTCTGCCAAATATTGCCCTGTCCTAACTAACCATACATCGTTTTTATTTATCTTTCAGATGTATAAATCTCAAAAACTGACCCTTACGACTGGTTTTGTTGGTCACATTTGTGATTCTAATCTGACTGCATTCAAATGGATGACTGCTCACTTTGGATGAAGAATACAGACACAAACTAAAAAAAGTTATACAAATGTATTTGGAATATGGCTCAAAAGTTGAAATTGTCAACTTTTATGATATTTTTATAGGTTCTTGGATATTTTGAAACTTCAGCTTCATTTCAGTAAATTTCTTTAAAAAAAAAATTGATCATGAAAAATCTTTTTCAAGATCAAAATTTATCCAAAAACAATGATATTTACAATTGCAATGGCCATTTTGAGTTTTTGAGGTGAGCTATTCCTTTGAAACAGAGCTTGTTACTCTATTTCACTGTGTTTTTGTTTTTCGGTGCCGTGTTGGCATTATAAGTCAGTAGTTTAACTGTAAAAACAGAGAGAATGACACAGCAGGGCAAGGGTGAAAACTGATGAAGTGACCATTATGGAAGGCCATTTTTAAACAGGAACAAAAATACAGATCATTGGCTTGTCTTTACCACAGAAAGCTCTTTCCAGTGCGTGTCCGCCTCTGCTCACCAAAAGCACTTCTTGTTAACCATCCCACTGATCTGACAATTACCGGCTATCATAAAAACATGACAAATGGTGAGTCAGAGGCTCTTTCAGGGGCCCACTTCCACAGCTGGCCATGACACCGCGGCACGCAGAGACCGCTGTGCTTTAAGACCCCTTTCAGGCCCCGAAACAGAAGGGTAGGCTGTTTGCGGCTGCAGAAAAGTGACACACAGCATTGCTAATGACTATCACCAGTTCTAGGAAAGTTCAGAGGACGCCTTTGACCAATCAGAGGTCGGAAATTTGTTGTGATGACATCACATCTCATCATTAGGGAAATTGAGACATCATCTGCGTAAATTACAAAGCGAAAGGCTTTTTGTGGCCAGACAGGCAGTGAAGGATGAGCTCAACGTCTTAGGAGAAGTATAGTCTCTTCAAACGCTTTTGCTAATGGAACCTGTTATGAAACCTTATGAATCTTACGCTTTTGGAAAAACGGGAACATGACAGAAGATACAATCAATCTGCAGAGTCCCTATAAAGGGGAGGGTGTGCCGTGCTTTTAAGGACACGCTGAGAAACAAACTAATAAAAAGGTAACAGGAAACTTACCGCCTCACACTCTCTCAGCTTCTTCTGAGCACTATCAAAGTCAAAGTTCACATACAGACACTCCACAAACTCCGTGATGGGATCTTTGTAGGTGTATGACTCCTAAAAAAAGATAAAACAAAAAAATAATGCAATTTAAGAGAAAGATCACACACAAATTACATATCCTTTTTACCTATACTCTCATTTGTAAACATGCATGCAAGTGTTTTATTAACAAATAAAATCTTGCATTACATGCAAAACTGATATCAGCCGTTCAAGCACAAAAATACTGCTGCTTTCATCTTGTGGTTACAAACATGGCTGTCGCCAAACTGTTGCATCTATTTTAATTGGCACAAGCTGACAGTTAATTTGCCTACAGTATGTAACATACATGGGGGATTTAACGAGAACTATTTTTAATACTAAAACTTCCTTAAGAAGACTTGGAAAACAAGTCACATGGAGAACTTTTATAGGATATGTTTTGTACTTGACAGCAGCCTGACTTTTCATCCACATATTTTCATAAAAATGCTGGATGTGAACACCAAGGTGTGAATGAAAAAATAAATACAGAAAGAACTCCTAAATGTATAAATTTAGGTACAGGATCATTTTGGTCTACATTTAATAAAAATGTTGGTCTACATTTAATAAATAAGTGTCTTAGCAATTTATTTATTTTTACTTCAAACCGATTTAATTAAATTGTCATAAACTGTCAAATAAATTACATTTGATGTTCTGACTGAAATGTAGTTAAACTTATTTAAAACTTAACTTAAGCCTATACAATTCTACAAAATATCTTTTGCGTTACATACATTTAATATAAATAAACCCTTGGTTTCAATTTCAAACATTATAAAAGTGAGCAGATCAGAGAACTTTGGTTCAAAGATCTTTTTAACAACATGCTCGTATATAATAATGAGCAAAAATCTATACCTAATGTGCCATGTCTGTAAACAGCCAAAGGCTGAACGATTTAGTACAGTCCCTTTAGCAGAAGACCTGATGGGATCAGTCTGATTTGGATATGTGATAGTCTCTGGGTCTTCCCTGGATCTAAATACCACAGATGCTTAAGTAACCACGAGAGAGGAAACTTGTGCTGGGAGTACAGTGAGCACCTCTGAACACATGTTTAAGTGATTACGCAAAGGCTGCGGGGACACGCTTATTTGGATTTCAGTGTCATTGATCTCTGAAGAAGCTACTGTTGTTGGACACGGAGACATCGGAACACTACAATCAGACTGTCCAGCACCATTCATCAAATCTAATGGGTTCAAGACTAACACGGCCTGAGGAGGCACATAAAGACACATAAAGAGTTTTTATTTTCTGGCCAATATACACTGCTTCTTCATTCACTCATTTCCATTGACGCAGTGAGGTGTAGGATTCCCTGTGCTGGATGCATTAAATTCAAATTAAAACACACTTTTTTTTCTTCTTTTTTTTACACACAAAAGAAAGTGTTGTTTGGTCTGGTGTGGGTAACCTCCCATTGAAAACATCTTTCAGTAGATGCAAGGCCAATGTGAATGACTGCAGGAAGACCAACAAAAAACTAAACAGTTATGACATAGAACACCACCTGACCAATAACGTTTTTCAGTTTGGCATACATATACAAGAACACCCCAAATTTTACGGTTTGTAAAATTAAAAATACTATTAAAATACTAATTTAAAATAATTATAGAAATAAAAGAAAGAGAGCTCATAATAATATAAATAATATTAAAAACCTGTTATTTATTATCACTGTTATTAAATGAGTATAAACTACATTATTATATTTTATATAATATTTCTATAAATTTTTTAATAAAATGTAAACTTTTTTTTTAAATGATGCGCCAAATAAATCAAATATACACAAAAATAAAAAAAAATAACTGACTGATGGACAAATGAAGAACCAAAGTCCTGTCTGATACCTGCTGGATGACTTTCACCAGATCCTTTAGCACCTGCCTACGCTTGCGGACGTCCTTGTTAGTGATGACAGCTGTGGTCAGGTAGCGCAGTATGTGTGGGCACATAGTCTGAATAGCATTGAGGTACCTGTAAACAAACAAAAATATTAAAAAATACATACAACAACAATGGTCACATGCCTGACAGACAGTTATGATGTCTATAGGAGAACATGTCACATGATCTAAATTATCGAGGTTGGACACTGTTTTCACACTGTTCTCATACAGCGAACATGCAGATTTTCAATAAACAGAAGAACGAGAGTCAGAGAGTGTTGAAAGCTCCTCTGTTCATTGGTCCCACTGTGGAGGGCAGGGAAAAGGAAAAGCCCCTTTCTAGGCACGGATCACCAGCTACAGGCCTGCAGAGAAGTGAAACACTATCCACCAGGGACTTGTTTTTCAGCCACAGGTCAACTAGCTGTTGGCTTCTCCGAGAATGAAAGCTACATAGCACTACTATTACAACCCAAGACAAAGTTCCCTCTCTACAGACGTGCAGGAGCTTTCTTATATGGACGAAAAAAAAAAATACAACAGATGCCTTGTCATAGGGCTGGGAGCTCCTGTTAAAGTGCACCTAACATTTTGAGTCAATTTGGAGGACGGCCTCCGCGCCTGTGGTATCTGTACAAATATCTTTGACCCCCCTTCATTCCCCATACGAGGACCAAATTAAATTCCAAGGAGGAAGTGGCGCTGCTCTGCCTTGGCCAGGCCCTTAAGCTCCCTTACGGATCAGCACACAGAAACACATGTCATTTGGAGGAAAAGGAGGAAGGCTGCCGGATGGTTTAATTAGCAGTAACAATTAAAGGGACAAGGGGGCCTGTGGCACTTGTGATGTCGGAGCTAAAAACGGCAGCGGGCTTCGGTGGCGCGTGATCCCAGTTGGCGCAGCCATCGGTCTCTCCTCCCTTTGTAGTTGTCTGACTTCATGGCAAACCACAACACTTCATGCTGTGTTCCTGATTAACTTACACCTACTCGCTCTCCCAGGGAGGCTCCGATGGCCAGACCGCTCACATGAGTCATGATGCCATATCTGGGCTTTGAACAGGGAAGAAGAAGAAAAAAAAAAAATGCATTATCTAACTAAGCCCGACAGCTACAACCAAAGCCATGATACGGCTTAATCGGTTGCTAAATGACTTCGCGAGTAAGAGGGCAAACAGGAAGTAATAGTTTAATGTGACTGCGTCACATTTCCCTTGCGGAGCTGGGGATTTGGGATAAGGCTGCAACTAAAAAATTACTTTGATAATGGATTAAGGTATTGATTGTGCAGTTGACCCGAGTTTGAGTCTGGCCTGCGTCATGTCTTGCTCCCATTTCACCTCTCACCCTCGGACCAGTTTAAATAAGGACTGATACAAAATAAATCTACACTAGTAAAAAGGAAGGTGTAAAATGTTCTCCTTCCTCTAATAATTGCTGATAAATGTTTAAGTAATAAAGCAAAATAAAATACAGTAAACAAAAATAAAAAACTTTTTAAAATGCTTTTAAAAGATTTTAGTGATGTCACAATTAGTTTTATTAATTAAAAAGTCAAATTAAAATCAGAAATATTTCAAAAGTTATTTCAAAATATATTCAAAACTTATTTTAAAAAGATACACGCAACCTTTCAAAAGTTGGTTTTGCAAGATTTTTGTACACTTGTACAATCTGCACTTATTTTTAAATTTATTTTTTGGTGAGCAGACTATTACAACTTAAAAATATATTACAATAGAAACCAGTATTTTAATTATAAATTTACTCCTGTGATAAAGCTGAGTTTCAGCACCCTTACAGTGCTACATCATCAAAATCATGCCAATCATGTTTAATATTTTTGTGGAAACAATTACTTTTTTCAGATCTCTTTAATTAACAAAGTTCAGCATTTTATATTAAATAGAAAAACAATGTAACAATGTAAACTTTTCACTCTCACTATCTTAAAGTTGTGTCACTGATGGAGGCTCTTCAATATTATTATAATCGATTAGCTGTTTCAGCTTTAATTTGTTGGCTCTGAGAGACCAGAGAAAGAAAAAGGTAGAAACGGTGGTGCAGTTCCAGTTTCATGATGCATCTGGAGGGAGGAGGGGAATTAGAGGTAAATCAAGTGAAACTCTGAATCCACTCTGCGCTGGCTGGGATAGTGTTTCGGAGGCATTAGCTTTCCTGTTTGCACCTACATCATAGGTCATCTTGTGACAATATTCTCTCTCGAACTGCCCTTGGACTTGGTTGGAGCGTATTATATGATAGCCTATCTTTGGTATCGTTTTTCCTGCACTCAAAAAAAGTTTGGTTTCTGTTTTTGTTTTGGCCGTCTGCTTGACGGCACGACTACATCTTGAACGATCTTCATGCCGAAAGCACTGGATCATACCCCGTCCTGAACGACGGCGGCCAAACTACTATGAAACGAACCTGAACGCCATAGGCTGATGTCAGCCTAATTGTCAACAAAACTTCAAGAATAACAAAAAGGAGACGAACAGAAAACAAAAGGTCTTTTCACAGGGTCAAAAAGAGACCGTGATACCGTTTTCCAACTAAAACAAGACAATCATTGCATCCGCCCTCCAAGAACGCAAAACTGTTGTGGTGCAGAAAATGCAGTGTGTCTAATGCAGTAAATTACACTCAGATTCAGATTTATAGGGTCTGATTGCACTTGATGGCCACAGCGCTGCAAATAAAAGCAGAAGGCAGAAGAGGTGAGAGAACGACACAAAAACTAAGCAAAATGAAGGCTGCCAGCACTGAAAGACCTCTGATCTGACGAGCCCAACCGCAAATTAGAAGTACCTTTTTGGAGCGGTTTTAATGAAGCATAACAAATGTTTTTGTATAATGAGCACCTACGTCCAAAGGGCTGCTGTTAAGCCAGGCCATTGTCTTAAAGGCAGGTCAAACATTCACACTAGGTTCACGGCCACAGGTCATTGGTCCTTAAAACAGCACAGTGGCCATGAACAGGAGGACAAAGCCAAACCAAAATATGGTTTTCCAGCTAGCAACAGCACAATACGCCACCTCAATCCGTTTTTTCACCCACTACGGTCAGGTACTAATGAGTAATTATTGGTCTGGTCACCCTTAATCATCTGTGCTGGAAGAAACTGGTGGAAAACAACATCTTAAGAGATTCCATTTTGTCTTTCAATAGCGTATAGGCATTAGGATCCACAATAGCGTATTAGGGGAAAAGAGTGGCCTTAAAATAGGAATGGAATGTAGAATTATGTAGTAGATCAAGTTTCCAACCTTACACACCTGGTGTAAACCAACTTTTAAAAATAAAGCTAAAACCCCCTTTCACTCAAGTTCACAACACAAGAATGAACCTTGCTTTTTAATGTGTTAAGGCCTTGACATGCCAGCAACAAAAAGCCCCAGATTATAGCCAATTTTTCTAAATGTTATTATCATTTTACTTATTTTAGTTATCACATAATGTATTAATTTAATTAAAGTAATTAAATCGGAACAATGTTTTTAAAGTAAAAAAAAAAAAAAAATCAAAATTTTGGTTAGTAATATTATTTACATGTTCTAGTTTTCTAAATGTCTTGAATTTTTTTAAATAAATTATTATTGTTGTTATTATTGTTATTATTATTATTATTATTATTATTATTATTATTATATGCGCGCACACACACACACACACACACACAATTCTTTCGTATTTATATTTTAATATTAAATTTATTTAAATTAAATTATCTATATTAATAGACTATTACAAATAGTATATAAAACAAAAATGAATTGTTACCAAATAATAATCGCTATTATTTTAACTATTGTTAAAAGTATTTTTACACATACACACATGTCGGTTTTTGTGATTTATGGGGACTCTCCATAGGCGTAATGGTTTTTATACAGGACAAACTGTGTGTGGTATTGCCCTACACCTACCCTACGCCTAAACCTACCCCTTACAGGAAACTGCATTTTCAGATTTAAAAAAAACACCATTTAGTATGTTTTTTTAAGCCTTTTCAATTATGGCCACACTGAAAATGTCCTCATAAAACACCTACATATTTTAATACCCATGTCTTTATACAAATTTGTGTCCTCATAAACCACATAAACCCACACACACAAACACTGAGCCAATCCAATCACTATTTCTCCACTATAAATAGGCCAGTTTTCTTCCCTTCCGCATCTCGTTTTTGCATTTCCCTTCACCTCCCCTTTGCCGCCGTTCGCTCATTCCTTTGGGGGGCACGCAGGTTTTTTTTTTTTTTTACTAATTATTGAATAACCAATCACTAATTGACTATTACTTCCAAAGGTAATCTAAAGGTAAAAATAGGTTGTCCAATACTCTGTGCAAATTCATGCAAAAACCCCACAAGTCTTTCTGTCATGCTGTTTGATAGCATTCTCATGTTTCTATGACGATAAAATAGAAATTTGGATTTGTAAATACAAACTATATTCAAGCTATTGGTGTTTTGTAAGGAAACCTAATCTTCTTCATGGAACAGTTAGAACCGATTACGAGGGTCAGAGGTGATTTATTAACTTATTTTGGAAACTTTTTTTTGTGTTCACAAACAAAGATCAACAGACATGTCCAGACTTGACACCAACTCATAAAAAAAGCTTAAAACATTGAGCCTGTGATTTAAGCAGCCCATTTGGAATTTTTGGCATTTGTCTGAACTGCCAGGCTTAGTTTTGCACTGACCGCTGGGGTCGTGGGTCTGTGAGTGGCTGGCTGGTGAGCCCAGCATCAGCAATTTTGTTTGTGGACTGCGGTGGGCTTTCCAACCTGGATCCGTGCTCTTGTCCTACCTCATCCAATTTTATTAGAGTCAAACCAATGCAAACCAAATCCAAGATGGAAAACGAGCAGCTGCAGAAGGTGCTTACTGTGGCTGGTAAAGGAAAAGCTCGATGATGTTATCTCTCCCTTTGGGGTGGTTGAAGAACACAAAGAGAGACCAGTGGATCAGCCAAGTCCTTTGCTGGAGAGACTGGAGAGGAGAACTTACAGTCTAAAGAAAAAAAAAAATTGGAGGTGTTAAAAATAATATTAAAAACATAGTTCAAAGCTAAATTAAGATTCTGTCATCATTCATTAAGCCTCATGTTGACTTATGAGTTTCTTTTTTTATGGAAAACAAGGAGATTTTGAACTGAATGTGCTTCAATGAAATCACAATTCCCCAATTATTTGTAATTTCACAAAGTACCATATACCAGTCCAAATAGCTTATGTGCCGTTTTGAATTTGTATGATAGCTTATGGCAAAATGTAGTAAAAATATTGTTGCAATTTAAAATAACTTGTTTTCTATTTTTATGTAGTCAAATGTAATTTATTCATTTAATGGCAAAGCAGCCATTACTCCAGTAGTGAGCTTCGTATGTGTGTAAACAGCGTTTTTTCTCAGTACTGAATAGACAAACTGAATAGTTCAAAATAACACCATTTATTAGCAATATAAACATTTTGTAACACTAAAGTTATGGTAGTGATATTTGTAAACAGTTAACATTTAAAAAGTTAAACACATTAATTTCCACAAACAAAAAAATCACATGAAATCTCAAAATAGCAAGTAAATAATAATAAAATATTGCATTTCAGGTGAACTATCCCTTTAAAAACGTGACTTCTCTTGATCGTGACTTGATCATAACAAGATGAACTTCTGACTCCGAAAAAAAAAAAAAACACTTGGCTTCCGCTGCCTTCCAAACTCTGTAAAAATCAAAGTTCAGAATAGAAATTTACAATGACCAAAGACTTTAATTTCTTATTTACTCATACTTCTCCCCAGGCCAAACCCTTCTTTCCCAGCTCAGTTCCTCCAATTAAAAATCAAGCTGCACCGCCATAACACAGCAATTAAGGTTTTGCTTGACTTGTGAGTTGCGGTGAGAAGGAATCAAGGAGATGGAGGAGAGGAGGGGAGGAACGGCAACAGCGGCGGTGCTGTGCTGAAACGCAAGGCGGTCAATATTATGGCCTATGTAAGGGAATCCGAGTGTGGTATTGAATTCTGAGTGGTGGGGCATTACATTGTTATCGATAGTCTCCCTCAGGCGGGTGAGGTCCTCCATCGCAGCTTCCCAGTTCTGCATCAGGATCTCAGAGGCCAGCTTGCCCCACAAAGAGTTCAGCGCGTTCCTGTCTGTGGCTGGGACCTTCACAAACACAGACAAACAGAGAAAAACACATTGACCCACTGTAAACAAAGGTAGACAAAATCAACTAACTCGCTCACTATAATAATACGCTGATTACCTTCTGAATACTGTATTTCTGACATCTGCCATTTACCACAGCTAAAAGTTCTTGGCAACACTGCTCGCCGGACTAACTTCTTTATTTACAGTGGATAAACGAATTAAATTATGTCATCTTCGGGGAACTAAGCTAGCAAGGGGAAAAAAAAAAAAAAAAAAAAAACGGATGCTAAAAGACCATTTAGCTTTTTATGAAACTTCATTTGCTGTATTTTTGAGAGTTATTGCGGTGTCTTTCTGCATTTTACTTTAGCAGGCACATCTAAATCACCCCAGTGAATCATTTTCTATTTTGTAATGTCAAGAGCTAACTACAACTAGCATACAATTGTACTCTGATAATTTATGATGATTAATGTCAAATTTCTAGTCAATGAATCTTTATGTTTCATAAAACACACAGACAAATATTCATTAAAATAAATTATGTTTGAGGTTGTAAGGTCAAAGAGGTCCTCAGACATAAGCTAAAGGTTAAAGGCCAACTTGTCTGTGATATTGCTGGGAAATAATTACACAAGTTAAACAAGTGCTCTTTAACTAGTCTGGGGTCAAGTGCTATCTTGAGGGTAAGGGGGGGTCACGTCAAGATGAAAGTGGCTTCAAATCAAATCAAGTCTTTTCGAAATACAGAAGCAGAAACATGAATTCAAACCTAACAATGTGTGTTATATAGAGTCTTTCTTTCTGAATCTGGATGGAGCATCTACATGCAAAAATGGGGAAGAAAAGCTATCCAAAGTTCACGTGAACTTGCGGTGACCTTAGTGCATTAGGGTCTTTAATGATGTGTGCTGCTACCACTGCCGTCTCTGTTAGTGGCCCTAACACATGTCTGCGAGCTTTGATCAGCCCCGAGATGTGGACAGGACCAGAGTGGCGGGATGCTAATCAAAATGTCTGCCCATGGAGGAGTGAGAGAATGAGGTCCAGAAACTCAACCGATCAAATCAAAGTGGACAAACTAAACAAAAACTGGGTGAGGATGGATAGTTCTGTGTACACAAAGTAAATGAGAACCATTCGAGAAGGACAACTAATTGAATATTTCTTCATTTTTTTGACAGCTTCTACGGTCCTACATCACATCTACCTTGACTAAAACTCTTTGACAGCAGAAGCCAATAACATAAGTCTTGTTAAACAGAAACAGGCCTTTGAAAATAATGTTTAGATAACTTGATTAACTAGTAATTGTGATAATCTCCTGAACATCTAGCGCAAAAGAAAAACATCCTGCACAATCGAGTTATGAAACCCTTGAAAGATACTCACTCTGCTTCTTGTATGGAAACATGAACAAGATTCGGTTCATCTCTGCAGAGACAATCAGCATCAAAGAAATTTAAGCTGTTTTAAATTATGACTAAAAAGACAAACAAAGTGAGGAGATAATGTGTTGCAGATTAGCGAACTGCTGAAGTATTGAAGCGTGTTCAGGAATAAAAGGGGGATGAGCTATAGCCAGAGGCTTATGGGAAGTGGAGTGATTATGACCTGCGACAGACGCAGCGGCACAAAGACAACCAGGAAGTCAGCTGTGCATTCACTGAAGTCTGACTGAACGAACATGGCGCTCCTCTCGTACATTAATCATTAAATATGGACGAGGAAAACATTGGATATTATGTGACAAATCTCTCAAGTTCCACAAAGGAAAACCATAAATAGGATGTTATCTGCAAAGCATAATGGAAATCTGAACAATACGAGTATACAATAACAAGAAGTTACATAAAATACAATCAATTAATAAAATAGCTTAAAAATAATGTTTTCATTAATAAAAGTAACAATATATATGGTTTGCAATGCGGTATATGTTCATTTATGTTTAGTATAATAATAAAAATATAGCATATAGTATTACAATTAATATAAAATAGTATACAATAACAGCACTAGTTATTATATAACAAAAAAATAACACCAACATAAATAATGTATGGTTAAAAATACACTTGTGATATTGGCATAGCGTAAAATAAAAACTGTATACAGTACATAAACAGCTCCACTTGCAACATTGGAGCACTTTGATCAAAATTCCCAACTTGGATGCGTCTAAATAACAGTCAAAGTCCAAAAACTCTGAGAGATCAGCTCGGAGGGACAACCAGGGAAAAAGCCATCCTCTCTGCCAATATAAAGGTCAACGTTTCATTTATAAAAGTGTTTGTTTTTTTCTTTTTTTCCCTGGAAGTCCCTGCCTGCTACATTTGGCCACGCTCCATGTCATTATGGCAGCTTTCTGCACACTGACTGGCTTTCAGCAGCGGCCATGCAAGAATAGTTTCAATACCTGGGTTTTTCCACAAGTTACCTTGAGTTTCCACTGCCTCCCGAAATGGGCACATTTTCACTGACTGACCAGCAACAATAAATTTACTGTGCTGGGGATCCGACGAGACACTCAATCTTTATTCTCAACATCCAATCCCTGCATTAACAGATGATATGAATAAGTTGCTCTTTTCGCAACGGGCCCTCACTGTAACAAGACCTCAAGTCTGGATTTTGCAAGCCTGGCTTCCTTCGTTAAATGGCTGTGTTTCCCACGCTAGAGGAGTTCTAGAGCCTGACATCTCCCATGCTAGGAGCCATCTGAGGAGATGGGAGGGAGCTTTAGCAGGGTGGACAAAAAGTAAAAAAAACAAAAGAAAGGGGCAGGTATTTGGTGAGAAAGCTCAACTAAATCCCTTTTTACATCATGGCTATTCCGAACACTTTCTGATTGGTGATGAAAATTTAAGGTATCGAGTTACAATATCTGGAAATTTAAATGAGAAGATAACAGCTTGCTACAAAACATAGACAGGGAGAGAATTTCTGGAAGCTGTTTTGGTTTATTTAGATTAAGCACTAACGGCGTAAACAATGTTGGTTGCTGTGAACGCTCTAATCTACTCAAAATGCTTGATGTTTTTGCAACGTCAATGACTTGGTTTTCCTATGAGTAAACTCAATTATATTTCATCATTTCCTAAAAGAAGAAGAAAAAAAAAAGTCTTCTGCAAGGATGCATTAAATTGATAAAATTTTACAATGAAGGCTATCAATGTTTACAAATGCTTTATTATGTATTTAAAATAAATTCTGTTGTTAACTACTTTCTATTCAGCAAATGATTCTGAAAAGTTTTCAACACTGATAAAGCAAAGGTTTCTTACACCAAATTAGTAGATCAGAATGATTTCTGAAGGATCATGTGACACTAAAGAGGAATGGAGAAATGGTTGATTAAAATTCAGCTTTGCACAATAAAATTATTCAAATAGAAAATACAATTTTTTAAATTGTAATAACTTCTCAATATTACTGCATTTACTTTGTTTTTCACCAAATTAAAGCAGCCTTTTTGAGCAGAGACTGTCAAAAAGAAAATTTTGTCCAATCCTAACTCTTGAACTGTAGTGTGGAAATCGCCAGTGTCTTTGAGAAGATCAAGTGCCACACATTGAAAGTCAATGGAGTCTAATCTTGTTTTGAGCCCAACTGACTTCCTTTTTTATGCAGATATTTTGATGAGTGTCTATACAATGGAAGTCATGCGTATTTAGAATCGCCTGAGGGCGAGTAAATGAAGACAATACTCAAGTACCCTTTTAAGTATCTATACTAATGAATATGCAAAAAAGAGTGAACAAAAACTGATGGGTGTAATTCAAGGCTTGTCGACTGCTCCTTCCCTGAGCTCCCACGGAAACCACAGAGACACAACAAACAAACAAACAGCGTGACTGACGCTGCAAATCATTCTCAAATGGGAAACATGTTGCAAATCTACTCAACAAAGACTTGCTCACACCTCTAAAATGCTAAAACCAAGATTATTCCAAATTAAATAAAAGGTTTCTTTCCGGTCACTTTTGGCCACAGCGACTCACTGTCGCTTGGTAAATGTCTAGCCTTTTTTAAAATCAACAATGTAAGCCGAGTGAATCATACGTGAGAGCAGGTGTGCAGAAACGGCAGGCTGTGTGGTTACGTGAGAAACACTCAGCGGCAAGGGAGTCCGATAACTTAGCCAGGCATGGAGCCTCTCGCAACACTCTTGGCCCAGGGCAGCGTTGACAATGGGCACCTCTCTTTAAGACACTGGACTACCTCCACACACTCTGGCCAGAAAGAAAGGAGCAGGTCAATTTGTTCGTTCCCAGCCGTCATTTGCCCCCCACCCCACTAGCTAGACAGGACTGTGCTGGGCCCTGAGAGTCCGGCCGCTTTTCCCCATAAGTTCATCTTTCACTCATTTCTACAGGCAGTGGGAGAGAAGCCACAAACACCAGAGCCCCAGCAATGAGCCCTTTGTTTATAGAGGAAATAAGAAGTACGCACGTGTAACATGGATACTGCCAGTACTCTCAGTGAACTGCAATTATCTTCCCCCACAAACCTACTTTGGTATTATCTGATTCCAAAAGTATTCCACTGGTGAAAATTATTTAATCCAAGTCCTCGGTGCATCACCGCCTGGATCTTTGTCCAGACAACAACACTGAGAAAGGTAAAGGGGTCGTCATTCTGACACAGGGAACTTAGAGGAATATGAGGACATTTGTGAGCACTCTTAGCAAGGCAAATCAACCAACTCCAATGTTCAAATCAGGTTTGTTTGGGGGGTTTTTTGGTATGTTTGTTCACTTAGCCTTTTAAATGAAGTCCGTATCAGGAAAGGGGATTGTCAGGCGACAACTAACCAGCATTTGGAAAAAACGTATCTTGGGATGTTTAACAAACTTTCAAATGAAACCCAAAATTTAAATGTTAAATCTCAATGATTGGTCAAAAATTAATGAATTATGAAAAATTAGGAAGTAAAACGTTTACTTCCTCAAAGTACTTCCTTGAAGTGCTCACATTATAATTATTATTTTTTTCTTTAAAATCTTAATATACACACAGAAAATGTATAAATATAAACTAAAATAAGTAATAATAGTAATAATAATAATAATTATTATTATTATTATTATTATTACATAATAACAACAAGGATACATTATAATACATTCATGTACAACCTAATTAATTTAAATGATACATTTTTTATTATTATCATCATCATCATCATTATTATTATCGTTATCATTGTTATTATTATTATTATTATATTAATATTATTATTATCATCTGACAATTGTAACATAACCAACTTCTGTACCACTAGTGAATTAAAACATTAATAACAAATGTCATGTGAGATTAATGGAAAAAACTGCAACCTGAATACCTAAAAATCACAAAATTGATTTGTTTTGATTTATTCCCAGATCAGAACTAAATTATCTAATTTAAAAGATTTTTGATTTTCTAATTAAAATTCATTGACTAGAAAACGGAGAGAAAAAATAAATTAAACAAAAAAATAAAACCGATTTGGGCTGCTGTCAACTGCACTGTGAATGTGGCTTTATTATCCTGTTATCCAATACGATTTTGGCTCAATAAAATACTCAGAATGGTATGACTGTTGAAAGACACAAATTCTAGTCATCTTCTGTTGAAAAGCCTGCTTTTGGGAAATTGTGATTATATGGAGCAAGCTGTGTAACCTTTAACCCTTGCAAAAAACTGGGGAATCCTGTCAAACCAAGAGTGATTAGGCCACAAAATCCCCACCAATCATCTATGGGGAGCAGCACTGCCCATAAACCCATAAGCTTATGAAGTCCGCCACTAAACACAGCCCTGAAACAACTCTTAACCAAGTCCTTGAAGAGGTTCTTTTCAGCACTCAAGACTTGCAAGGAATTTAACAAGCCATGGGATGGCACTTTTGAGAAGTAATTACAGAACAAGAGCTTTTAGTTTTTCAGATTGCCTCAAGTGCAAAAAAAGCTCCCTGTTTTGCTAGAACAGATTGATAACATGGATAAATGACACAATATTTCATAATAAAACGGATTTGGATTCTAATTTGAGAAAATCTACCTGTGAGGGATTAAAGTCCACTTTTTATCCGTGTCATTTTGAAAAACACAATGTTAAATGCATGCGCAATACTCGTAACTCATGGGATCTGGCAGACTCTCGCACTAAAAAGAGCAGCACCATATTAAGCAGAGACAATAATTCAAATTCTCAATAGGGCAACCGTTTGGCTTAATTAACACTCACAGGGGAACTCTCCATCAAAATAAAACTGTTTGTCCACTAGACAAGAACTTATTAAACAAGAATGCATTTAATGGCTTCAATTTGCAAAGGAGAAAATGAAAGGGTGTCGTGATGAAAAGAAGCTCTTGGAAAAATTGCCCCGTTGGGAACGTCCCAGAGGAGAATACTACAAAACACAGCTCTGTCATCTGTTAAAGACAGGGGCGTGGTAAGACACATACCAGGACTCTGAAGAAATAGAGGTACTCCGCAGCACCTGAGTAGTTCCCACACTCATACTGGAACTTGGCGTATCGGTATAGGGTGTCCAAATACTCCTGGCGGAACTGCAAGGAAAGGAAGAAGTTGAAATGCAAAAAAAAAACATATGTATGTGTTGTGTGTTATTAAAGCGTGATGGATATATACACAATTCAACTTTTTTATTTTATATTTAATATATTTAATTAATACATTAATTATATTTCATTTTAACTTGAAGTTTAATTTTACACACACAGGTAAATAAAATGTTTGAGGTAAATTAGGTTTATGCACATGCATAGCATACATAAATTAAATTAAATTATTATTCATTAAGACAGCGCTTAATTAAATGTGCTTCGCTGATTTTGAAGATGCGATTTCCATGTGATCAGAGGGTGCTCTGTGCTCATGTTTCCTGATAAGAACTCGACTAGTCCTTCTGACATTTACAGCTGGCTCTGATGTCTCAACATGTATTTTGTTTTGGATAAATCTAACAGATAATCTTTGGTCTTTATTCTATTAATCTATTAAAATAAAAATGACAAGAGGCAATACTGTTTTGTGTTTGCAGATTTACCTAAATTTGCATACTTGGTTTTGAGAAAAATGAGACCAACGCCACCATACTATATGCCTATTCTTCACGGTATGTGATGGAAACACAGACAGCAAACAGGTCTGGGGGAAAAAAAGTTCCCCTGGACACACTGTTCCAGGTAATTTCAGTGAAAAAGCGTCTTATTATTTAAAACATTACAAATGTTTTGATTGGCTGTGATTTTGGTGCTCGGTGTATTATTTTACTTGAAATTATCTGTGAGCTATCACTGAACCACGTGAGGAAAACCGTGACCACAGATGACCCAATGTGACCTCAGGATTATTGTCTCACATTTTAAGTTGCCTCCTTCCAAGTTCAGCTAACAGCACTGACCAAAGAGTACCAGCAGTTTGACGGACAGTTCAGTAGATCACGCTCGGGAAACTTGCTGGCAGAGCGTCTCAGAACAGAGAGCTCATTGTGTGTGTGTGTGTAGTTTATGTCTGTGTGATCACAGTAAACTAGAGCCCTGATGCGGATGTCGTTAAGGCCACAGGGGCCTTCCTGGGGGCGGCGACGAATGGGCTGTTAAGGCGAGGATCGTGTCGTAAAGACGGCGCAGCCCGTGCGGTGAAGGTGCACTGAGGACAGGCCTCAGGTCAGTTTCAGGATGCTGGGGTGGGAGTGACGTCGAGTCAAATATAGAATCCCCAGCATTCTTGAGGCCATACCCACGGGTCCCGAGCTGTTCCGTTTATTCTGAACAATTCGCCACAGAATGTAAATGTCCACAGAAATTTCTGCAAGCCATAAAATCCCCGAAAATGACTTAAGGTTTTGGGAAGTCATTTAATGTGTTGCTGCTTAGGGCCGCCCCTCCCGTTGGCTCCCCAAAACAACACTGGGTTCACAGAAGAGTCATGAGAAATCAGAGGGGTGGAAGAGTCAGCAGAAGTACTTACTCCATGCTTGTCAGCCAGATAGTCGAACAGCATACGCCCGTCCCTGGAAGACAAACATTTCGAGGTTAGCAAGGGTTTCTTAAGGTTGTAAGAGTGGAAGAACAACACTTATTTTTAAAAGGTAAATATTCTCAGAATAACTCGCTCATCATCAAGCAGAAATATTAAATAAAATATTAACATTCCATTTATTTTTGCTTTAATTAAACAAACAAATATAGGACAAGGCTTTCAAGCATCAATACAATATTAAACAAGTTTTAACAGTTTTCATTTTATTTCTCTGTACATTATAATGTGTACCATTTTTATTACATTTTTTGATTCAAGCAAATGTAAAACAACAATCATTAGATGACATTAAAAGAATACTAATACTACTATCTTTAACTATCTGTCAATATCATTGAAATTGACAATTTATCAGAAAGAAGTATCATGAACTATGACAGAACTATGACATTGACATATTTTAAGATATGTCAGAGCAAGATATTCCCAGTTGAGACAGCTGAAACCTGCATTTTAGTCTGTGACTAGCTTGAGCCTTGTCTGTGAATCCAGGAGAATATCACATTCTCATTCAATATTACTGCTCATGGCTACATTTTCATATATTTTATATTTAAAATCAAATGTATTTTGAGATCTTGTGCCATATACGCCTAATAAAAGTTTTTTTTTTTTTTTAATTACCCAACAGACAAAAATAGCAAATCTGCTTACTTGAAATGGTACACATTTCTATGATTCATATCCAGAGCCCAAACGACAACATTTACACAACAACATTTAATACTGGGATTAAAAAAAACAATCAACCTAAATATGAGCCTTAAGTATTCTTTAAGAAACACTGCTCATTAAAGAAAGAGAGAAGAATGTTATGAAGGAATGAAGCAAACACTGTCTCCCCACCAGGTGAGATGGAGAAAAAATCTACTGCTATTTGTGCATATCATTGAGTTTTGGCAAAATGGGGCTGGCAAGCATGCTTACCACACGACCACCTCCGCCAAATGTGGCCAGTCTCTGAAGAATTCGGCAAATGAAGCCATGCGTCACTGCATGCTCCAGACAGAAAAAGGAGGTTGCACGTTTATTTTATTTGTGGGGAGGTTCAAAGGCTGTTTATAAAGGCGTTCTCCTGCAGAACTGCTTCTGTTCCATTATACTACTATACACTTAAACCAGTGTCCTAACCAGCGATAAGCAATGAAAACCTAACCATCTCCTCCATGTAAATCAGATTTTACTGACTTAACCAGCCACAAGCAGCAGCAATAGACAGTTATATTTCTACAGCGGCATGCTAGCTAGTACCAAATTATGTGAAATCTCATTGATCTAAAATTCCATTCTACATAAGCAAACAATAGTTCAGCTTGTAAACTGTTATTTACTCACCCTCACATCACTCTTTTATGACTCATGTGAAGCAAAAGGTAATTTATAGCTGAATGTCCAAGCTGTTCAATACAATGAAAGTAAACGGGGACCAAAACTCAAGCTAAATTTTTTATTTACTTTAGCTTCTTGGTGTATTTTTGACCTTGTTTTTTTTTTTTTTTTTTTTTTTTAAGTAAAGCTGCACGAATTAACCTAAAATTCTATGTCAAAAACTAGTAAAAAAAAAAAAAACACACTTGAAGAAATTTCAGTTGCATTCTGATTAACCATACAGGCCTACCCAGTCCCCATTTATTGCACTGCAGTGTGAACATTCTTAAAAATGTCTCCTTTTGTGAATTACAGAAGAAATCTAATATAAAAAAAAAAAAAAAAAAAAAAACACTTTTTAAATATTAAATGAATACTGATTAGAACACTTTCGGTTCGTCTTCTTGCTAAAAACTGTAATCAAACCTGATAAGGACCAACTTTACTGTCCTTACTGAGCATTTCTGCATTCAACCAACATTCTCAGCCTTCACCTAGTATCTCCAAAAAACTAACAGTCAATCCATGTTTATCTGTCTGCTGAAGAGGACATTACATCTTTAACTCCATCAGCTCTCACCACCTCCCGTCTGGGTTGAAATGAGGAACAGACCAGGCAGGAGGTCAGTGTATTGGTGCTGAGGGAACTGTGGATAACTTGGCCATCGGCCATTCAGCACAGTTCATCCATCAATCAAGATCAGTCTGTTAAAAAAAAAAAAAAAAAACGACACTCCATATGTCGTAACACTCCTGGACAATGGTCCTGACAGATTTCCAAACATGATATCACCTGCTTAAAGCATCCGCCCTGTGAGCGACAATGTCAGAGAGCTGATCCAGTAAACATCCGAGGACGCAGTTTAAAAGAAACACGTCACATACGAGCAGCTATTAACAAATAAAAGAACAAATAAAGACGAGTCCTGATCTGCACTTCCTCGTGGTCGTCTCGGCCTGTGAAACTCCAGACACCAAAAAATGCCCTACGAAACCCGAATAATTCAGATCGAACAAGTAAACTTCAAAGCCGCTCGTTAATGAAGAGCAGACATCCATTTGAGTGGGTTAATTAAGACTGCGCCTGGTTCTAACGCCACAAACTTAATCCTGAACTGTGATAAAAGCATGTTTTGGAGAAACAAAACGCAAACTGGTCTTTAAAAATGTCTAGGGAAGGCAATACCACCTACTGAGATTTCTCACTGTAGAGACACCACAAACACACAGCGGTAGCCTGATAAAATATATAGAAGCTTGTGTGGTATTAGCACTAGTCAAAGCGAGGAATTAAACAATAACTAAGTACAGATCATGGCCTCTGCTCCTGTCACCAGAAAACTCACACACTGAACAGAGACACAAAACAGAGACAGCTACAAGTAATTAGCAACTTTGTGAATTGCTATGGCAAGCAAATTTTAAATGCATCTCAACACAAATGAATGAATGAAAGAAATGTGTTGACCTGTGTATCAAGCAACCATTAATCAACATCAGAGAATCATGCATGTGTCATTAAATGACTGAAATATTTGCTTAAATCTCAAGGTAAATATTTAAGGCCAGGCTTGGAAAGCTTGGAAATCCCTGGCATATAGTATCGGCACAGACTCAAATATTTGAACTCACTGACATTTCAAACCTATAGTGGTCTCAAGATCAGGCCTAAATCACATCAAATACAGTGGATAGACCAACCACTAAGTCAAAGCTATTGCTGTCTCTTCTGTCTAGGTTTGATGGCAACTGATTGAGAGCAGAACAATGTCTTTTCAATCCAACATAATCAACAAGAATCCACTGTTACTAATCCAGAAAATGTGTCCAACTGCTAATGGAGACGACCATTTGAGAATATCTCTACTGCCTACAGCGATCAGTGTAACAACCTTCTTTTAATTAAATAAAAACATCTCTAATCCCTAATACGCCACATATTAAAACCTAAAACATCTAGATTGGCTGGCGGCTAGAAATGAGGAACATCCATCAAAGAAAAGCAAGCACTGGATGAGGACTGAGTTTAACCAAAATATTTTAATTACGGCAAAGTCAGCATCAGAAAAATTGTTTAAAAGTAGCCTCCATGAAACTCACCACAGGATGCTCTAGCATTCTACTCTTCTTAAATTTACAGAACGAAACCATATACTCATCCACATGGCAATTTCAATCAAATACAAACCGATTGTGATTACAAATGCCCGCTGATGTTCTGCCATCCACTTAATAAAATGGCACTTAAGCCAGACCTTCCAGAAAAAGAGCCACAAATGTTCTGTTTGGAGTATCGTCTAGCATCGAGCAGGGCTCCATCCCACATCCCTGAGGACTGTCCTGTCTAAACTGTGCAATTGAACACTGTTCAACTTACATTAGATGAACAAGAAAATAAGTAAAGTACCATCTAAGCTGTTGCTTGGAATAGAAAATGACTAAACTACTGTCATAACATTTAAAAGACTCTCCACGGTCTTCCCGCAGACAAGTAAAGGTCTAAATCTACTAGAGAAGTACAGAAAGGTCGCTTATAATTCAAGACAACCACAGGACACCCTAAAGCTTTTACCAAATACCTCATTGGTAGACGATCCAGAGTAACAGACTTTGGGGCATCTGTTTGGTCAAACACATCTGGATACAGAAATGAGCCATAAAAGAGCATCGCTTGACTTAAAAATTGGGTTTATTGATTCCATTTGTTTTACTGGCACACTAATACATTTTTGCCTGTACCACAATGGCATAGCCACCAAAAATTAAATAAATAGTAAACATTCGATTTAACTATACACTTAAATACTCAAAAATTCATATAAATATTTGGTCTATTTGGTATAAATTAAGGCAGTTAAAAAACAAACAGTTTACAATTGTATACTATACGAGGAGACATGGAATAAAAATAAATGTATTAAAGGACCTACAAGCTTATGTATTTAGATACAGTAATAAAACCTTTTCCTAAATAAAATGCCAAGACAAAGTATGTGATGGGAGATGACTGAAGGGCTAGGCTATTAGCATGCTTTAATTTCAGCATTTACCTGGTTGACTGCATCTGCCTCGTTGTCTCTGGGTCCTCAAACACCTTCACAATGGGCTCGGTCTCAGATTGCAGTTGCTTCAGTTGAGCCACAACTTCAGTCCTCTTTTCTCTGAGAGCTGCAAAAGATATAAATTTCATTAAGTCAACTTCCATGCATCACACTAGTCATCTTTTATTGCCGAAAAGCATTAGAAGTTAATTCACTCACAGATGGGTATTTCTTTGTCAGAAAATAAATTCCTGTATACATCCATGGCAAAGTCCACCATGTTGGTGTCACTGAGGAGATCCAGCTTTCCATGGAGGAGCTCGTTCTCATTGTAGATCTAGAAACATAAGTACATTCAGAACACAAGATATTTGCTGACTTTCATAACGTCAATTTCTGCAACAAAATTGTAACGTCTATACCAGGGTTCCTCGAATCTTACCCCGGAGGTCCGATGTACAGCTTAGCTCCAACCCTGATAAAACTCACCTACCTGTGTTTTCTAATGATACTTAAAACACTGATTAGCATGCTCAGGTGTGTTTGATTAGGGTTAGATCCAAATTCTGCAGTGCATGGGACCTCCAGAGTAAGAGCTGAGCAAAACTGGTCTGTACCATATGTATATGTATTTGTACATTTATGAATCTACTTTTACTGTCAAATACAGGCATACAACGGATATTGGCCTTCAACAGTCCTAACGGGATCTTCGAAGACCGTCACAGGTTATTTATAGATTTCAACAAAACCTCACCTGTTTTTGCCAGATGTAAATCACTTTATGTTATCTTAGTAAAAACTAAAAAACCAACAACACAAAACCAACCGTTGTACATCAATTAAAAGTAATCAAGTAAATCCCGATGTAAAAATATTTACGTAAACAGCACTATGACAAGCCAAGGCAAAGTGGCAGATCTGTCAGCTGTCTCTAACGTAGCTAACAGTTAGCTTCGATGCTGTCTATGTAGGTAACGTTAGCTTACTGGGTTTTGCGGCTAGCAGATAACTAATAAAAGGGTTAGTTATATTAGAAAAGACTGTATATTATTCATGTTAAAACTTTTTTGGCTCTGTTATTACTTTATTACCGACTGAAATCACGAGTTATATGATTTACACGCTACCGGCAACCCTATTGTGGCTACAGTAACCCGCGCACGTGGTAGTAGCTTTGCCGCCTTCTACATATAAACAGTGCTGCAGCACGCTTTCAAATACCAATGTAAGATACACTTGTACCTCTTTTACTGAGAGGAATTCCAGCAGTGGGAAAACGAGATGCCTATCCAAAAAGTGGGCGATTTTGGTGGTCAGATCGTATTCCGCCATGTTGACAACGGAAGAGGACGCGCTTCAAAACCGGAAAAACTTTATTTAATATAGTGCGTTCACACAGTCCAACGCGCCATGAGCTGCATCTGCAGATGAAATTGAAAGCGTCGCGCAGTATCAAAGCAAACATACCGCTTTAAACTGAATGATGTTTGCATTGATAGATTTATTCTATTACATTCTATTATAACAATACAGAATACAATAGTTTAAATTATACAGTTCACTCAACCCTTCTAGAAAAGAATGAAGTTAAAATAGCCTAAGTAGGCTACTAATAATAAAATAAAATAATATTAGAAAAAAATAAAACAGTTAAGTTTAATAGTGTAACGCTTACTCTATTGTAGAAAAGAACTAGAATAAGAACATAATAAATGTAAATAAAATACAATTTTAATTAGCAGCACTTGACTACTTTTTGCCATAGAATATGAAATAAAGATTTAAAATGAATGTAAAGTGTATTGTAAAATCAAGCAGAATAGAACACAACACAATACATTTTAAAAAGTAATTGCATTAATAACATTTATTTTACTATTTGTTTTTTACTCTTTGCTAGAATATAATAAAAAACAAAACATAATATTTACATAATACAATTTACTCAATCTGCAGTTCTAATAATAATAATGTTGAATAACACAAATAAAAAGTTGAAAACATTTGAATATCAGTTAGTTTATTAATTACTCTATTGTAAAATAGAACAGAAACAAATGAATATAAGGAATGGATATATAATTAAATAATTGAATGTATAATTAATCATTCTAATAATTATACATTTCTAAATAAAATGTACTTTGCTTAAGAATATTTGAACATTTGAATGCATTAAAAATAAAACAGTAAGTTTAAATCTTGTACACAAATAATAAAATAAGAATTTTACTAAACTGTGATCTGTGTATAGAATAGAATAGAAGAGAATAGAACAATCTGTTCTTAGTGTGTAATACTCAGATATTTATTTGTAAAGTTAAATATGAGCTAAGCTTATAAACCTTTCAAGACTCTATATTTTGACAGCAGAATTTATATAATAAAACATCTTATTTATTAAGAGGTCATGATTTGCCAAGTAAACTTGCTGAATTTTGAAAATCCTGTTGAAATAATGGACTCCTTCCAGAACCCACTGAAATTCCTCCAGCAGACAAGTATCAGCGAGAGTTCACCAGGCCCGGGGAAAGTGACCTCTTTCTGGAACACAGAGCTACCTTCACTTCAAGATCAAAACAAAAGGCACGTCCAACAGAAAAAAAAAAATAGAATCACTCAGTGACATTACTGTCAAAATAATCATGCAATATGGGACTACCTCAACTGAGAAACTGAAGACGGGAGCAGAAGAGCATCCAGCGGGTTTTACTCCTCACTTCAGCAGCTGTCTCATAAAGATGCCCGTGTGTTGGCTATGCACTGAAAAGAAGAGCCAATATCAGCTCCTAAATGGTCCATCTATAATAGGTTCCACCAGTTCCGTGTTTACTTGACAACCACATGGCACTGTCCTGGATCCCAAAACAATTTCCCTCTTGTAACATCGAATCTTTCCTTTCTCCTGACTGTGGAATGAGTCACAAATGTAAAGCTGTCACTTTGGCCAACTCTTGTTTAAAACGTTCACTCTAGGCGCACTGGAAGGAAAACAACAGACGTCTTTGTTTCAAACCTATGTATGTTTGAGAACGTTATAGTTAAACATTTTTTATGTATTTTAATACTTTTGTTTGGACAAACCTTTTCACTGATTTCAAATAGCATTTGGTGACATGACATCATGTTGGTTTTTTCAGGTTAAAAGCTTGAAATGCTTTCTAATGTCTCCCTTTTAAACATGGAAAGATCACATCAAAATGTCATGATTGCTTTAGCTACGAGCCAATTTTCACAGTCTTTATGTGTGTACAAGGTTTTCTCTACAAACCAATCATCTGATTTTTTGGGGGTTTTTTTGGTATTGAGAAGTTTTTGTAGTCACACCCACCATATATTCCCAGAGTTCATGAGAAACTCCTTTTGTCTAAATAATTCAGCATCAAAAATGCGTTTCTTGCATGCACACATATGCGCTGTGACAACCTTGGATTTTTTTCCAAAAGAAAAGCAAGGATCTCATTTATTTAATGCTCTTATTTTACTTATTTGTTTTAAAATATTTTCAATGAGAAAACTTATTTTCCCTATTTCGACAATTTGGCAAATCAGGCTGGCACTTGGGCTTGGGAAGCCATCCACGAAAATTCTTGTCAAATGATTATCCATGGCTTAACATAAGGAAATTACCAGCTATTACTAAGTGGTTTGGTTTAAATAGGCACCATGTCGGGGATTGTAAATGCTTCGGCACTTAAGGTAGAAGAATGTTTTCCTCACTGTCTCTATTTAAAAATTACATGTGTTCCAATGTCTCTTTCAGGAATCAAGATGTAATTATTTATATGAAAGTGACATAAACACAAGATGCTGCTCATAAAATCTCTCTAAATTGGTGTTTAATATTCTTAATATATTTCTAAAAATGATGAGTGCAGCAAAGTATTTTATTACATATTTTAAAGCGAACGCAACCAATATGCTGAAATCAGCAAACAAAATCAACAGTTTTTTTTTTGCTTGTAAACTTGATAAGGAAATGAATTCCAGAAAACGCTGGCAAAGACTGCTGGAAAAGGAAGGAGCAATAGGTTAAACACAGCAATAGAATACTAATTGACATTAAGACTACTTTTGAAAAATTAATTCTGAGGCCAAATTGCTCTGGTTTCTCCTGTTTCAACCAGCCAATCATTTTAATGAAGGAGGCCCTGGAGCACAGCATTGGAAAATCCACGTTTACCCGCTCCACCAAACAAGACTGAGGATAGAAAAGTCAAGAGACAGCGAGCGTGATGAAAATTCACTTTTTAGTTCTCTTGCACGTCTGTTTAAACTTGAATCAAGCTAAATTCATGTACAAAACCTTTCTATTATAGTATGAGTGTATACTGCTTTGAAGCAACCTATTTATGACACATGAGGAAATGGAGAAATAATATTTCCTGAAGATTGACACGTTAGCTAATACTCCAGAACATATGAAACCGTTGCTTATTAATATTTGTGGTTACAGACCTTGACAAAAAAAAAAACACCAGTGACTAACACAAGCCACCAAAACACCTTTGAAGAGCAGGCTGCAGATTTCAAGTCAAGGTGACGCTGGTGACCCATAATTTACGCAATGCAAACGCAAGCGGACACGAAAAAAAGTTTTCTTGGCGTTGATACCTCCTTAACAGGTCATTTCAACACAAATAGAGCCATTTATAAAGAGGAACTGTGTTTTACAGTGAATCATACCAAATTGTGGCTTTGTTAATGCACGGGAAACTGTGAGCGCTAAGGTGATTAAATCGCTGATGTTCCTTTGAGGGAAACGTACCCATTGCTCCGGAAAAATAGAGACCTTACTGCATTTGCAATTGGATGAAGTTAGTAAACCCAAATCCCTCTGGATCTTTAAAGTCAGTTTCTTAAAAAGAGACCTAAATCTATCCTAAATTTTTATAACCTTATTTGACTGACGAAGTGTTGAATGAGCTCATGGTTGAAGGTCTATTTCCCTGCAAAGTACAGCAAAAAACTCAATTAATATATTTGCAAAAGTATCTCCCTTGATGTTTTGGGATATACAGTGTTTATATAGATGGAAATGAATGGTTTAAATGTTTGTGGTAGACAGTAAAATGTTTGCAGGAAAAGTTCTGATTGCCCCAGATGTTGTTGCTTCTTTTTTACAACTCTTCTGTCTGGAAACTACACTATGCAGATGCTCCACAACACATCGGAGTGAATACTGCACGCCTACGCTCCATCTCCACCCATCCCAACTGAGAAAAGTGGTGGGTATGACCACAAAAATAATAACTTGCACAATTAAGTGTTCCACTCCGAGTGTACACGCACAAATGTACATCTTTCTTCCTTTCACTATCATAAACCTCAAGCCTCAGAATAAAAACAGCACCTTACATAAGAATTGTAAGTAAAGAACACTTCTGCATTTTGTTTTACATTAATCAGACATTCCCATTACACATGGAGGCTTACAGTTTTACAGGACCATGTATAAAAGCTCTGGTAGGGTTCAAACAAGTAAACAGGGTAGTGCGTTATATGAGTAAACAAACAAACTTAAAAAAAAAAAAAAGCGTGTGTGTTTTTGTGTATATATATTTTATATTTGTACATATATATTTATTCAACTTAGAAAGAATGAATGAAAGAAAGCACTGAACATTATATAATGTCCCAATAAATAAATGATGAATAAATAAATAAATAAAATATTGCTTTATTCCACTTCACTATATACAAAGAAAAGAAGTGAAATGTTTGTATTCAGCTTCACAAAAAAAAAACACTGTTATACCACTTCACAGAATAAATAAATAATAAAGGTAAAACATTGTTAAACCAGTTCACAGTAAGTAAACAAACAAACAAATAAAGAAAGAAAGAAAAGAAAGAAAACTATTGAACATTGCATATCATATTTTATACAGCAGCATAGTATTTTACTCATCAATGTGTAAAATGTGACCCTGTAGGCACATTATTAACTGCAGGAAACTATTGTTGTGCACTATTGCAGTGTTGAGGAGACCCCCTTGTTGTTACTTATCTGACTCCATAAGGGGTGGAAGATTGGAGGGTGGTCCCCAGAGCAGCTACGTCTGGCCGGTTACTCGGCTCCTGTCTGCTGCTGCCAGGCGCTTTACAATCTGCCCAACCTGGGAGAAATAAAGGTATTCTTAACGAGGAGCCATGGCCCACACTGTGCATAAGAAGAAAAATATGCCAGGAACATAGTGCTGTTTGATTGGATGCTTGTAAAAATCTACTGTAAACATGCCATTTTAGTTTCTCTTAACTATGTGGTGATGACTAAGGAACATCTCACTGGACTTCATTTAAAGGGATAGTTCACCCAAAACATAAAATTCTGTCATTAATTATTCATTCTCACCTCGTTCCAAACTTGTAAGACCTTTGTTCATCTTCTGGAAACAAATTAAGATATTTTTGATGATATGGGATGTGGGATATAGGATGACACAGAGAAAAATATTACGGTTGAACCACTGATGTCACATGGACTATGTTGTCGATGTTCTTGGTACCTTTCTGGACCTTGATCTTGGTAGGACACTTGCTGTCTAATGAGAGTCATAAAGTTCTTTATTTCTGTTCCAAAGTTGATCAAAGCTCTTACGGGTTTCGAACAACACAACCATTTTTGGGTGAACTATCCCTTTGAATACACTGCAAACGCTCTCACTAGATCCAGATGGTATGTTATATAAATGCTTTTAAGAATAGTTTTTAATAATTCTGACTGAAAATATGTAACTTTAATTAAACGTTGTCATATAAAATAATCAACACAAATAGAGTAAGTACTGTTAACGCTAAGTAAGCAAACAGTTTGTTTTCAGTTTGTTTCAAATCAGATATAAAACTATTTAATTTATTGTATTTTCGGCTGACTCAAAAGAATTGGTTCATATGAGTCATATGCAATTCAAAGCTTGCACAGTGTTTGTTGTTTTATTACGCCACCTCGCATATAGGTCTACACAAAGTTTGTGAATTGATTGCAAGTGTTTGTTGCATTTGTGACTATTTTAGTCGAGAGGTAAGCTGCAGCCCGACATGTGAGTGGGAAAGTGAAGTCATTTCATAAGAGAAGCAAGGTATTGATTAAAAACATGGAGTTGAACGTTGAATAGCCCAAGTATAGTCATTCTTTTCAATCAAGTTTGAATTGCTCCTTCAATTGCACTAAATTAGTATGTTAGGCAATATTGACAGCTTATTTTCAGCTATTATTTAAAAAACGTGTCTTACTGCAGTTCGAGACGTTCGAGGAAAAAAAACGATCTAATGAAATTAGATGATATACATAGCAAAACATAGCCAAACTTTCCATGAAAAACCATTCCCCACTGATAGCTGCCTTATTAAGTAGTAGACAGTGCCAGACAAGTCATCCAGCTGCTTTTCATTGCAGTATCAAATGAATCCAAATCAATTGCCTCTAAAAATGAATGCCTCCATGCATGATACCTCAAAGTCAAACCTTTGCTCAGGGCCTCAGTACCAGTGATATGAATTCAAATGATTTCCCCCCCTTGTTTTTTAGATATGCATCACCTTGCTTGCTGGACGTGTTTAGTGATAAATTACCATCCCAGAACCCTTATTCCGTGCCCGATGCTGACATCAGCACTGTTGTATTTGATGCCATTGGACTTGGGTTATCTGGGGAGCCAAGGGGGTAAGCAAACAATGCAAACTCAGACACAGAACCTCTCACTACACCGAGCGCATGAGACAACATCTGCACCGCACATGTAAGCCAGAACACAATTGCATTTTCAAGTCAAGACTACATTTTGAATGTTTTAATGATTTAATGGAAAAGAAGAGTGTTCAATAATGTTTTTCTGGACGTGCAAGTGCATTTGAGTGTTTGTGTGCACTTGTAATTGAAAGAAAGCTCCACTAATAATATATATATATATATATATATGTGTGTGTGTGTGTATATGTGTGTGTGTGTGTGTGTGCACATGCATGTATGTAGCAAAAAAGTAAAAATAAATAAATAATAATAAAAAAATAACATTGAAGAAAAACCTCTCTCATGTTCGCTGTCACACCATAGCACAAGGTCCAATTTTTATTTTTGTAAACTACCCATATATATTATTTATAGTAATCAAGTGCATGTAAAAATGAAGATTTTATGTTATTATTTATAATAATAATGAT